>JAJJWW010009747.1:0-384086 GCA_023531295.1 Papaver armeniacum | reverse complement strand
ACCTATATATTTACGTCACTTCACTAGAAAGTCGGTTAGGAAGCTTTAGATCAACTTATAGCACCTCCAGTTCCCCGTGGATCGACACGGGCTTGCCATTGTCTCAGATAGACAACGTAACTTGCGGTATCACAAGTAGGCATAAAATTAAACCACTTCCCAAGCCTACCGAAACTCATCCATTTCTCCGATCTGCGAGTCGACTCGGAGGCGCGATGACCCAGATTTGGACGAGTCCGATGGCCAGATCCAGCCACTGTGACTGCAGCCAGAGTCAGCCCAGGTAAGGCAGTGACGGGTAGTGGCCAGTGGCGAGATGACTCTCCCCCCCTTTTTACCCCTTGACTACTAGTTTGGCCAGGTTGGCCGTTAACTTTAACGGTGGACGTTAACTTGACTCTAGTAGCCGCGGTGCTTTTAGGTCTTAGTTTAGACGATTCGGCCATAATACCGCATTTCCGGTGGACCAATATGTGCGAAATTTTTGTGAAGAGTATTCTAGACTCATGGGTGTGAAGACTTGGACTTGGAATTGGATGGAGAATTTGGGTCAAATTTGGAAAGAGAAGATGGAGGATTTGAGAAAGACTTGAACTTGGAAATTGAATTGCTAAAGGAAAGGGTTTCTATTCCTTGGAAAGATTTGGAGAGCATTGAAGCCTATAAATAGAGAAGTTCTCTATATCTTTACACACCTCTCTACACAAAAACACAAGTGTTTTTGCTTGCTTTTCAAAATTCTTCTTTTAATTATTTGTGTGAACTTGAAAAATTCTCCCTTTAATTATTTGTGTGAATTTCAAAAACATGAGTAGCTAATTTTCTTATTGATTGAGGATGAATTCCTAGTTCTTAATATATGATTTGAGTTTTGTTTTCAATTATATTTAGAAGTTTTTCACATGATTTTCGTTTGTTTTTACTAATAGGAATGTTTATACATTCATGGTTGATTGATAGATTGTTTAGAGTGCACGCTAAATTGATTTGTTAATTTAATCTAAATCTAGTGAAAGTTAGGGGGATAAGTAATCGTTTCTTGACTCTTTACATAAGTAGCAAACACGAGACCTTGCGGAGGGATTCCGTGGAGCAATTGTGTGTGAAAACAACGTTAGCAAGTTGACCTTGATCTAAGAGTCTAACTACTAATATCAACCTAATAAGTTCATAAATCTTAATGCGTTTATTTAAATTACATCTTGAGTGATCTACTACTAGGTGGTTTGGTAAATAGAATCCGTGATCGAGAACTTCGTATCCCATTGATACAAGGGATTTAGGGGTTTAGCGATCTAGGCACATTTTTACCTACGGTTGGTGATAATCTGTGACTAATAACATGTGGATGAAAAACATAACTTGAATCATTGTTTTGCAACGAAGAAGGATTCCTTGATCTTGTCTCTCTTATTGATTTCAACTTTATCTTTGAATTGCTTTGTTTGTACTCTTTGCTTTATATACCCCCCTTTTTGTGACAATTAAGACAACTAAAACCTCTTGCTCCTCGTGGGAACGAACTTGACTACACTATATTACTTGTTAATTAGGTGGAAAAATATTAATTAATTTGTTGTGGTTACGACACGCATCAAATTTTGGCGCCATTATAGGGGAGACGGCGGACGATTTTAGTTGTTTTTATTTTTCTTTTTGCTTTATTCTTGCTTTGTTAGATTCTATCCGTATCTAACTTAGTTTTTGAGAATCTTGTTTGGTGTTATACCTTTGGTGAATGCTTAAAAAGAATGGACCAAGTCCAATACGTCTTCGATCCGGCACTCCACTAAAGGATTTCATTCGAGCGGTTAACACTCACTTCCTCCTTCTTCATCAAGTGAATTAAAAGTCGGACAAAGAGGAAGAAGCAATGGTGAACGTACACTCAAGGACCTAGCTTCTCACAAGCTTGATACACAACAATGGTGTATCCAAACTAACTCAACCTTCGAGATCAAGTAGGGGTTGATTAGAGAGTTACCAAAGTTCCATGGCATGGTGAATGAAGACCCAAACAAACATCTTATGGACTTCTATACCATAGTTATGGATATGCTTCCCACCTAGGAGACTAATGCGAATGGAGCAATGTTGAAAGCTTTCCGTTTTCTTTGGCGGGCAATGCTAAGGAATGGTTATATTATTTGCCTTAGGAAGTATCACAACATGGAATGGGATGAAGAAACTTTTCCTCGAGAGATATTTTCCGCATCCCAAAGCTACTCAAATTCGCAAGAGATTTGTGGGTTGAAGCAACATGTGGGAGAGTCATTGTATGAATGTTGGGAGCGATACAAGAGATTGGTGGCAAGCTGCCCACACCATCAATTCAGCGATGTTATGATACTCCAATACTTCTGCGAAGCTCTCCACCCAAGTGATAGGTCTCTTCTTGACGCCGCGGGTGGTGGTGCACTAATGAACAAGACGGTGACCCAGCTACCGAGTTGATTGAAAGTATGGGCAGAACTTGCAACAATTCTACACAAAAGATGAACCAATGGTTAGGCGGAGTGCATGAAGTTAGTGATTCATCATCACACCTTGATCAAAGGATGGGTAACATGGAGAAAATGATTCAAAGGATGGCGCGGTTATTATTCCGGATGATGAGACCGAACAAGTAAATGCTTTATATCCAAATCAAAGGCCGAGTGCGATCCATACTCGAATACTTACAATTCCGGTTGGAAGGATCATCCCAACTTTAGTTATGCAAATAAGCAAGCGGCGGTTCCCGATCCGTATGAGCAGCAAGGTGGTTTCCAACAATCACGTTTCCAACCTCAACAACAATTTCAACCACAACAAGTCAAGGAACGTGATTCTTCAATTGATGACAAGCTCAATGCATTGATGCAAGGTATGCAAGGTATTACCACTTTGGTTCAACAACAACAAAAGACCGATTCGGTAATCAAGGATTTACAAATTCAAGTGAGGCAATTAGCGACCGATGTGAACCTATTGAAAGCTCAAGCGTCCACAAGCTCCTTCACAACCATTTTTAATCCAAGAGAGCGTTAATGCGATTACTTTGAGGAGTGGGAAACAAGTGGAGCAACCAAATCAACAAGATAAGGTGTATGAGGAGAAAGAGGAAATTGAAACCGTACCAAAGGAGAATACATCCCCAACAAACAAACCCAAGGAGACGGTTCCTACTTTCACAACTCCACCCCCGTTTCCTAGCCGATTTGCTAAATCGAAGAAAGACTTGGAATACAAGGATATTTGGGACATCCTTAAGAAAGTACAAGTCAATATTCCACTCATTGAAGCTATTCACAAATTCCTCGTTGTGCAAAGTTCTTAAAGGAGTTGTGCATGAAGAAGAAAAGGTTAAAGGGAATGAAGTCATGAGTGTGGGGGAGAATGCTTCGTGTTCATTCTCAAGAAACTCGCACCAAAATTAAAGGACCCCGGTAGTTTCACTATACCTTGCACAATTGGTAAAACAAGGTTTACTCGAGCTTTACTAGATTTGGGAGCATCGGTAAATGTTATGCCTTCCTCGATTTATGATTCTTTGAATCTTGGTCCTCTTAAGGAGACCGGGGTAGTTCTTGAACTTGCTAACGATCTAATGTTTACCCGAAAGGGATTGTTGAGAATGTTTTGGTGCGAGGTTAATGAGCTTGTATTTCCGGCCCGATTTCTATGTCTTAGACATGAATGATGAGAATTCTTCCAAGTCTACACCTTTGCTATTGGGTAGACCATTCTTAAGCACCGCCTAACAAAGATTGATGTCCACAATGGCACCTTGACTATGGAGTTTGATGGTACACTCATCCACTTCAATATCTTTGAGACAACGCGATACCCTAGTGATGTGAAGTCATGTTTTCCCGTGAAAGATATTGATGTGGGCTAATGAATCTTGCAAGAGCTAAGTCGGGCCGTCGACTTTAAAACAAGCGCTTAATGGGAGGCAACCCATAGGTTTTGTATTTCTTATCCTTTTGCTTTTTTTTTTCCTTTTTCTTGTTCCATATCATGTTAAAATTTCCAACCTTGACTTTACTAGGACGATTCAATTACATTGAGGACAATGTAAGGTTTAAGTGTGGGGGAGTGGTTAAGCATATATTTATTAAAAAAAAAAAAAAAAAGTTTTACATAAAACCTTCAACTTTTAGAGATTTTAGAGTCACTAGCATACTTCTAGGTATGTTTACATAGAGATTCTGACCGACATAATTGAACTTGGAAGTGTTAGGGAACTACATTCGGATTTCTTACTTGTTAGAGTGTTAAATAATGGATTTAATCATGCCGGTGATGCAAATTTGGTGCAGGGAGAAATGCATTATTAGAGTTGCTGATCAATCATTAGTGGAGACTACCCGTATTCATATCATGTGAGGCATCGACCAGAAATTTTTCCATCTAACTAAAGAGCTTTCTTTTGAGTGTGTGTCACCATACGTTAATTCCGGGTAGAATGGTGAGCTACCCAACGTCCCACCAATAGAAGCACTACTTTTTGATCTCTTGAGTGCTAATTTTGTCAATCATAAGGGTGACGTCTATAGATGAAAGCCTCCTTCTTGTAGTTCGATTTGCAGTTAGCACCATTCTCTCTCGCGACAACAACGGGTCCATAGAAACACAATCATCATCAACAAGGAGCGACATCAAAATCTACAAGGAAAGTTGAAGAAGTTTAAGGTTTACAAGCAACGGAATGAGAAAAAGAGTACAAAGAGCGGATTTTTACATATATGTTGAAGACTTACACTGCAATGAGGTAATTCTATATCCAAGTATAAAGACTTATTCACAAGAGCGAAGAAAATCAAAAGGTGAGAATTGTTGAAGTTTATGATTTCGAGACGATACAAGTTGTGAAGAATCAAGCGGTAAAATACTTCTCCCACGGCCACGGTTTGTTTTATTCCTTTTAATAATAAAAAAAAAAAGAAAAAAAAAAAAAAAAGAGAAATATTTGTTTTGTTTTTATTTATTTAATAAGCCGTGGGAAGGAAAATCTATAAGGAAGTTTCAAGCGACAAGGATTTAAGGTAAAGGTTACAAATTGTCAAGGATTTATGAAATTCGAGAGTTTATCATCAATAGTTGAAACCGAAGACGAAGACCAAGGAGATCAAGACGAGGAGCGGAAGACGTTTCTATTGGATGCCGTGAGTGGTGTTATCATAATTTGCGATCGGATGTGAAGGTGAGTAAGTAATCTCATCCTCGATAATAGTGGTTGATTTCCTTTCTTAGAGATCGTCAGAAAAATGGTTTTTCAAAATGTTAAAAGATGTGGGTTTTTTCAAAATATTTCGGAAGTTGTCCTTCCCACCATTCAACGTGTTGCAGGAATTCTCTCTTCATTCCTACCTGCACACATGTGAGAACCATAAAAGTACGTCTTTTTGAGTGCAATTATCATAAAAAAAAAATTGGTGAGGCAGAAGTCGAGGCGAAATGCTTATTGATCGTTTCTCAAACACGCGTTCTCTCATTATGGTGTGGTTATTTCTCACTCAACATTTAAGAATGAGAATATGTTCTTTAGTATTTCTAACTTCTTATTACTAGTATGCAGAATTTATATGTCCTCATAACTCTTTGGATGCTTTGGACGCTGGAACGCTTTGAAGTTGTAAGTTTTAGTTTTGATTTGCTCGAGGACTAGCAAAGTCTAAGTGTGGGGGAATTTGATAGGTTGTAGAATACATCCTATTTACTATCTATTGTTTATGCTTTCTTTGCTATTTTTCTTGTAAATTATGTATTTTACACTTGTTTTGAGTTTTATAGCTACTATGGAGTCGCACGGACGAAAAGAAGAAGAAATCATTCAATTTGAACCAAAAGGATAGAACGGTCATTTTATAAAGTGCGGACACTAAAAGGAGCTGAGCCAAGGTTAAGGGGCAACTTTCTTTTGGAGAAGCACTAAAGACAGACCAGCTAATGTTAAGGGGCTGTAATTTAGTTAACCCTTATCAGGGGTGACCGGGTGTCATTAACCAGCCCCAAGTTATAACCCTAACTTAAATTCTTCTCAATCATTTGCACCTGAGAGAGAGAGGAAAAAAAGAAGCGGCGACAATTCTTGGTGATACCAGATCGAGAAGATTAATGGCAGAGATGGTAATGGATACAAGAATGGGTTGATTCGAATCATGAAGATTCAGTAGATCGAATTGAAGAATTTATGGTGCTGTTGAATCGAAAGAAGAACAGCAGTTGCTTGAGAGGAAATCAAAATGGAAGAATGGGTTCGTTGATGGTTGAGATGAAGAAAGGGGATCTACTGATGAGTGCATTTTGTGATGATTCAACGAATATGAGTTAAAGAAGAAATCAGCCAGGCATGTTGCTGTAATCGATTAAAAGGAAGGGTTACGTTATGGTGATTCGATCTCTGCAACTGATTGAACAAGATGATCAATAAATTGGGTTTCTCTTAGATTTTTGGTTCGAGAACGGTGATGGGTTTGTGGTTGATTTAAGATTTTGCTGTGAGTTGAAGAAGAATTGAAGATGAGAAAGTAGAGAAGAAGTAGCTGCTGTTGGTGTTGATTAGAAATGGGTATGAAGCCGAGAAGGACTAGGATGGGTCTGCTACTACCATCGATTGAGGTTGGAACGTTTTTGAAGGAGGGTTTGATATCCATTGATGGTACTGAATGAATCAAGACGAAGAGAAGGAAATTGAGAGTCTGCTAGGCTCAGGAACAATGGGTTTTGTGGCCGGAAGATCAAGACAGGGAAAATGTTGAAATTAGGAGATGGGTCAGTTAAGATGGAACAAATGAATAATGGGTTGTGGAGTGATTTCGAACCTTGAGTTGTTGATGTTTAAGAAGGAGATGGATGCAGCTGAGATGCTCTTGCAACAATTGATTGTGAGCTGAAATTGCAGGGAAGAGTATGAGGCAGAGCTGAAGGACAAGATGTTAAGGAATGGAGCTGCATATGCTTGAATGAATGATGAAGTGAAGCTGTTGAACTCAATAGATGTATGTTAGGATCTTGTACAGGGAATGGAGCTAAAAATGGCCTGAAATCGGCCTGAGAATCGTCGTAAAAACAGAGGAAACTCTGTCCATTTCTCTGATCAGACGAGTCGACTCGGTGCCGGCGATGACCGTTCCGGACGATTCCGATGACCGATCCAGCCATGCAACTCAGTAGAGTCAGCCCAGTAAGACAGTGATAGCCGATCGAGTGACCCGACTCGGTGACTCTCCTCCCCCCCTTTTACCCCTTGACTACCAGTTTGACCGATTTGACCGTTAACTTTAACGGTGGACGTTAGCTTGACTCCAGTAACCGGCAGTGCTTTTCCGGTGCCGTTTCCGGCCAATTTCCGGCCATAATACCAGATTTCCGGCGGACCAATATGTGCAGAATTTTGTGAAGAGTATTCTAGACTCATGGGTGTGAAGACTTGGACTTGGAATTGGATGGAGAATTTGGGTCAAATTTGGAAAGAGAAGATGGAGGATTTGAGAAAGACTTGAAATTGGAAATTGAATTGCTAAAGGAAAGGGTTTCTATTCCTTGGAAGATTTGGAGAGCATTGAAGCCTATAAATAGAGAAGTTCTCTATATCTTTACACACCTCTCTACACACATAACACTTGTGTTTTTGCTTGCTTTTCAAAATTCTTCTTTTAATTATTTGTGTGAACTTGAAAAATTCTCCCTTTAATTATTTGTGTGAATTTCAAAAACATGAGTAGCTAATTTTCTTATTGATTGAGGATGAATTCCTAGTTCTTAATATATGATTTGAGTTTTGTTTTCAATTCTATTTTGAAGTTTTTCACATGATTATCGTTTGTTTTTACTAATAGGAATGTTTATACATTCATGGTTGATTGATAGATTGTTTAGAGTGCACGCTAAATTGATTTGTTAATTTAATCTAAAGCTAGTGAAAGTTAGGGGATAAGTAATCGTTTCTTGACTCTTTACATAAGTAACAAACACGAGACCTTGCGGAGGGATTCCGTGGAGCAATTGTGTGTGAAAACAACGTTAGCAAGTAGACCTTGATCTAAGAGTCTAACTACTAATATCAACCTAATAAGTTCATAAATCCTAATGCGTTTATTTAAATTACATCTTGAGTGATCTACTACTAGGTGGATTGGTAAATAGAATCCGGTAGTCGAGAACTTCCGTATCCGGTGATACAAGGGATTTAGGGGTTTAGCACTGATCTAGCTGCTTTACCTACGGTTGGTGATAATCTGTGACTAATAACATGTGGATGAAAAACATAACTTGAATCATTGTTTTGCAACGAATAAGGTCTCCTGGATCTTGTCTCTCTTATTGATTTCAACTTTATCTTTGAATTGCTTTGTTTGTACTCTTTGCTTTATATACCCCCCTTTTTGTGACAATTAAGACAACTAAAACCTCTTGCTCCTCGTGGGAACGAACTTGACTACACTATATTACTTGTTAATTAGGTGGAAAAATATTAATTAATTTGTTGTGGTTACGACACGCATCAACAGCCCGCATCCCGGCCAGGCGCCAACGAGCCACTCCCAGCGCCAACAGTCCACGCCCTAACTAGCAGCGTCATCGATCATGCCCTAGCCAGCCAAAGCGACGCCATCTTAACCGTTCAAAGTAGCGCCATCTCCACTAGCCAAGGAAGCGCCATCTTGGCCGTTCAAAGCAGCTCTGCCCACCTTTCCACGAATCAAGAGCCAGCTGTGCCATCTCTGATTCTCCGTGATCCAGCCAGCCAAGTGCCATCCACCGCTTCACGGACCTAGCCAACAGCGCTGCTCCGCGGACCTAGCCAGCGGCACCATTCTATGGGTGTAGCCAAGCAAGCAACGCCATCCATCATTCAAAGCTAAAGCAGCGCCATCTACCTTTCCTAGCCAACATCACTTCTCCGCGGACCTAGCCAGCGGCACCATTCCATGGGTGTAGCCAAGCAAGCAACGTCATGCATCATTCAAAGCCAAAGCAGCGCCATCTACCTTTCCTAGCCAACTAGCGCCCGTTCCGCGGACCAAGTTGCAGTGCCACCTCTGCCGATCAATAGCCAAAGCTGCAGTGCTGATACTAACACCCCATGGCCACGCCGAATTTATGCAAAGCCGCCAATGCAAGGATCACAAATTCTTCATACCTCCTGACAAAGGTTAGCCAAATCTTCATGACTTACCGTTTCGATTTCATCCTTGTCTGTCACCATCTTATGCTTACCCCGCAACAATGCCACTGTTCCGAGCTAAGCATGGGACTTAATGTTGATGGTGGTTTTTAGCTTAGGGTTAAAATTATAAAACCTTGCATCGATGTGACGTCACTCTGTAAGGAAACAGAGCCATGAGTGTTAACCTCTCTCTTGGAATATTTATTGAGCCGTTCAATATATTTACATGAAATTTATCCGAGGCCGATGCGTGTAGCAACCATCCCGATGTTACTAAATTTCGGCGCCTTGCCTATATTCACTTAATATAAGTTTCTTTGAATGATTTTTATGCTATGTTCCCAGTGAACCCTTAATGTTGGTATGGCATGACAATTTGTGTTCACTCGCAGCGAGTAGCACGAATTTCCAAATATCAAGGATAAGGTCTTTGCATAAGGTATTCAATCGAGAAAGCATCTTTGCTCTCTCGGCAATGAACTTAAAAGAATTCGTGTCAACACATAGAATTCAATCGATTACTACGACTAACTTGCAAAAGTTAGGGTTTTACGCCTATGTGATATATCGAGACCTTGCTTGTTGAAATTTAAGCCTAAGAAAACTAGGTAATTAATCCGCCATGGATTAGTAGACGCAAAATCTTACCCAGAATCAGAAAACAAGAAGTCGCAGGATATGAGCAGCAGAAAGGGAGGCGAGGCCATGCCTTAGGCCAGCTGGCGCCATTTTCCATTGGCCACGCCCCATCCTAAACCGTCCCTATTTCCCTCGACCAATCAGGTCGCCTTAAACTCGCCATGCGCACATAAGTTGTGGCTGGGCCCATACTTGCCGGCCCCTTTTTTCATCGACCAATCAGGTCGCTCTAAATCCGCCACACTCACACCAGAAGTGTAGCCACGCCCATACTTGGCTGGCCCCTATCCTTCCTACCGACCGATCATGTCACTCTAAAATGCACCACAAGCACTAGAGGTGTGGCCGCGCCTTATGTTTGGTCGGCCCCTTTTCTTGACCAATCAAGTCGCTCTAAACTCGCCACCATACATTAAAGGCCAAACGCAACCTGCCGCGCCACCATACTAACTGGCAAGCCAAACGCACCCTGCCACAAAAACATATTAATTGGCATGCCAACATGCCACTCTACCGTAGTAACATGCCAATGTGCCACAAAAGACGCCCTTACGTGCTAATTCACTTTCTGTTCGTGGCCAATGCCATAACGGACTCCAATGAATTAGGATTTCATAATCAAAACAAAACTTTTGCTTCAATAGCATTAGCCGAAACCCTAATTTTTGGTCATAGTCCACAACATGCCACGAGCCACTTTAGCCTTGGCCACGCCGCCAAGCCCTAACTTTGGCCACGGTGCCAAATCCTAGCCTTGCCACGCCGCCAAGCCAAAACTTTGGCCACGGCGCCAAGCCCTAACTTTGGCCACGGAGCCAAATCCTAGCTTTGGTCATGCCGCAACGCCATAGACGCGGCTATGCCACCATGACGTAGGCGCATGCCACCATGCCGCATCCATGCCACATCCATGCCACACGCACTAATTAGGGTTTTGACATGCCAATCCCTAATTTGGGAAAAATTACTACGCCGACCAAGCCAAATAACGGTTCCCATAGCGTTGGGATTGATGTGGCAACATGGCCAATGTTGCCAGAGCCATATTTGGGTCTAACACCAATATGCCAAAACAGCTGCCACGACTACGCCAGACGCCGCTATGCTAATGGCGCCACTCTGTTATACAACAAGATATGGAAATAATCAACGACTACCCTTCCTCATGAGATGCAATCTCAGCCATCCAAGTTCGCCACCGAACTGACAGACTTGCGGCAAGTTCCAGGGAACCAGCTAGTGGCCATGGCTACGCCAGGCGCCACTTACACCACCGTGCCACAATGCCACTGGCATACACCAAAAACGCCACTGTGACATTACCATGCGCCATTAAAAGGTAGCCATAATCAACGGCTACCCTTCCTCATGAGATGCGATCTCAGTCATTCAAGTTCGCCACCAAACTGACGGACTTGTGGCAAGTTTTAGGCGGCCGGCCAAGGCAAGCCTAATAACATCACATGTTATTTTCCTATGACAAGTCTCTTGACTTTTACTTGCCACACATAGCAACCTGCTACACGTTTTCCACAAAAACACTCGAGAACATCAAACATGTCACAAACTGGGGATACTCATCAGGGTATTGGTCTGGCAGTTTACATCGTGCGGCGTGCAATATGCCCGTTATAAGAAAGTGTCATGAAGCGGGACAATTAGTGGTGATGAAAGTAACGGTGTAAACTAATTTAATTCATTCATCATGGAAGCATAATTCCTGACGGTTACACGTTACTGGTGAGTGCCAAATAGTGCATATTTATACACCTTTTTATTGGCATTTTACTCATCTTTTGCGCTTAGAAATCAGATATTATCCCATATTCTGTATTTTCCTTGTTTTCAAGAATAAATATTTGTATTAATTAATTTTGTGTTTTTAGGTACTAAATAAAGTCCGGAGAAATTGAGGAGCCAAAAGAGTGAAGAATTGGAGTCGAGCATCTATGGAGTAGATAGCCAAAGCCCGCGCGCGAATCAGTTGCAACCCAACAAGGAAGACATGGGCTAGAGCTACCCATGACCCGGATCCAAGCCCGTATCATCCTCAGCCGTTAAGATCTTCACTTGCCACATCCTACGCTCGCTCCATCAGTCTCATCAAAGCTTGATGCTCCCGTGCAACACCAGATCACACCAAAACCGTCTACATCCCTGAGCCGTTCAGATTTCACTCATATGCATCCTACGCTCGCTAGGCCATTCCCATCAACTCCTGCTGTCCCTGCCTCACAACGAAGCGACCCATACCCTATACCCTATCGAGAGATCTCATTTCTCTTCTCCTTCTTCTCTCTCATTTCTCTTCTCTCTTTTCCCACGCCTCTGCAAATCCCATTCCTATCTTCCCCGACCACTTGCAGAGCTACCCCATCACCACCTTCTCCTGCCACAGCCGCCGTAGCCACCACCAACTCCTGCAGCCATCTCCACTCTCTAGTTCACACTTTCTCCATCATTAGCTTCTCTCAACCTAGAAGCTAGGGTTGAGACAGTTCGAACTAGGGTTTCCACAACACCACGCATGGAGCACTGAGGAGAATAGACAAGAGGAGAGACGATCAGAGAGTATGGGTGAGAGTGGTTGCAGTTTATTTTAATTTTTATTTCGATTTTGGGAATTAGGGTTTGGTAGTTTTCATGTGCATGTATAAATAGAAGAGGCAGAAGATGATTTTACTCACGCCTGGGCTAGCCAGTGCTTCAATTAGATTTAATTTTGTGTTCTTTGTAATTTTATTTGATGTTTTAATAAGTTTTGTTAGGGTTTCAATGAAACCCTAACTCCATGTTATGTGTTTAAACTCTGTTGAGTGTTCTTGAGTGTTTAATGTATTAGATACTTTCAATTCTAGCATCTAGCACTCTTCTCTCACAATGCATGCCAATGCCATAGATGCATTGTAGTTAGGTTATACTTGTGTTTAGAATGTCACTCAATCCTTAGAATCATAGGCTAAATCCCATGACTAGTTGTGCTTAAAAAGACAACAAGTGCTCTGGGTTAGCACCTTAGCTGTGTATTGAAGTGTCACTAGGTGAAACCCCTTAGCCAAGTGATAAAATTGACACCTTATCCTTAGCTGCCATAGGAACAAGAAGCTCAATTTAGTTCAACACATAATAGGAATTTAGTGGTGGAATTGAAGACCTTAGCATACCTTTGTCATTGTCTATACCTTAGTTTAGGTTCACTACATTTCACTTCAGCCGTATCGGCAAAACAACAATCGTGTTACCGTCACTAGAATTCAGTTTAAGAAGCCAAGCCTTAGATCACTTAAGCACACCCTTGTCTCTGTGGTTCGACCCGTACTTGCCGCGTCTCCGATAGACGCCGTGCACTTGCGGTTTATCACCGTAGGCCATAATTTATACACATTCTCAAGGCCTACCAAGTTTTTGGCGCCGCTGCCGGGGACTTGGCGCGTGCCCTGTGTTCATTGGCTCGCTTCACTGTTATTCTTTACTACCCCTGCATATATGCATTTGCATCATAGTGTAACTTAGCTTTTCGTAGTGTAACTTAGTTCCATTGTTCTTTATTTTACTTCAGTTTTTAGTGCATATTTCATTACCATGTGTAGCCTAGCATAATCCATGTATTTGTGCATTTGATCCATCTCATTTGCATCTTATTTTCTTTTCATCTGAGCTAGAGCTTTATAAGCCTCAGTACCCTGCAGCTCAGTGTTTAATGTAACTTTTGTACCCATTCAGTCCAAAGAACTTATCCTATTGCCATGCATATTAATCCCGTCAGGTCCAAGTTATTCTCGGTGCATGTGGTAAGGTTGAGCCAACCCAAATTGCTACCCATATTACTTGATGTGCTTGCTTTGTGACTCTTGAGCAAAGCCTAGAAGGCCAAGAAAAAGCGCGAGGGGCACGAGTCACAAAGCTGCGAGCAAGCGCAAACTCGGGTAAGTGACTCCATGACTCCACGAATATGTTAAACTAGCATACACCCTTGTGTGAGCCTGTGTGAAACCACCTTGCTAGCCCCTGAAGCTGCAAGTGTTGGGTCATAACTTGGAAGCCAAGTTAGCTGAGCATAACCCTTGCATACCCTGAGCTTACCACCTCCCTGAGCATAACCCATCTACAGGGCCTGTGTTTTAAACCCTAAGCCTCGACAAACTTTGTGCCCTGAGCTCCATCCCCTGCAGCTGTCGAGCCTCAGCTGCACCCTAGCTAACCAAGTCAGTTTTAGCCATTGTGACATCAACTGGGCAGGTTGCACTGAACCTTTGCCCTGTAGCATGATGTAGTATCCTATGTCAGCTGCTGAACTTTGTGTGGCCTGAGCATAATCCTGTGCACATCTCCTGTCATTTGATCACTGCCAAGCTAGTCACATTGAGTTGAAAACCCTGAGCTTGGCTGTAGCCAACAACCCTAAACACACCCTGAGCATAAGCCATTAGAGCCACAACCCTGAGCTTACCACAGACCCTGTCGAACCTCTTCAACCAGCCCTGTGCCTTGTGTGAGACCTTGCTATAAATTGCTCATCTATGAATTTTGAGGTCAAATTGTTCATCTGTGCATCTGTGAAGCTGAACTGGTTGTTGTAGTATCATACAACCTACATTTGCACATAACCATCACCCCTGTGTGCTGAGTATTCCAATTACTAGCATTGCTATGGGCTTAGAATCAAATGTCATTGTTGTGAGTTTGTGACCTGTGCTGTGCTGTATAATCTGCCCTGTGCTGTGCTTTGACCTGCTAAGTTTAGCTGCAATTAGAGCTGTGCTGGGAGTGCACCTTGACCTTGAGCTGCATCAATTTCTGTGAGTTTGTATCCCCTGTGCTATGTGCTCTGTGTGTTTTGAGCACATAAACCCTGCCAAGCTTAAACCTGCACAAAAACAACCTGTGCATGAACCCTAAAGCCCATAACCTGGGCTGTAATCCTGCCAAGCCCAGCCTACAAACTGTGCTGGGCTGTTTCTGCCTAAGCTAAACTGCTGGGCTGGACCTGGGCTGTAAACCAAGCCTGTGCACCTGGGCTGCAACCAAACTAAGCCCACGAAACCAAAACAATGCTGGGCTCTGCACTTAACTGAAGCCCAACTACTGGGCTCAACCTAATCTGGGCTATACATTTTTTTACACAAACCTGGGCTGTTCTGTTTTCACAAATCCTGGGCTTCAAACAACAAATCAAAACTCACTAAAACCAAATTGAGCCCACAGCAACCTGGGCTTCCCACATAAACCAAAGCTCCCAACAAAACCAAATTGAAACCCATACAAACCAAATCCCAAACAAACCAAAGCCCAATAAACCAAATTCCCACATAAACCAAAGCCCATTTTTATGAATGTTAATGTTTCTGTACATTATCTTTTGGGTTGACCCGCAACTCTTTAAATTGTTAGTGTATGGTGAATTTTTGTATATAATCCAGTAGGACTTGTTAAATTTTTCTTTTCTTGAATCGGGTGAGTCTTCTTGTGCATATATTGTGCTAATCTGATATGATCTCCACTGAGAATGTTGGAGTCTAGCCTTAACGAATGAAGCTCAACCTTTCTCCTGCCGACATCCGGTAATCTCTTCCCTTTTCTCTTTTCAGCATAGTTCTCGTGGTACGTGACTTGTTTAAATTTTCCTATCTGTGACACATTGAGGACAATGTTTGATTTAGGTTTGGGGTGCATTTGCATATAGAGTTTTTAGTCTTTTTAATCTTTTATTTTCAAAAAAAAAAAAAAAAAAAAAAAAAAAAAAAAAAATTCAAAACTCTTTTTTTTGTAAAAACCTCCAACTTTTAGAGATTTTAGAGTCACTAGCATGCTTCTAGCTATGTTTACATAGAGAATTTTTTTCTGACCGAAATAACAAAAGTCAGAAGTACCGGAGAACACAATCGGGTTCCTTAGTTGATTAGAGCGTTAAAGTTGGATTTAACCATACCGGAGGGCGAATTAGGTGCTGTTAGATATTCGGTAGTAGAATTATTGTGATCACCCATAGTGGAGACTACCCAATTTACATCAAGTGAGGCACCAACCTTCAATTTTTTGCAACTTTCTAGAAAAGTCACAGAGTGTGTGTCACCGTACGTAAATTCCGGTAGGAATGGTGAGCTACCCAACTTCGCACCAATTTCAGCACTACTTTTGATCTCTTGAGTGCTAGTTTTTGTCAATCATGAGGGTGACGTTTAAAGAAGAAAACTCCTTCTAAATATCGATTTGCGGTTAGCATCACTCTCTCTCAATCAGCAAGACCCATAGAAACACATCATCGTCAACAAACGGAGCATCATCAGAATATGGAAAGAAAAATTGATATAGTCCAAGGTTTATGTGCAACAAAGAAAAGAAAATAGGATGAGAATTAATAAAATTTATAAAATCAAGACAATACAAGTTGTGGAAAAATTGAGTGATAAAGTCCTTTGTCCATGGAGTTAGTTGTTTCATTATTTGTATTTTTATTTTCACTTATTGTATAAAAAAAAATATATATATATATATATATATATCAAAAAAATCAAAAAAAAATCAAAAATCAAAAAAATATTGTAGTTTATTTTTGCTACCACCATGGTAAAGAAGAATTTAAAAGAAAAATCCAAACAACAAGGAATTTGAGTAGAAAAGTTAAAAAAATTGTCAAGTTTTGTGAAGTTTAGAAGTTCGTCATCAACATTTGAAGACCGAAGACCGAAGATTGAAGACGTTTCTATGGTTCTTATGAGAGAGTGATATTAATTGCCGATCGGGTGAGAAGTGAGTGAGTACTCCCACCCCTTGCTAATGGTTGATTTCCTTTCTTAGAGATCATCGAAAAAGATTCTTTTTGTCCACACTTCGTGGAGTCTCCAGATTTTATTTCGGAAGGTTATCCTTCTTACCTACAAAGTGTGCGATTTCTCTCTTTACTCCTGCTGCACACATGAGAGACTAAAAGCGATCTTTTTGAGTGCAATTATCATAAAACCCTAATGGTGAGGCAAAGTCGAGGCTTATGATCACAATCGAATCCGAATTCTTTCATATGGTATGGTTACTTCTCGCTCGAACACTTAAGGATGAGAATGCGTTCTTCGATAGTTCTAACTTCTTACTAGCATGCGAAAACTCTATGTCCTCATAGCTCCTTGGATGCTTGAGACTCTTTTACACTCGAAGTTGGAGAAGGTTTTGTGGGTACACCTCTTGTAAACCCTCACGAGACTACAACTCGTCCACTAGGGACACCTAGGGGTTTAAAGGCTTAGTGCATACGCTAAATGCATTCGAGAGACTGCGACGGGGGTATAGTTAGGATTTCTTCATTTGTTTCACTTGAGGACAAGTAAAATTCAGGTTTGGGGGTATTTGATGAGTGCCAAATAGTGCATATTTATACACCTTTTTATTGGCATTTTACTCATCTTTGCGCTTAGAAATCGATATTATCCCAGTTCTGTGTTTTCCTTGTTTTCAAGAATAAATATTTGTATTAATTAATTTTGTGTTTTTAGGTAATAAATAAAGCTCGGAGAAACTGAGGAGCCAAAGAGCGAAGAATTGGAGTCGAGCATCCATGGAGCAGAAAGCCAAAGCCCGCGCGCGAATTAGTTGCAACCCAACAAGTAGCAACTCATCTACAAGACATGGGCTTGAGCTAGACCCGACCCGTGACCCGGATTCGAGTCCGTCCACTCCAAGCCGTTGAGATTTCTATCTTACGCATCCAATGGTCGCGCCTCCCGCACATCTTTACTCGATGCTCCCGTGCAACACCAGATCGCTCCAAATCACCCCGAGCCGTTAAGATCTTCACTGCCACGATCCAATGCTCGCTCCGCCTGTTCCTTCAGCAATCGCTGCTCCTGCCTCACAACAAAGTTTCCTATACCCCTACACCTATCGATTACACCCAATTCCTCTCTTCTTCTTCTCTTTCTTCTCCTCCCTCACCCCGACAGAGCAGAGCTCTGCTCGTCTCCACCATCCCTTCACCCGACACCACAGCCATACCATGGCAGACAACCACACCACCTCCATCACCACTAGCATCTGCAACAACCACCCCTAGTTTTAGTTATCTCTCGCCTAGCCTCTCTCATAACCCTAGAGGCTATGTAAGAGATAAATGAAACTAGGGTTTCACGACAGAGGAAGGAAACATCAAATCAAAGCTTCACAAGCAGAGGAGAGCTCGATTCAGAGGCTATCAGAGTATGGGTTTGTTTTATTTTTCGAATTAAAAAAGAAATTAGGGTTTTGGGAATTTCTTGCATGTATAAATAGAAGTGAGTAGAGGATTTTAGGGCTCATGCCTGGGCTAGCCAGTGCGTCAATTAGGATTCAATTAGGTTAATTTGTAGTTTGTTTATTTTTCTTGATGCTTTAATTTAAATTACTAGGGTTTGAGATGAAACCCTAGCTTTCTGCTATGTGATTCATGTTACTTATAGTTCTCTTGAATGCTTGAATATTTTCTAGGATAGAATTAATCTTAGTGCTCAATACTTTGCCCTCACAGTGCATGCCAATGCCATGGATGCATTGTAGTTAGAATATCCCTGTATTGATAGTGCTACAACTCATGCTTTAGAGATTTTTGTTAATTCCTTGACTAGCTGTGCTTAATTAGACAGTTAGTGCTCCGGATTGATTCTTTAGTTATGATTAAATCATCCATTGGTGAAACACCTTAGGTAAATGGTAGACTTGACACTTCTCCTTTACCTGTTATAAGGGCAAGAGTAAGATAAGTAGCTGAATTTACAAGTGTAGGTTAGTGGTGGATTCAAAGACCCTAGGGCTCTTTAATTTGTATCTTTTACCTTAGTTTAGCGTCACTTCAGTTCAAACTCAGCCGTATCGGCAACAAAAACCATTGTGTTACATTACCATCACCTGAATTCAGTTTAGTAAGCCCTTTGATCAACATAAGAGCACCACAAGTCCTTGTGGGATCGACCCGTACTTGCCGCGTCTCCGATAGACGCCGTGCACTTGCGGATTATAACAAGTAGGCTTAATTATATACACATTCCGAGGCCTACCAGTTACTCTATTCTTCCACCACTCAATCGTTTCCACTTCCTACGAGACCATGGTACGTTTCAATATGACCTGTATAAATAGGCTTCGCCTATTTACCAAAAAACAATAAGTTTTTGGTCGGCAACATCACAGTATCCAGAAATCACCAAAGAACTGATACCTTTCATTCTAGTTCCACTTTCTGATACAAGTCATAAAACAACCACACCTTCAGAATCAACTATTCTGGTCTCAACACTTTCTTCTCTTCCCTCCCTAGGACCAACCCTTCTCCTTCACTTTGTGACCGAAACAAGCCTGGAACGGCCATTTCTTGGTTTAGGCCAGGATTATATAGATTGATCTCTCGAATCAAAAGTACTCCCGTGCAGTGCATTGTTTAGGGTTTAGATTCGTTTCTCATCCACACACCAGAAATTACCGAAATCGGCAGAAACAGTTTTCACCCACAAACACCATGAAAGCACGGTTTTGTGAGAGGAGTTCACAATCAAACCTCAACAAGCAGTCTTAAGATATAAAGAGTATCAGAGAAGGAAAAAGGAATGTAGGGTTTCGAAACCTTTAAACAGGTTCGTACACGTCCAACTCACAACCCTATAAAGAGTAGAATTGTCGATAATAACCCTCTTGTTTTGGCAACTCGTTCCTTCCACTATCAATAGTGATATGGAGGAATTCCAAACCAAACAACACAAAGCTAATAAAACAAAACTAAAAAGATTTTACTTTTAAAAGCCTGAGGTGTGCAAAATCTTGTCTCTTTTGAACAGGCATATGAGACAAGATGCACAAGACAACACAATCAAGTTGTACTGTGGTGAACAACAATTTGTCCACCATAATCCTTTTGGTTGGAACTTATGGAGCCCCGCCTTTCCGTATGTTTAGACCATGTTCTCTTCTCTAATGGCCTATATTTATCTTTGGAAACTAGTCTCTTCGAGAAAGATAAGATCTTACATACCTTAGCTGTTTTCTCTGCAAGTTTAAGCTTGGTGGCTAGGCGATCTGCTTGTTGACATATCTCATCTTGTGTTTATATTTGAAACACTTTGAAAACTCATGACCCTTGAGAGAACAATAGGAGCATGTCAACATGTAAGATGGTTCAGGTGCCCGAGATGTGCAGGCTGCTAGGCACATGGTTGTTCCTGAAATATTAAACAAAGAGTTTCCAACATGAGGGTCAGATGATTCTTTCATCTTGATTGGGTTCTCTTCTAAAAGATTATCAAGATTGATGTATGTATTGCTACAATTATGAAAATCAATATTTTCACATAGAAGAGCAACACTTGATTTTTTGTCTTCATCGAATCATAATTGTCGACATCTCATCAAGTGTCGCAGTAAGACCTTTGTTCCCAAGTGTATTTTCTACGATTTGGGCACTCGTTTGCAAAATGACCAAATCCCTTACACTTAAAGCACTGAGGCATATCCTCGTTATCAGTTTCATCAGTGTCCCTGTTTTTAGGAGGAATACGATTATGAGGTTTGACTGATGCAAAGGGCTTATCTCTGGAAAACTGTTTACTTCTCTTCAACAGAAGATCCTTAAACTTTCTTGTGATCATCGAGACCGATTTGTCAAGATCTTCATCCGATGAATCGAGTCTCGAGTGATCGTCTTCAGATATATACACTTTTTTCTTTTATCAAGTAATTTTGTGTCTTTTAGTGCTTTGAATGCAACATCCTTAGATTTGGATGAATGCTCGTGATCAAAGATCTTAAGCTTCCCAACCAGTGTATTTCTCGAGAGATTATCAAGGTTATTTCCCTCAACGATGGCATGCTTCTTAGAGTCGTATCTAGATGGCAGTGATCTGAGAATTTTCATCACAATGTCCTTTTCAGGAATAGTCTTACCCAATGCAAAAGATGCATTAACAATTTCAGACACTTTGTGATTAAACTCATCAAATGAATCTTCATCTGCCATACGAAGGTTTTCCCAATCGGAATTAAGGTTTTGAAGCCTAGCGTCCTTTTCACTGGTATTACCTTCGAATACGGTTTCTAAGATATCCCACGCATCTTTAGACCTAGTGCAATTTGACACACGGTGCTGAAGATTTGGGGTAATGGCATGTATGATGGAATTCAAACCGTCGGAATTTTGCTTTGCAGCAAGTATCTTGGCAGGGATGTATTCACCAATGTTCTTGGGAACGTTTACATTTCCTACTGCCACAACGGAAGCATCATAGCCATTAACTACATATACCTATGATTGAAAATCACGTGCTTGAAGAAAAGCTCGCATATCAATTTTCCAGCATAAGTAATTAGAGCCATCAAAGACTGGTGGTACGTTAATAGAGATGGCACCTCTGTCCATAGAGTCAGATCGCTACAAACACAGACTGATAAGGTCTTAAACGTGTTTGCCTGCTCTGATATTAATTGAAAAAGCGGGGGTACAACAACCTCACCCAATATTTCGATTAGCAATATGTATGGACAGACTCTAATATAATTTTAAGAGAATCAACTAGACAGGCAGACTCAATCTTAATAAAAAGTATATCAAGGAGTTAATATCTCTATCTCTCGATTTGATCTTTACTCAAGCAAATGGAAATCTACGAGTCTTTATCAAATACTAGAGAGATAAACTTGGATGGTACCAAAGACCAATATCCAAGTGTTAATCAATGTAAATCAACAACCAAAGGTTGGATATTCTAATTGATTGATCTTAACACACAACCTGTGATATTTCAATTATATAACAAAATATAATACGGAATAGAAATAACACAGACACCAGAAGTTTTGTTAACGAGGAAACCTCCAATGCAGAAAAACCCCGGGACCTAGTCCAGATTGAACACCACACTGTATTAAGCCACTACAGACACTAGCCTACTACAAACTAACTTCTGGTGCGGATCGTAGTTGAACCGTAATCAATCTCACACTGATTCAAGGTACAATTGCGCTCCTTACGGCTCTGATCCCAGCAGGATACTACGCACTTGAATCCCTTAGCTGATCTCACCCACAACTAAGAGTTGCTACGACCCAAAGTCGAAGACTTCAATAAACAAATCTGTATCACACAGAAAACTCTACAATGATAGATAAATCTGTCTCCCACGAGATAAACCTATGATTTTTTGTTCCGTCTTTTGATAAATCAAGGTGAACAGGAACTAATTGATAACCCGGACTTATATTCCTGAAGAACAACCTAAGATTATCAATCACCTCACAATAATCTAAATCGTATGGTAGCGAAACTAGATATTGTGGATCACAAACGATGAGACGAAGATGTTTGTGATTTCTTTTTATCTTGCCCTATCGGAGATATAATCTCAAGTCAATTATTCAATTGAACTCGTATGATATAAAATGGAAAGATCAGATCGCTTAACTACAAGAGAAGTAGTTTTGTCTGGCTTCACAATCCCAATGAAGTCTTTCAGTTGTTAACCTACAGAGTCTCGAGAAGAAAACTCAGGTTAAAGGAGAATCGACTCTAGCAAAACCAACTAGTATCGCACAGGAGGTGTGGGGATTAGTTTTTCCATTTTCTAGAGTTCCCCTTATGTAGTTTTAAAATCGGGGTTTGCAATCTAAGTTACCTTGGTAACAAAGCATTCAATATTCACCGTTAGATGAAAAACTCCGATTCAACCAAGCTAATATATTTCAACCGTTGGATCGAAACTCAGCTTGTCACACACAAATGAAATGTATTCATTTAGGTTTGAGTAACCGTACCTAAACTTGTACACTTAGTTGGTTCATAAATAGTTAACCAATGGTTATCCATATGAGCACTTTTATATTAAGCATATTCATCTTTCTCATAACTAGTTCAAATGACTCATAAGAACTAGTTCAAGAGTTGTTCAATTGCTTAGGTCTTTATTCATAGACATAATTGAAGCAAAATCGGTTTGATTCACTTGAATGAATTAATGAACAATATAGCCACGGTTTGCAAAGATTGCATTCCTTATAATTTATTATTTTAAGTTCATGAACTACCGATTTGAGAAATAACCAGCTTGGGTACGCGTACGGGTATGCGTACCTTAGCTCACCGGATTTGAGTTTACAAACTCGGCGGAAGGTTAAGTAAACTTCCGTGGGTACACGTACGGGTATGCGTACCTAAGGTGACTGGTTTACTAGTTTGCAAACTTACAAACTCCAGCAGAAATTTTCGGTATGAAAACTTCCGTCGGTACACGTACTCAACCTGTCTCCTTGATAGACGCATTTATGTGCCTATTTTGATCTCGATTTTCTATATTTTTAGTGCTCGTTTTTGTTCTTATTATGGTGTTTTATGTCTTTGTAGGAATTTTTGGAGAAATAATTTCTTGCGAAAAAATTGGCTCGAAAAGTGGTCTTGGGAGAAAAGTAATACAGGCACCCAGAAGACGCACTACAGGCACCTCGGAAGTATGCTGGAGACTCCCCAGAAAAGTCATAATTACACCTCAGAAGAATTGCTAAAGGGAACCCGACAATGGATAAGGGGTACCCAAATTACTAAGGGGCGTCCATTTCCAAGGCAAGTACTATTGGCAGACCCGCACAGGTTAGGGGGCAACCCTTTCTTCATCGTTTAAATTCAGTTTTGGCGGGAATCAAAACTATATTCGTCTGGACAAATTTTAGACGAGTTTTAAGGAGGTTCAACTGCCAAATTCAATTGGGCTGGACTTGAATGGACCAAATAGGGTTCATATGTGTATAGTTCGACAAAAGAAAGGAAGTTTACACGGACTGCTTAAAAACAGAAAGAGAGTTTATTTACGGGATCGTATCCTGTATCTACCAAAGAGAGTTTTAATCAAAACAGGGAGAATATCTTTTACTAGATTTTATTCTATCTTAGAGAGGTTGCGTTCAAACAGAAAGACGTACAAAAGATTTGAAAAAGAGAAATATCCGTGACTTGTCGAAGGGAGAAAGAAAAATTTATTCCAAGAAATTTCTTGCACCAAAAGGTCTGTTATGCATAAATCCGAGTGTTGGGAGTCGTAGATAGGTCATCCGGAGAGTTTGGGGTGAAGCAGAGGCATAAAATCACGCTGCAGGAGGAGTTGCAGCAGCAGCAGGTGAAGAGGAAGAAGAAGAGTTGCAGGCGACGCGAGCGAAAGTGTCGTTCTCAAGAACACGAAGAACAACACTCATACGGAGTCTTTTTATTCTCGCAACACATTTAATTTATCGTTCTTTGTAATCGTTCAATTGCAACACTTATAAACGTTGCGTATCTCTGTATTAGCACTTTTTTGTCAATAAAACACCATTTGGAGCTATGGATTATTCTTTTGAGCGAGTGTTCGATATCATGAGCTAAACCCCATCACTGGGATGACGGAGGAATCCAATTCTCATCACTGTGGTAACTTTATTTAATTCTTTTTACGACTTTTGCATTAATATAATTTGAATTATGATTTTAAATTAATTAGTTGTGATTTAGTTTGATGAGTTATGCTTAGCTTAGGTGTTTTGATAATCCATGCTTACCATTTACAATTAATGTTTTATAAAATCTACCTTGGCAAAGATTAAGAGTCAATAATTATTATTTTTGGAGCTGTTATTGTCTAAGAATTAATATTGAACCACAGAAAAAGAGTTTGGTGAAATCCTGATTCTCAGTAATCTCTCAATATTATTATCATCCTTTGTTTTATTTGCTAGTTTTAGTATTTTATTTAAGTAAGTCCTAAAATCAACAACTTCCCAAGTCCGAGAATCGAATCCCTATACTTACCACTTGTAAAACTACATCGATTATTACGCTCGACGCGGACTTGTATTTAGGTTTAGGTTTTAGGTTTTGCATTTTTTTTTAGGTTTTGTATATATTTTATTTATTATTATTATTATTTTTAGATTATTTTTTGTTCTATTTTACTTCTTTGGTATTTTTGTTTTTGCTGTGCAGGATTTGCTTGAAGCGAAACGTGGAAAGTTGAACTTGCCTTACAAAAAGGGAGAAACTGAAGATTTTATTTTTAGACTTTCATCTTATTTTTATTAGTTTCTTTATTTATTTTTGGACTTGTAATTTTCTTTTATTTGTTTGTGTTTGTGTTTATTTTTAGTATTTTATTTATATATATAAAAAAAAAAAAAAACACTGCACACACCAATTGCATCTTCTTCAGACTACCGAGTTTAGGAAAACTAGTGGATTAGTAAGCTGAACCCGTGCCTTGGGCCTTATGGGAGTTACCAGCTGAAAGTCCACAAACCGCACCACGTACCTTTGGGTATATTACGCTGTAGGTAACCCAAGCTACCTAAATTAGTTAGCCCAAGATTTGCATGTGCACATTTTTTTGAATTCTTGTATGCCGAACGTAAGAGAGACGCTCTAGGACGGTTTATGCGTGAAAAACCTAGAAGTGATATTTTAGGAAACAAGAATCTTGACTACCTTAATCTAGAAAGTCCTATTTTTGGACGTTCTTCTCACGATGAGGAAAATATCCTTAATACTTCTATTTTTGCCAAAATGGTTGAGGAAAAGGATGATGAGGTCCCAATAAAAACCCTTAGGGATCGTTTGAACCCGTCTAGGGTAGTACGTGACCCAAGTGTAGTTATACCGACTTCTACGGTCCAATTTGATATTAGACACGAGACTATTGGCATGCTTCGTACCTTTAGGGGGTAGAGAATGAGAACCCGTATACCCACATAAGAGACTTTGAAATGATTTGTGACACAATGAACTATCCAAATGTCTCCAAAGATGTGCTTAGGTTACGTTTGTTTCACTTCTCTCTCTATGAGAAAGCCAAAGAGTGGTATCATTTTATTCCTTCTAAAACAATTACCACCTGGGATGGTCTTGTACAGACATTTGTTAAGAAATTCTACCCACACCATAAGACTGCCAAATGTTCGGTAGTCTATCCAAACCTTTAAGCGAAATTAGATGAAAAACTTCATGATTATGTAGAAAGGTTTAGTGAATTGTTATACCAAGAAACCACATCACGGCTTTGAAAAAGCCCACATGGCCCAAATTTTATATGAGGGCCTTGATAGTGAAACCCGTGCAGAGGTAGAAACAATTAGTGGTGGAGAATTTACCCATCAAGACCTGGATGAATGTTTCGACGAATTTATCGAGTTAGTGAGAAAACTAGGCAATGGGATTCAATGAGAGAACCGAGAAATACCTAGAAATCATATCCATAGGTTCGATAGAGTTGATTATGCGTCGGATATTCTTAGGCATCTAGAGGCCTTAGAAATGAATCAAGGGTCACACCATACTAGATACGAAGAGAAAGCCAATGCTCTTTATAACAACTCTAGGTTTGAAAACCGTCAGAGATTTGATCCATATTCCGATACCTATAACCCTGGTTGGAGCAACCACCCGAATTTCTCTTGGTCTAAGGGCCAGAGTCAAGGTCAGTCTAGTATTTCCCAGGCTCTCCCAAGTTTTGGGTATACTAAGAACCATTTAGGGCCAGAGCAGTATCAGAACCTGTCGGATAAAAAAATAATGAGTTTAGAAGAGTCTCTAACCATCTTATCTCATAACACTGCAGAGTTTAAGCAAATGGTTGAGAAAGGTTTACAGGAAAACTCTCAGGCTATTTCATAGCTAAAAATCAGGTTAGTATAATTTGCAGAATTTTTGAGCGAAAAAGAAAAGGAAAAGTCCCCCAATCAACCACTACCCAATACTAGAGCAATTCATGAAGTATCCTCTAGAGAGAAAGAGTCTAATCATGTGAACTCTGTAACAACCCTTAGGAGTGGTAAAACGGTAGATAATAAGGTAGCCATGCCTAATAGTGGACATAATGTAGATCCACCTTCTAGTTCCCAAGATGAGCCCCAGAAGGAGCCACTAGCTGAAGAGACTGATAAAATTTCTAGTGATGCCCATGTGGTTCCCGATAGATCTCATTTTGTGCCCGTGAGCCCCATATCCACAAGTTGTTAGTTCCAACTAAGAGAGAGTCGACTTTCAACGAAATAATGGAGATTTTTAAGCAGGTAAACATAAATATTCCTTTATTAGAAGCAATTAGGAAAATGCCTACTTATGCCAAGTTTCTTAA
The DNA here is from genome assembly GCA_023531295.1 of Papaver armeniacum. Lineage (NCBI taxonomy): Eukaryota > Viridiplantae > Streptophyta > Magnoliopsida > Ranunculales > Papaveraceae > Papaver > Papaver armeniacum. The sequence continues at coordinate 357,194 of JAJJWW010009747.1, read as the reverse complement.
GGATCTTTGTACACGAAAGCGTAAGCTTAATGTTCATAAGAAAGCCTTTTTAGCTAGTCAGGTAAGTTCAATCCTTCAGAACCAAACAACCCCTAAGTATAAAGACCCTGGATGCCCCACCATATCTTGTACGATTGGTAATCACATGGTTGATAAAGCATTACTTGACTTAGGAGCCAGTGTTAACCTACTCCCGTACCATGTGTACACCCAGCTAGGTCTTGGTGAGTTGAAACCGACTAAAATGACCCTACAGTTAGCTGATAGGTCTGTCAAAGTACCTCGTGGTGTCATAGAGGATGTACTGATTGAGGTTGATAAATTTATTTATCCAGTGGATTTTTTTGTTCTAGACACTCAACCTGTTCAGGACCCTAGTGCTCAAATACCGGTGATTTTAGGTAGACCATTTTTAGCCACATCTAATGCTGTCATCAACTGTAGGACCGAGCTTATGAACATATCTTTTGGTAATATGACCACTGAACTAAATGTCTTTAATGTTAATAGACAACCTTCTGATGGCTTGGAGGAAGTGAATATGATTAGCACTTTAGTTCAGGATCTAATTCAAGATAATTGGGACGACACTTTATTTGGTGATTCCTTAGATGAATTTGATGAGACAATTCTCTTAAGTCAGTTAGGTGACCAAACTGTTGAACTAGAAGAAGCTCTCGAGTACTTTAAAGACTCTACGGACCCTGAAATTCAAGCCATAGTGCTAGGCCTTACTGAGAGTAATGTTGACCCTAAGTTTGGGGGTAATGATCTAGAAGAAGCTCTTGAGTATTTTAAAGACTCCGAGGATCCGGAAATTCAAGCAATAGTTAGAGGTTTATCTGAGAATATTGATTACCCTAAGTTTGGGGGTAGTGATGGTTATGTATCCCCATTAAAAGTCCTTAACTTAGGACTCGAGCCTAGTGTGCCTGAGGTATTACTTGAGTCTCTTCCGACTACACAACCTGATCCTCCTGATACTGTCCAGGAGGAAATCCAGCAACTAGAAACCCATAGTTCAGAAGAATCTGTTTGTCAAGACACTCATATGAATCTCAAGTGGGCACCACAGAAAAACCCAGTTGTCTTGCAGGAAACCTTGGATGAGGATGTATTATGTCTGTTCTTTTTTCTGATTTGGTGTAGTTGTCTAATAATTGTGGAAATTTTATTTGATTTTGTTGACCCACAGTTGTTTCGACTATTTATATATGATTTGAAAGGTAATTAGCCATTTTGTGGTATTTACCGTCTGGCTGAAGACTTTAAACTTAGCACTTCTTGGGAGGTAACCCAATATTCATGCAACACGGTAATATCTTTCTTTAACTCTTTTGCTTCAAATGGTAACAGTTTCTCCTTGTTCATGCTTTTAATTTTATCTTTAGAACATTGAGGACAATGTTATATTTAAGTTTGGGGGGTGTGGGAGAAACTTTTTAGTTGCAATAAATAAACTTCAAAGCCTAGAAATTTATGTTTATTAAGGATGGCACTAACTAATCTAAGTGGATGGAAGCATTTTGGTTTTAGGAGTTGAGGAACCAGTCTGATTAGATGGAAACATTTAAAGAGTCTATTCATAAAAGCACAGAGCTCAGGTGTTAGAAATAACATGGTAGTTTCGTAATTTCTCGTTGAGTCCTTTTCACTTCTGTTTTTATTTTGTTTTCATTTTAAAATATGTTTCTCTTAGTGATTAGGTGGGGCTCACGATTCAAGTTGTTACCACTGCTAGGATGAAATAGAGTGATTGAGTTACTAAGAAAAAGAAAAAGAAAAAGAAAACGAAAACGAAAACGAAAAAGAAAAATAAAAATAAAAAAAAACCAGACCAATTAGACCAAACAGAATAATTCTCAAAAATAAATAAATATTAACACTTGGATAGCAATATGTGTGTGTTCTCCCTGTCTCCGTCGCCTAAACAAGCGTGGAACGCAGGATCCACGGGAATAACCATGTAATCTGCTGACAAGAAGCATGCGCTTTGATTCACAAGATCTAATCATGTTGTTAAAAAAAAAATTAAATGTTCAATGAATAAATCGACCGCTGGTTCCCTTGTATTTGCCAGACGAGTTGATCTAGAATTAGGATTGTCGACCACTGGTTCCCTTGTATATGCCAGTTGTGTTGATATTAGTCAGACCCGTATCTCAGTCCATTAGGATATGATTATTTTGGCAGTGGCCTTCAGACAGATATGAAAAACATCGTTCACTTAGTCAACATCAAAACTATCTATGTTTTTCTATATCCATCTCTTAATCTATCCATGTGATTTGTTGACTTCGGATATTGATGTCCATAGTGAGACTATCTGAGTAGATCTCTGTCACTTATATATGAATTTTAGTATGCTTGAGTGCAAACTCGTGTACAGCAATTGGAATTTCGCATCAGGGTACTTCCTTCTGTAGTCAATAAGTATGCCAACCAAGGAGATTCTTTAGTGCCTTCCAAGGTTCTGCTTAGATAGCTAGGGTCTGGAGTAAAGGTTTTTTGGGTATATCTCTGGTAAGCCCTCCCGAGACTATAACTCGTCCACTAGGGCCACCTAGGGGTTTAAAGGCTTATTGCATACGCTAAATGCAATCGACGATGCCTGCGACAGTGAGTTAGGATTTTATTTTGATTTGATTTGCTCGGGACTAGTAAATAATAAGTTTGGGGGTATTCGATAGACGCATTTATGTGTCTATTTTGATCTCGATTTTCTATATTGTTAGTGCCCGTTTTTGTTCTTATTATGGTGTTTTATGTCTTTGTAGGAATTTTTGGAGAAATAATTTCTTACGAAGAAATTGGCTCGAAAAGTGGTCCTGGGAGAAAAGCACTACAGGCACCCAGAAGACGCACTACAGGCACCCCAGAAGTATGCTGGAGACTCCCCAGAAAAGTAATAATTACACCTCAGAAGAATTGCTAAAGGGAACCCAACAATGGATAAGGGGTACCCAAATTACTAAGGGGCATCCATTTCCAAGGCAAGTACTATTGGCAGACCCGCACAGGTTAGGGGGAAACCCTTTCTTCATCGTTTAAATTCAGTTTTGGCGGGAATCAAAACTATATTCGTCTGGACAAATTTTAGACGAGTTTTAAGGAGGTTCAACCGCCAAATTCAATTGGGCTGGACTTGAATGGACCAAATAGGGTTCATATGTGTATAGTTCGACAAAAGAAATGAAGTTTACACGGACTACTTAAAACAGGAAAGAGAGTTTATTTACGGGATCGTATCCTATATCTACCAAAGAGAGTTTTAATCAAAACAGGGAGAATATCTTTTACTAGATTTTATTCTATCTTAGAGAGGTTGCGTTCAAACAGAAACGCATACAAAAGATTTGAAAAAGAGAAATATTCGTGACTTGCCGGAGGGAGAAAGAAAAATTTATTCCAAGAAATTTCTTGCACCAAAAGGTCTGTTATGCATAAATACGAGTGCTGGGAGTCGTAGAGATGTCATCCGGAGAGTTTGGGGTGAAGCAGAGGCATAAAATCACGCTGCAGGAGGAGTTGCAGTAGCGGAGGTGAAGAGGAAGAAGAAGAGTTGCGGGCATTTACAGAAGCGTAAGTGTCGTTCTCAAGAACACGAAGAAACAGACTCATACAGACATGAGTCTTTTATTCTCGCAACACATTTAATTTATCATTCTCTCAGAATCGTTCAATTGCAACACTTATAAACATTGCGTATCTCAGTATTAGCACTTTTCGTCAATAAAACACCTTTTGGAGCTATGGATTATTCTTTTGAGCGAGTTTTCGATATCATGAGCTAAACCCCATCACCGGGATGACGGAGGAAGCCAATTCTCATCACTATGGTAACTTTATTTAATTCTTTTTACGACTTTTGCATTAATATAATTTGAATTATGATTTTAAATTAATTAGTTGTGATTTAGTTTGATGGGTTATGCTTAGATTAGGTGTTTTGATAATCCATGCTTACCATTTACAATTAATGTTTTATAAAATCTACCTTGGCAAAGATTAAGAGTCAATAATTATTATTTTTGGAGCTGTTATTGTCTAAGAATTAATATTGAACCACAGAAAAAGAGTTTGGTGAAATCCTGATTCCCAGTAATCTCTCAATATTATTATCATCCTTTGTTTTATTTGCTAGTTTTAGTATTTTATTTAAGTAAGTCCTAAAATCAACAACTTCCCAAGTCCGATAATCGAATCCCTATACTTACCACTTGTAAAACTACATCACTCCTTCACCAGTACCGCATGCACACATATGCACGCACTTGGTTTCCAGCACATGGATTTATACACTAATGTGCGAACACACTATATATGCTTATATCCATAGTTGGCAATCTCAACTCTACATTTTAATCATTGAAACATTTTTCTATAATGTTATAACAATCGTTATGCACGACAATCGTCATCAAAGCTATTTTCAAGATTGAAACGTCATCATGACTTTCGTCACAGGTAAAGATGAAAGTGGATAAAGCGAAATCTCACCAACATATATTTCGAGAAAAAGATAGGCAAGTAAACTCGGCTCGAAATAGCAAATGTGTATGTATGAAAACTATCATACTTATACGACTATTGTCTCAAGAGTAGGAGATAGAGTGACTTTTGAGTGATAGATGAGTTCAAGTCTCCACATACCTTTTTGTCGGATGAAGTTCCACTTGTTCCTCGAGTAGTTCTTCGTCTTCGTAAGATGATCACCATGGAGTTTGGAGCTCAACTACACTTAACTATCCTAGACCGAGACTTAGTTATAAGTAAACTAGAAATCCAGACATATAGTTTTGATCACTAATATTGATAAACATGCTTGAGATAGCAACGCATGCGAGTTCGACCGAGAAGTGCTCTAACAAGACCTATCATGGCTAACAAAGCAGTTTTTGAAGAACTAACCAGAAAAATTGAAGAACTTACTACAACACAAGTGGATTACATTAAGAAGATGGATGAGCTTGCGAAATCTAAAAGTGATTCATCAGTAAAGTATGATGCAGTAATGAAATCAATTATAGAGATCAATGAAGCTCAGGGGAAACCAACTCCATAGCTCTTGACCGCCATTAGTTCAGCTATAGCTTCTCAGATAGATCGTTACATTGAGCTTTCAGGTAGAAATCAAGAAAACAGAGACATTCCCATCAACGGAGCTGGCGGTATCTTGGGTGCATCACCATCCAACAACCATATTCCTTCTCCCTTAGGTGAAAATAATTTAAACCAACCTCGATTTTTTTTTGGAGCTCAAGACCATAATTTATTTCAACAACCTAAACCCAAGGTTGAGTTCCCAAAATTTGATGGTACCAATCCTCGATCATGGATACGTAAGTGTAGGAAATTCTTTATTATACATAATATGACAGACTCCCAAATGGTGAATATGGATTCTATGTATTTAGAAGGAAAAGAAGATGTATGGTTTCAAGATTATCAAATTGGTAAACAAGTTGTGTTGTGGGAAGATTCCTCAAAGACATATGTCTTCGTTTCCAAGAGTTAGGGAATGATGATGTTATAGGGGAGTTTAATAAGCTTCAACAATTAGGTTCAGTTCTTGATTATCAAGAAGTTTTTGAAGAATTGAAGGCATTAATATTAGCTAAATATCCCCACCTTACAGAAGGGTACTTCACTTCTAGCTTCATCAGTGGCCTTAAGGAAGAACTGAGATTACATGTATAAATGTTTTTACCCAAAACATTGGCAAATGCAGTCTATCTAGCCAGAATGCAAGAGGCACTCATTGAAAATGCAGCAAAAAAAATCAAGAAACTCTTATAAACCTTCCCCACTCTATGTTCCCAACCACTACCCTCAAAGAAACACTCCATCTCCAGTTACAAGTCCTAGAAACTTCACCAGGAATTTCCAACCTCCTACCACAACATCCTTACCTCCAATTAAAAGATTATCTTATGCTGAAATGAGGAAAAGAAGGGAGAAGGGGCTATATTACAACTATGGTGAGGTTTTTCAAGAAGGACACAAATGCATAAAGCAACAAATATATATGTTGGATGATGATGAAGAAGACACTACTCAATCTGGAGAAGAATCTCCTTGTGAATCTCCCATGTCACCTGGTACTGATGAATACGTAGAGATATCAGTGCATGCCTTGGCTGGAAATGTGTCACAGAACACCATCAGGATTGAGGCTATTAACAGAAAACAGTCCTTAACTATATTGGTATATAGTGGTAGCACTCACAGTTTCTTGGACCCTGGAGTTGCTGAAAGATGTGGAGTTCAAGTAAACCTTGCCACTCCCTTATTGGTAGATGTTGAAAATGGTACCAAAATGGTAAGTGATGCTAGGTGCTCTTCATTCACATGGAAAATGCAAGGACATGAGTTCCAGTGGGACATGAGGCTTTTGAAGTTAGGTGGTTGTGATATGGTGCTAGGTGTGGATTGGATGAAGAATATGAGTCCAACGTCATTTGACTTCAAGAAGCTAACTGTGACCTTCAACAAGGATGGAGAGAGCATTAAATTGCAAGGTAACACTCCCTCAACTCAAATTTCTATGATGACAGGAAGTGACTTACATAAATGGATTAATAAGAACAAACATGGGTTGATTGGTAGCCATTTTGCCATTACTGCTTGTGAAAAGCAAACTGAAATACCAGAGCCCATTAAACCCATATTGCAAAAGTATAATTCTATATTTCAAGAACCTAAATCATTACCTCCTTCTAGAACTCATGACCATCACATACCCTTGAAACCACTCGCTACACCTCCAAATCAAAGACCATACAGGATTCCATACATACAAAAAGAGATAGTACAGCAACTTGTGCAAGAAATGTTGAAATCTGGTGTAATTCAACCCAGCCACAACCCCTTTTCTTCACTAATTCTCCTAGTAAAGAAGAAAGATGGCAACTGGAGATTTTCTGTGGATTATAGAAGGTTGAATGAAGCTGGTTAAATGAAGATACAGTCAAGGACAAGTATCCTATTCCAATAATAGAGGAACTGCTAGATGAGTTATTTGGATCTAAGGTATTTTCTAAGATTGATTTGAGGGCTGGTTATCACCAAATTAAGAGTGTAATCCCCAGATACTTACAAGAATACTTTCAAGACTCATCAAGGACATTATGAGTTCATGGTAATGCCATTTGGCTTGACCAATGCACCAGTATCTTTTCAAGCATTAATGAATGATGTATTTAAGCCACATTTGAGGAAGTTCATATTGGTGTTCTTCGACGACATCTTGGTGTACAACCCTGACATGGAAACACATTTGGAGCATTTAAAAATTACACTCAAGACTCTATAGCAACATACTCTATTTCCAAGCTCAGCAAGTGTACTTTTGTCCAAACCAAAGTGGAGTATTTAGGACATATCATCACAGGTGAAGGAGTAGCAGCTGACCCAACCAAGATTGATTGCATTCTCAAATGGTCTGCACCCACCACCTTAAAGGAACTTAGAGGTTTCTTAGGCCTCACTGAATATTACAGGAACTTTGTGAGGGGATATGGAATTATTTGTAGGCCTTTGACAGAATTATTAAAGAAAGACAATTTTAAGTGGAGTGTTGAAGCTCATACTGCTTTTGAGTCCCTCAAGAAGGCTGTCACCACAACCCCAGTACTAGTACTACCTGACTTCACTTATCCTTTTGAAGTGGAAACTGATATATGTGATACAGGAGTTGGAGCAGTCTTGATGCAGAACAGGAAGCGAATTGCTTACTTCAGCAAGGGCATGAAAACCATATTTCTCTCCATGTCCACTTATGAAAAGGAGTTACTTGCTATAGTTATGGAAGTGGCTAAGTAGAGGCCTTATTTGATGGGGAATCACTTTACCATTTACACAGACCACCAAAGTCTGAAATACTTCATGGAACAGAAACTTCATACCATGGTACAACAAAAGTGGCTTTCCAAATTATTGGGGTATGATTATGCAGTATGTTACAAGAAGGGTGTAGAGAATAAGGTGGCTGATGCTCTATCCAGATTTCCGCACTCTGACTCTCCTCAATGTCAACTCATCACCCAACTACAACCTGCATGGCTTGGAGAAGTACAAGAGAGTTACAACTCAGATAAGTTAGCTTCTGAATTAATTTCACAATTAACAGTGTCACCTTACAGTAGGGACCCTTTCACGCTCATACAAGGTGTTTTGAGATACAAGAATAGGGTATACATTGGCTCAGGTGGAAACTTGAGACAACAAGTGATGGCAACTATCCACTCTTCCGATCTCGAGGGGACATTCACGCACTCAGGCCAGCTATCAAAGAGCAAAAGCATACTTTCATTGGGTAGGCATGAAAAAAGACTTGCTCCAATATATCAAGGAATGTGACATCTGCCAACAACACAAGGTACCGCATACTTCTCCAGGTAGGTTGCTGCAACCATTACCAGTTCCTGACCAAGCATGGAGACACATTTCCATGGATTTTATCACTGGTTTACCAAAATCTGAAGGAAGGGAGGTCATTATGGTGGTGGTGGATAGGTTCACCAAGTACAGTCATTTCTTGCCACTCAGTCATCCTTTCACAGCTGCTTCAGTAGCTAAGTTATTTCTTGATAACATCTTTAAACTACATGGGTTTCCTGCTACAATAGTTTTTGACAGAGATAGTTTATTTCTAAGCAACTTCTAGCAAGAACTATTCACTAAGATGGCAACAACATTGCACATGAGTTCTGCATACCATCCACAATATGATGGGAAAACTGAGAGAGTCAATGCCTGTCTTGAGTCCTATTTAAAATGCATGACAAGCTAAAGGCCTACTAAGTGGGTTAGTTGGCTCTCCTTAGATGGGTGGTGGTTTAATTCCACATATCATTCCAGTCTCAAGCTCACTCCTTTTCAAGCCTCATATGGATACAGTCCTCAGCAATTTGGTCATTTTTCTCATAATCCATCCTCCAATGAGACTGTGGAGGACTATTTATAGAAAACACAAGCTATGGGAATTATCCTCAAATATACTCTTGAAGAAGCACAACACATGATGAAGCAGGAGGCAGATAAACAGAGGACTGAGAGGGAGTTTCAAGTTGGAAATTGGGTTTATCTGAGATTACAGCCTTACAGGAAAACATCAGTGCAACTGAGGAAGAATTTAAAGTTGTCTGCAAAAAAATTTGGTCCATATCAGATCCTTGCAAGGTTGGGAAAGGTGGCATACAAGATTAAGCTTTCTGCTACATCCAGGATTCACCCAGTATTCCATCTATCTCAATTAAAGCTAAAGTTAGGAGCAGGATTACTTTCACATACCACATTACCCTCCTTAGATGCAAATGGGTGCATGAAGGTTACTCCATTTCAGATCCTGGCCACCAAGACTGTTAAGAAACATTAACAACTAGTGGAGCAGGTCTTAGTACACTGGTGTTTATGGGTAAAAACTGTTTCTGTTGGTTTTGGTAAATTTGGGGTGTGTGTGAATGAGAAACGAATCTAAACCCTAAAAAAATGCACTGCACGGGAGTACTTCTATATTCGAGAGATCAATCTGTACAATTCTGGCCTAAACCAAGAAAGGCCGTTCCATACTTGCTTCGATCACAAAGTGAAGAAGATGGGGTTGATCTTAGAGAGGGAAGCGAATAAGGTGTTGAGATTATGAAGGTGTTGGCTATTTATGACTTGTATCAGAATGTTGAACTGGCTTGCATAATGTCAGCTATCAGTTCTGTGTTTTTTGGATACTACGATACAACACTTGGTTTTCTGTATTGTTTGAAAATAGGTCGAAGAACTTATTTATACAAGTCATTTGAGCGCAATCCTCATCTCATAGGAAGTGGAGGAAGTTGAGTGATGGAGTAGTGGGGTCGTGTAGGTGATTGTCACACGATCACGCCTTTGCCCACTTCCCTCATAATTATTAACCGTCCATCTTTCCTGACACGTTCTCATAATGGGCGTGTTGCACGCCGCACGTTGTAAACCGCCAGACCAATACCCCAGTAAGTGTCCCTCAGTTTGTGACATGTTTGATGTCTCGAATGAGCGGGTCAAGTCGTGGGACCCGCCGCAAGAAATAGCATACGGTGCTATTATGTTAAATAACTAAGTTATTTATGGAATTGATATTCATGAAATATTGTGCATGCTCGATGCATGTAATGCATCACTTTTAAGCAAGCATCTCAAAACAATCGATATACACGAAGCATCGTTGTTTTAAAGCTTGATTGAATAAGTCGCGGATTAAGCGTCTTAAAATAGCAGCACGTCCAACCATCTACAACTGATCGTTTGGAGATTGCGTGGGCGGGCCATCATCTGGTCGATCACTCCCTGTGGTAGAGTGGCGGACGGTGATCATTAAGGCGCTTCATTGATCGCCTAATTTTTAATCCAAGCCTTCCGACCAAGCTGGAAAAGTTGGACGGATGAGATGATTTAAGGCACATGTTTGCTGTCGTTGAAGGAATTTAGGGTTTTTTAGAGGTGCGCAAACATCCCCTCTTTGGCTGATCGAATCCAAGTGTTGGTGCTAATCTCGAATGGACCGACCAGGCATGCGTGGAGACAGCCCGCTGGCGTGCATGTCTACACCTCTCGGTCCCTCAAAGATTCGATCTAGGACACTCAATTCGACCGGCAAAAATGAGTGGTCATGATCGATTTGCGACAGAAATATATTGTCGTAAAGGGTTTAAAATCCGTATGGAATGCCACCTTTGGGGCGTGCGTTTCGAGGCGCCGGGTCCTAGTCTGCATAGGCCGGCCGGTCACACACAAAGGTGGGCCCATGGTGATCATGTTGACATCCTTGGAACCTCTTGAGTCTATATCTACACCTTCCGTTTAGGCTGGTGAAGATGGATGGTCACGATCAATTTACGACAGGTGTGTGTTGCCGCAAACCTTAATTAGGGTTTTGAAACAGCCACGCCCACGCGACTTTGACCAAGAGGTTTGGCACACTATTGGCCTCCTTTGGGGAGATCGATCACGTGGGGCCAATGTTAGGCTTACGGTGAACGCATGTGCACCTTCCTGATGGTCCTAAATGCGATCCATGCCATCCAAATAGGCTGGCTAAGTTGGATGGTCGAGTTCGATTTAAGACGCTAGTGTATTTCCGCGACCCAATTTAGGGTTTGGAAACATCACGCTTGCCATGGTTTGGGCGACCGTTTCACTGCTCAATGGTCCCACCATAGGCAAGTCGTTCGAGCCAGGAGGAAGTGGGCCTGCCGGCATGCATGCCAGCGTTTCCCCAATTGCTCATGGGATCATCTAACCCGTCCAAGCAAGCAGGCGAAGTTGGAAGGTTGCGATGATTTTGAGACTGTCTTGGACTGTTCAAGCTCGTTCGAGCTTCTCCCAAGCAGCGCAGCCACCCTACTTACGGTTGGCGTTTGACAACGCTGGGAGATGTATGGTGATGTTCGACCAGCTAGGGAATAAGTGGGCCCGCCGGTGGTCATCACGATAATTGCCTATTCCTGCCAAGATTCGGCTAGGCTTGTTAAATTGCGCGGCCAACTTGTGTGGCCGTGATCGTTTCTGAGACTGATATGGACACTCTAGATTTTTCTTAAGGAATTTAAACATTTTCGATCGAGCCGTCTTTAATTAAAAGCGCGTCGATTCGAAATTCTCTTTGTCTGAGAGTGATGTAGCCTCGTGTGTATTTCATGCGTATCTCAATATTGGCACTTCGGGAGATTCATGCTACTCTGCTGAGAGTGAACACTTAATCGTCATGTCATGTCAGTGATGAGAGTTCGGCTGAGAACATAGCATGGAAAATACTAGGTAAATCATGCATTGATTAATAATGTTTGGTATAAAATGGAAATCACGGAATATTTGGGATTGCTACTACGCGCACCATTCTCGAGTGAATTTCATATGCATTGAATTGCTCAATGAGCGAGGAGGTTTTTTTGCACTCGTCACCTTTCAAATGGCTTTACCCCTTGCGGGTGTGACAAGCATTAAATACCGGTTTTATAACTTTTGCCTTGAACTAAAAACCACCATCAACATTAAGTCCCCTGCTTAGCACGTAATAGTTACACTATTGCGGGGTAAGCACTAGATGGTGACAAATAAAGATAAAACTTATGAGACAAAGTTAGATGTTACCAGGAGAGATAGGTCATCCTGTCTTTGGAACATGTCACGTTTAAGAGGCGTCCGGGTGAGCGTTCCCCTAGCATGATGTCGGTTGGCCTTAGGTAGATTAGGCATATGGTTGGTTGGCATCTCAAACTATTCATCACGATGTCGTAATCCTCGACACTGATGTGGACGAGCACTATCATGAGAAATATCCTTAAAAGGCTGCTGAAGCAATTTCTGAAAAAGATGTTGAAGCAGCTCCCAAAGAGAACGTTGATGCAGCTTCCGAGAAGGGCGTCGAAGCGTCTTATGGAGAGGATGTTATAGAAGCTCCTGGAGAGGACTCTAGTGAAGGCACCATTGGCCCTGGCGTTGAATACACTTCTTTGATGTTTAGTAGTCTTTGCTTCATGTGGCTGGAGCCAGGGCTTGATCGAATAATAATCCCTCATTCATGTTGTAACTTCCATTTGTTATATCACGTGTGTTGTGCTTCCGTGAACAGGAGATCCAGGAGTCGTATTTGTTAGGTGCGGAGGCTCTATCTCCAATTAATAGCGCGTGTGATGTGATTGGACACGTCTGAAGAACTTATCGCAATCTGGGAGTACCGCGTGCACTAGCTCGCTGCTTCCTGATTCCGTGAAGGAATTTCCCAAAATATGAAAATTACGAGATGGCGAAACTTCTTTTTGGGATCTAGGCACAATGATATGGTGATTGAGAGGTTGTTTCATCATTGAAGCAGCTGCACTGTGAAATAACGAATGATGCTTGCCCTAAGAAGCATGTATTGGTCGCTTGATGATTTCTTTCATCATCTTGCTCTTTCCGATTGCGATGATGATATGCTTGTATGGGCACAATCCTCCCGAGTCGTTAAGTAAAGTAGACAAGCTGGGAGACCTTTGTTGTCGACGTGTCGTTATAAGTTTTCAAGGACTTCGTTTCAAGCAACATCCTTTGAAACGTCTTCTGAATCTTAGATGGTTGTATGGAACGGGATGCGATGAGCAGCCCCCAGTTACACTTCAAAATCGATGGCGTGGCTGGACACGTGAAAATATCTCTGATTTGTACTTTGGAGTCTTTGATGCACATGTACGTCTTCATGTTGAGAATTCTCTGAGGCTCGTAAAGCTTCAACACATGATTGCCGATATTAGAAATAAACCTATTGAGGGACGTGAAGGCATCCTGTCTTTGGTAGTCCCTGTGTAATTATCCCGAGCTTATTTTCTATTGAAAGACGTACTTCTATTGCATTTGTTGGTAAGGTGTTGAAGCGGCTTGACCTCTCGAAGAGAGCGCCAAGTGGCTTCGGAAAGAGTGTTGATGCGGCTTCGGAGAGAGAGCGTTGAAGCGACTTCTTCTGGAGAGAGTGTTGAAGCGGCTTCAGGAGAAAGCGTGCATTGAAGCGGCTTTTGGAGTGTACGTTGAAGCGACTTCTGAAGCGTGCGTTGAAGCGGCTTTTGGAGTGTGCGTTGAAGCGGTTTCTGAAGCGTGCGTTGAAGCGGCTTCTTCTGGAGAGAGCGTTGAAGCGGCTTCTCCTTCAGTTTTATTTTCCCTTGAAAATTACATGCTTCTTGATTGACCGTCTCTCTTGTGTTAAAGAATTCCTTGACTGACGGTGAAGGAATTTCATGCTGAGTCTCAGTCCCCAAGCGTGAGTTATATGGCTCTATCTTGTATGGTCGGTGGGTTTACCATAATAAAGATATCACCATCTTGCCTCCGTACTGGTGAATCTATTACTTCTCCATGGGAAAGCAAAATATGCAGAAGTTCGGATTACCTCTGTTCGTAGTGGTTGTTGCTATGGTGGAGCTCTGACGAGCAAAACGATTCTTGGCAAAGAATCGTGATCAGAAGAGACTGGCAGGGAGAGGCATGGTATCTACTTGCACGAACTTGGAAGTCTTCATATAGTGGTAGAGATCGTCTCGTTATTAGAGGGAGAAGATGATGATGGAATCGATAGCTTCCTTGATATTTTCTCATGGAATGGAGAAGAGGGAGACAGTCCCCTGCCCACAAGTATCTATTGAGCTTTCAATTTGATAGATGCTTTCACGCTGGGTCTCTGAAGAAATAATTTGGAAGAGAGTTGGAGTTGAACCCAACGTTGATGAGGATCGTACGACTTACTGATCATGAGGCCGTCTTTGCGTCTACTGTGCGTTTCATCGACGTCCAGGCATATTGCTGGTTTTTGACAATGCGTCTGCTCTCTTGAGCATGTCCTCTTCTTTGGACAGCCTAGATGGTAGGCTTTTAAAATGTGTTTCGCCTACGTTAAAACTGCAAGTGCACAGTGCATGTGGAAGCAAGGGCAAGTACAGGTCGATCCACAGGGAAATGGAGGTGCTTGTGTTGATCTAATGGCTTACTATCTGATTTCTAGACAAGTGACAAGGTTGTAACACAAAGGTGAACTGATTTTGGTGTCGATACGACTGAGTAGGAGTTGTGACTCTAATTCTAAGGTAACAAGTAAATTGTAAAGCACTAGGGTGGTTGATTCCACCTCTAATCTCATGCTCAGGCAACTCAACTAAGATTGTGTTCTTGTGCCTTTACTTGAAGGTCTAAGGTAGATGTTCTTTAACCGATTCTACTAACTCCCCCTAGTATGAGTTGTCTTCTTACAAGACAACTCATCACGGTCATAAGCTTCATCAATTACTTACTAATCCTAACATATTATAACACAACAAGAATAAACCTAAGCTAGATATGCTTGACATGAAAATCAGGGGTTTTATCAACACCCCAGTAAATCAAATTAGAACATTGCAAAGACAATTATCACACAAATAAAACTAAGTTGGTGCTCTGGCTAGCGCAGGCATGAGTTCTAACATACACTGATAAGCCCTATTTATACATGCAATTCTCCCCTGCTCTCTAACACTCCAATTCGAAAATAAAAGTACACCCACTCACCCAAAACCTCTGATTTGTTCTCTCTTCTGCTAATTCGGCTCTGAAAACTCCTCAATTTGATGTTCCCCTCTGCTGTTGCCGAAACCCTAACCCTAATTCTTTCTATCTCTCACTTATCCTCTAGGGAAGAAGCTACGAGTGAGATAGAGAGCAAGTAGGGGGTGAAGGTAGTGCTTGTTGTTGTTGTTGGTGGTCGTGGAAGGTGTCTCTGGGAAGTTTGGTCGGGAAGAAGGGAGGAGGTACGGTGGAGCTCTCTGGTGTTGTCGGGAGAGAAGAAAAAGAAGATGAAGGAGAAATGGGGTGTTGGTCGATGGGTGTAGGTATAGGCGGATGTGGTGTGTTGCGGGAGCAGCGAAGGGTCGATGCGATGAGTGGAGCGACCGTTGGATCTCGGTGAACCCGATGTGTGGGTTGATGCGGCCATAGGATGAAAGTGTATCAAATCTTAACGGCTCAGAAGAGACGGGCTTGGATCCGGGTCGTGGGTCGGGTCTTGATTGCTCTAGCCCATGTCTAGTAAATAGGTTGCTCCTTGTTGGGTTGCAACCGATGCGCGCGCGGCTTTGGCTTTCTCGCTCCATAGACGCTTGCCTCCAATTTTCTGCTCTTTTGGCTCCTCAATTTCTCCGAGCTTTATTTATTATCTAAAAACACAAAATTAATTAGTACAAATATTTATTCTTGAAAACAAAGAAAATACATAATCTGGGATAATATCTGATTTCTGAGCACAAAAGATGAGTTAAATGCCAATAAATAGATGTAGAAATATGCAATATTTGGCACTCATCAAATACCCCCAAACCTGAATTTTACTTGTCCTCAAGTGAAACAATGAAATTAAGAAATCCTAACTATACCACCGCGCTGGTCTCTCGAATGCATTTAGCGTATGCACTAAGCCTTTAAACCCCTAGGTGTCCCTAGTGGACGAGTTGTAGTCTCGTGAGGGTTTACCCGAGAGGTGTACCCACAAAACCTTCTCCAATTTCGAGTGTAAAAGAGTCTCAAGCATCCAAGGAGCTATGAGGACATAGAGTTTCTGCATGCTAGTAATACGAAGTTAGAACTACCAAAGAACGCATTCTCATCCTTAAGTGTTGAGCGAGAAGTAACCATACCATATGAAAGAATTCGGATTCGATTGTGATCATAAGCCTCGACTTCTGCCTCACCATTAGGGTTTTATGATAATTGCACTCAAAAAGACCGCTTTTTAGTCTCTCATGTGTGCAGGCAGGAATAAAGAGAGAAATCCTGCACACGTTGAAGATGAGAAGGATAACCTTCCGAAATAATTTCTGGAGACTCCACAGAAGTGTGGACAAAAAGAATCTTTTTTTTTTATGATCTCTAAGAAAGGAAATCAACCATTAGCAAGGATGGGAGTACTCACTTACCTTCTCACCCGATTGGCAATTAATATCACTCTCTCTCAGCATTCATAGAAATGTCTTCAATCTTCGGTCTTCAATTGTTGATGACGAACTTCTGAACTTTACAAAAACTTGACAAACATTTTTTTTTTTTTTTTTTTTTTTTTACAACTTGTATTGTCTTGATTTCACAAACTTCATTAATTCTCATCCTATTTTCTTTTCTTTTCTTTGTTGCACGTAAACCTTGGACTATTTCAACTTTTCTTCAAATATTCGATGATGCTCCGCTTGTTTACGATGATGTGTTTCTATGAATGTGTTGATGTTGTTGAGAGGGAGAGAGTGATGCTAACTCGCAAATCGATATTTAGAAGGAGTTTGCATCTTTAAACGTCACCCTCATGATTGACGAAATTAGCACTCAAGAGATCAAAAGTAGTCTTTGAAAGTGGTGCGAAGTTGGGTAGCTCACCATTCCTACCCTAATTGACGTACGGTGACACACACTCTAACGACTTTTCTAAAAAGTTGCAAAAAATGAAGGTTGGTGCCTCGCTTGATGTAAAATGGGTAGTCTCCACTATGGGTGATCACAATTCTACTACCGAATATCTAAACAACACCTAATTCGCCCTCAAGATGGTTAAATCCAACTTTAATGCTCTAATCAACTAAGAAACCCGATTGCGTTCTCCAAAGTACTTCCAAGTTCCATTATTTCGGTCAGACTCTCTATGTAAACATAGCTAGAAGCATGCTAGTGACTCTAAGATCTCTAAAAGTTGGAGGTTTTTATGCAAGTGTTTACAAAGAGTTTTGATTTTTTTTTTATTTTTTTGAAGACTAAAAACTCTAAATGCAAATGCAAATGTACCCCCAAACCTAAATCAAACATTGTCCTCAATATTTCAACAGAGATAATAAACAGTCACATACCATGAGAACTATGCTGATAAGAGAAAAGGGAAGAGATTACCGGATGTCGGCGGAAGCAAGGTTAGAGCTTCATTAGTTAAGGCTAGAATCCAACATTCTCAGTGGAGATCATATCGGATTAGCACAATATATGCACAAGAAGACTCAACCGATTCAAGAAAGAAAATTTAACAACCCTACTTGGATTATATACAAGGGAAATTCACCATACACCAATTAACAATCTAAAGAGTTGAGGATCAACCCAAAAGACGGTATGCAGAGACATCAACAGTCTTACACAAATATAACATGAGAGTGCAAGTAAGACTGCATATGTGAATAAGTTACCCCCAAACCTAAACTTGTCAGGTGATGTGTTTTTGAGCACAAAATCTTGCAATTTTAAAGGTACATCATGCACAAGGTCTAACTCAAAATGAGTTTTGCTAAGAACAAATGGACATACATATTCCAACCGTGGCTCCTTAAAGGTGTTATACTTTGATGCAAAATAGTCCAAGAGGACTTGGGAAGCACAAAGCTCTATGCCTAGATTAGGAACTCTCTGAATAGTTGGTTTAAACATTTTGTGACAAACCACATCCAGGTTTGGTGAAGGAGTTTCAATCATGACTTAGGAGAGGAAGTAGGTACATCTAAGTCGTTTTCATGTATCGATTATTTGCACCATTACACTCTTTCCTAAAGTCGACAAAGGTAAATCATGCTCACCGCATAGAACAATTCATCAATCTCCATGTCATAATCATCGAGGAGGCAACATATTGTGACATGGGCAGGAATCGAACACAAAAATAATATCATGATCCATAAGAATATTAGTGTCAACAGAAGATTCATCCTTTCTTAAGTCACAAACAAGTTGTGTAGCATGCTCATTTTCATGAACAAATGCTCGACTCAATTCAAGAAGACAAGTATGAATATTAGAAGAAGCATTATTCATAGGGTTCACGAAAGAGAAACTTAATGTCTCGAACCTAAAGATTCCACTACATTTTCAAAGTACACATGCTCTTCATATTCATCATCATCATCATAACAAAAATGCATTTCCCTATTCAAAGTTGTAGCATTTCTAGTGCACTCATTTACCTCTAGATTAGGTTCATGTTCGGTGTCGGTTGCATGAGTAGGAATAGAAACACTATTTTCAAAATTATCGGAGATAACAAACATCCTATCATGAACTTCCTTCCATTCTTCATTTTGTAATCGAGTCGATTCATTTGAATGTTCATAATGAGTCTGTTCAATTGAAGGGGAGCCTTCACTAGTGGGTGTGCATGCCTCATATGAATGATCATTATATGGTTGTGCACGGGGTTCACTACATAAGGGAAATTGGACATGTTGCTATATGGATGATCATGCATTGCATTCAATTCAAACCTAGCATTGTTTTGCTCTATGAGCATGAGGTTTTCTTCCACTGAGTGCATATACGAGGTCGGGTGAGTATAAATTTGTTCAACTCCCCACTGTGGTGAATGATACATCTGTGCAAAATGATTAGGGTACATGCATTCAAGGTCAGGGCCCTGAGATGGCTCATAATACTCCCTAAAATCATTATGGGCTGTGGGATGTTCATATTGTGAAGCATGCTCATAAGCAAGCTCTCTAATGGATTTGTTTTCATCCCCAGTCGCAGACCAAAATCCTGACATGATCTAGCAACTCAATTTGCACTCAAAAAGAAGCATCGCTTAGCACACATCAAATCATATCAACACAGAGAAGCAAAGGTGATACAAGAAAATGGCACCCAATTTTTAGAATTAATCCCACAGGAGTGATTGGTGTTGCTGCAAATGTGCATCCCAAGATATGCAAAGCCCAGTTGTTGGCATAGCCCAGCTTGTGTGCAAAGCCTAGTTTTTATGCAAAGCCCAGTGCACAGTGGGCTTTAGTTTGGTTTAAGTGGGCTTCAGCTGTTATGGGTATGCAGCCCAGCAGCTCAGCTTAGGTTGGCAGAAACAGAGCCCAGTGAGTTACAACTCACAAAATTAACACCCAATTTCTCAAAATTAAGCACAAAGAAGTGCTTGCTGTTGGAGAGTTCACAGCTTTGCTTGGCAAGTTTATGCACAGGTAAGTCACAGCACAGCACAGTTAATGTTGCACAGATCAAGGGAAGCACAAGGAAAGCAACAATTGGGTAGGGTGTACATGGTAGCTTATGCAACAACACAGCTCAGGATAGCTTATGCACAGATCATGGCATTCTCAGCTAGCATGTTGGTAGTTCAAAGATCATGGAAATTCAAATGAATACCAACAATGTGTATTTGCAAGGCTCAACTTATCATGCGATCAAGGTAGTGCTCGGGTGAGTTACAATCGACTTCGGGGTGATTGCACACAAACACAAGTTCAACAGGGTCAGTTGACTTCAATTGTGGTTTTCAGCTAACTTGGCTTTCCAAGTGGTAGCTCAATCTCACAGCTTCAGGGGCTGTAGTTGAGCACAGGGCAGATGGAAGCTAAAGTTTCACAGTGAAAATCTGCACTATTTCACCCAATTTCGGTGCACGTAAAGTTACTCAAAAGCATACATTTCAAATTTTCAAAAATTGCTCAAGTGCCACCGAGATATGCAAACAATTAGTTCAAATAGACAATTATGGATGGTTGCCTAGCAGGGTGACTACTCTGTCATGCAAGGGCAATACATGTGGTTATACTGTGATGCTTAGGCAATTTTCAGTGATGCACAGTTTAGTTTTGATACAAAGCTCATAGATGTGATAACATATTCATGCATGCACCCATACAATTCAGCACAAAGTCATAGCATTCTCAACTAGCATGTGGGTAATTCAAATATCAAGGAACCACTCACATGACTATTGTAAATTGCAGGGGTGCTCGGGGCTTTGCAAAACTCAAATCTTGCTCCTTTTTCTTCTCCTCCTTGGGCTTGCACAAAGAGCTCAAGAAGATGAAAGATAGCAAAACCTGCTAGCTCAACAAAAAGGTTTAGTTCTCTGGGATGTGCAGCTTAAGGCAAAGATGATGAATATCAACACTGGCATAAGCTTGAGAGTATTTTGGACTGACACAGGGGGAGGTTGATTCAATATGCAACTATGGGTATGAGATGACTATAAGATGACTATACTACCACTATATGTTATGAGATGAGATGATTACACTAAGTTACTCTACATGGCAGAGATGCAAGTCAAGTAGCACCTACAAGATTCAGCTGGCACAGATGATGGTTTAAGCAATTAATCGCAGGGATGTGCAAATGCAGCTGAGTGGTGACAGCTCAAGCCAGGCAGACTTGAGCTCAGGCTAAACCATATGCTAAATGAGATGCATAGATGAGTTGCAAGCTAATGAGAAGCAATGAAAGAGTGCAGATATGCAATTTAAAATAAGCTAACTACAAATGCAATGAAATATGCACTAGAGAATACAAAAATAGGAAAATAACTGCTAAGTTACACTAATAAAGGAATACAAATAACACTTCAAAGCAAGTATGTACATGGATGGGTTGAAAAACAGTGAAAATAAGCACTAAAGAACAAACAGCACACTACCAGTTCCCCGGCAGCGGCGCCAAAAACTTGGTAGGCTTTTAAAATGTGTTTTGCCTACGTTAAAACTGCAAGTGCACAGTGCATGTGGAAGCAAGGGCAAGTACAGGTCGATCCACAGGGAAATGGAGGTGCTTGTGTTGATCTAATGGCTTACTATCTGATTTCTAGACAAGTGACAAGGTTGTAACACAAAGGTGAACTGATTTTGGTGTCGATACGACTGAGTAGGAGTTGTGACTCTAATTCTAAGGTAACAAGTAAATTGTAAAGCACTAGGGTGGTTGATTCCACCTCTAATCTCATGCTCGAGCAACTCAACTAAGATTGTGTTCTTGTGCCTTTACTTGAAGGTCTAAGGTAGATGTTCTTTAACCGATTCTACTAACTCCCCCTAGTATGAGTTGTCTTCTTACAAAGACAACTCATCACAGGGTCATAAGCTTCATCAATTACTTACTAATCCTAACATATTATAACACAACAAGAATAAACCTAAGCTAGATATGCTTGACATGAAAATCAGGGGTTTTATCAACACCCCAAGAAATCAAATTAGAACATTGCAAAGACAATTATCACACAAATAAAACTAAGTTGGTGCTCACAGCTGTTGCAGCATGAGTTCTAACATACACCGATAAGCCCTATTTATACATGCAATTCTCCCCGCTCTCTAACACTCCAATTCAAAAATAAAAGTACACCCACTCACCCAAAACCTCCGATTTGTTCTCTCTTACGCTAATTCGGCTCAAAAACTCCTCAATTTGATGTTCCCCCTCTGCTGTTGTCAAACCCTAACCCTAATTCTTTCTATCTCTCACTTAGCTTCTAGGGAAGAAGCTACGAGTGAGATAGAGAGCAAGTAGGGGTGAAGGTAGTGCTGAATTGTTGTTGGTGGGTGTGGAAGGTGGCTCAGGGAAGTTTGGTCGGGAAGAAGGAGGAGAATGCGGTGGAGCTCTCTGGTGTTGTCGGGAGAGAAGAAAGAGAAGATGAAGGAGAAATGGGGTGTTGGTCGATGGGTGTAGGTATAGGCGGATGTGGTGTGGAGCGGGAGCAAGAGAAGGGTCGATGCGATGGGTGGAGCGGCCGTTGGATCTCGGTGAACCCGATGCGTGGGTTGATGCAGCCGTAGGATGAAAGTGGATCAAATCTTAACGGCTCGGAAGAGACGGGCTTGGATCCGGGTCGTGGGTCGGGTCTTGGATTGCTCTAGCCCATGTCTAGTAAATGGGTTGCTCCTTGTTGGGTTGCAACCCGAAGCGCGCGCGGCTTTGGCTTTCGCTCCATAGACGCTTGCCTCCAATTTTTCGCTCTTTTGGCTCCTCAATTTCTCCGAGCTTTATTTATTATCTAAAAACACAAAATTAATTAGTACAAATATTTATTCTTGAAAACAAAGAAAATACGAGAATGGGATAATATCCGATTTCCCGAGCACAAAAGATGAGTTAAATGCCAATAAATAGATGTAGAAATATACAATATTTGGCACTCATCACCGGAATCATAATGATAGCGTACTTGCGTCTCTCTAAATTCAACATCTTTGAGATGGATAGTACATAGCAGTCCCAGCTACACTCCTTTGTCTTTATCATCTTTGGATCGTGTCTTTGAGGAGTAGGGAAGTTCCCTCATGCGGATGACTTAACTAATAGGTTGTGCAAGTATGAAGAAGCTCTTGACATAGAGAGTTAGTATGTACCTTTTAAGTCCCGGGTGCGACCTCCTTCGGTAATGCAACTACTTCTTTTACGGGAGACGAAATTCTGAAAGCGTCTCTCACCGATTTTGTTGCCGTCAAGCCAGATATGGTATATCTCGGACGTTGTTTTATCATTGTGATAGTTGTGCACGTGGTACTGAGGTAGGAGTTGGCGGTTTTGGACGCGCAGGATGTTGTATCTTGGTGGTTTTCCTCTTGCTGCTTCAGTGAAGCTGCTTACAGAAGGCTGAAGGTTGTATTGCCTATTGGTGAGATGTATGCCTCCACGAATATCATGAGGCTCTTCTTTCCTAGCAGGCCTGGTTCTTTCTAGCATGGCAGGTGTTTTTGTAGCCGATCTTAACAGCTTCACGAAGTTCAGAGGATGTTTGAAATTGCATATTCTCCAGCATAGCACGATAGACGGGTACCATCCTATTAATGCATAATTCCACCAATCGTTGTTCAATCATATTTGTATCGTGACAATCCAGTGCCTGAATTCTGGACCTCTTCACATAATCATTTGGATTTTCGTTGTTTCGTTGGAACATTCTCCCAAATCCGAAAAGGTGATTTTATCGGATACGAAGAAATACTTCTTGTAGAAAGCGGTTACCATCTCACACCCGATTGGATACGTTTGTTTGGTGCAATGTTGTTATACCAGGTGTACGCTCTCCCAGTAAGTGACTTTGAGAACTCTTTCAGGCGAAGGACATGATTGTATTCGTGCTCTCCTAATGACTCCAGAAAACGAGAGATATGTTCACGAGCATTACCAGTTCCACCATAAAGGGAAAATTGAGGAGAGGAGTATCCTCTCGGAAGAGGAACTCTTTGCACATCAGGAGGATAAGGAGGATGGTGCAGGTCTACCGGGTTTTCCTTGCCTCAATGATGGAGAAGTCGTTCTAGATCCTCACGTGTGATGAGATTCCTTTCACTTGAGCGCTCAGGAGCAGCACGTATTTCTTCATCTATGAATGCACGCCCTCTTTCTGAGTTGTAGCCATGTCCGTCTGAGCCTTAGCGAGAACTTCTCGTCTTTCCATTAATATGGGGTTGGATTCCTCTGGTTCCTCTGGTCTCTCATCCCGATGGGAAAGTGGCAATGCGCTAGTAACGACCGGGGCGTTACGCTCGAAGAAAAATATTGGTGGCGGCAGCGGCTCTGGCTTTGGTGATCGGAGGTGTCATACCTAACAAAGTGTCTTGCTATTTTCCGGGTTGACATAATAGGCGAACCCTTTATGATGATTTGAAGATGTTTCAATCCTCCTTTGTTATGTACAAATTCTCGGAATTACGCCATGTTTTGGATCTAAACATTTTGTTGATGAAGTGGTAGCGGATATTCCTGACTTTAAATTGGTAGCAGTGGTGGAATAAAGATAGACCTTTTCTTTTGTGATCTCTGCAGGTGTCTCCCTAGGACTCCAATGGTATTGAGATTTATTATCGACTATCTCCATACTGGAACAACAGCTACACGAATCTTCACTTCGTCTTTCCGTGGACCCTTTGAGGCATTTCTGGCTTGATCCATACAAAACTTGTGGTAATGTAGAAAGGACAGTTGCTCCATACGTATCTCGAGAGAACCCACTGCGTTCTTCCAAGTAGTAGTCGCGCCTTGTGTTTCCATGCGGCTTTCTGGTCCTTTCATTGGGAGATTTATTGGTGCTCAATGATAGGTGTCTAAAACACCTAATTTACTATCTAGTAGTTACGCTTTCTTTGCTATTTTTCTTGTGAATTATGTATCTTATGTGTGCTTTTGAGTTATTAGGTACTCTGGAGTCGCACGGACGAAAAGAAGGAGAAATCACCAAAATTGAGCGAAAAGGACAAAATTGTCATTTCAGAGGCAAATACTATCTGGAGCCCAGTCAAGGTTAGGGGGAAACTGTTTTGGGAGGAGTACTAAAATACACCCAGCAATGGTTAAGGGGCTGTTAATTGGTTAGCCCTTATCAGAGTGACCGGACACTGAATATCATTATACTTCTACAAACCCAGATCGAGACATGAGAATTTATGAGAACTGTAATTGAGATGTTCTTGAAGTTCAAAAGGGTTCTGTGGTGATTTGGTTTTATATATCGAGAAATTGAGAGATGATAGGATTCAGAGATGGAGAAGACGGGTACTACCGATTTGCTGTTGGTAGCTGAATCGAAACCTGTGAAGACTTACATCAGAGGGAGAAAGAATTGAGAAACAGATCATTCAGGGAAGTGAATAATTAGCAAAGGATGACTCGAACTAGTGATGGGTATGGTGAGTTTATGGTCGAGAGTGAAGCAGAACTGGGGGATCGATGTCAATCTGAGAAGAAGAACACTGCAATTTTGAGTTCAGGGTGAGTGAGATCTGAGATGATGAGTGAACTGTAAATGTCAAATTAGGAGATGGGTTTGGTGATTCTAGAGCCCTGAAGGAATTAGAAGACATGGGTTTCTTTCAATTGCTCTCGAGGATACGAATTAATGGATTTCTGAAGATGGTTAGGGTTTGAATTAATACCCTGGGTTTGATGATTGTTGTTGGAAGCAAATGGTGGAGATTCATGGGCATTCTGAGATTGAGAGGGGTTACTTGAGTTTGTTACAGGAATTGAAGTGAATTGAAGAGATGGAAATGGTGAGGAGACTGTTGCTTATGGTGGTGATTCAGATTTGGTTGTGCTGTCGATTTCAGTGGATTAATGGATGTAGAAGATCAGGGAGGAGTTTTGCTGGCAATGTCGTTGTTGGATGAAGTGAAGGTCAGGGATGGTTGTCTGCTCAGAGTGGAGTTCCACAGACACTGATGGTGATGAACTCTAATATAGAAGCTCGGAGCTGTGGACGATGGCGATGAGTGAGATTAGTCGGTGATGTTAATAGTGGAGCTCGAGTTACAAAACAGAGAAGATAGACCGAGTTGAGTCTGGGTTCTGCCATTGATGGCACATACAATGATAATCTTTGATCATTCTTGAGATCAATGATAATTACGAGTTGGACGAGTAAACAATGGAGTTGACCCTTGGTTCTTGCGGGAGATGGTTCGAGTTTTATTACTTCTTTGGCATTTGCCATGGTAGTGATGAAGTTAGATCTTTGGAAGTTTGGTTAGGATATGAAGCTCGAGGTGGTAAAACAGGAATTGGGGTTTGGTTTTGGAAGCGATAAATCCTTGCTGCCATTGGAGTCGACTGACTCAGGGGAGCTGTTGATGCGGCTGTGAATGATGATTGGTCTGCTGCTGCCATTGAAGTTGTTCTCGGGGTTTGATGGTGCTTGCTCCGGTTAGACCGGATGCGATGAAGATGCTGTAATTGGAGTTAGGACCGGTATTGAAGCCCTGGTGGTTGTGGAATTGAAGGCTGCGTTGCGGTGGCTTTGAGAAGAGAGGGAAATCATTGTTGATGGCTAACGAATGAATTGAATGATTGCAAGCGGTGTTGGGTTAGGAACTGGTATGAGATATTGCGGCTTGAGCATAGATGGAAGTTTAAGAAGCGATTGCGATTGATCTTTGCTTGGTGTTGTCTTAAAGGGGTCTTTGTTTTTGTCACGAGGGAATCGGTCTTGATGAAGGTTTGCAATTGCGGTAGTTGGTGTTATATGTGAAGCAGCAAGATGAAGTTTCAACCAAGTCAAGTGGTAATTGCAGTTGGCCTGAGCTATAGCTTGTTTCGGTGTGGTATTGCGGGTGGTGGTTGAAATGTATGCAAAGGGTTACGAGAATGGTGGAGGTTTATGAGAGATGAATGGGTATTGCAGGTGTTGAGCTTGTGTTGGTTCAGATAATGCATGCAAGGGAAGCAGTGAGCCAGGGAGAGAATGAGGTTGCAAAGCAGATGGAGGAGGCAGAAAGGGTTAGCAAAGAAATGGTAGATCTGATGCGCTGAAGCTACGAGGGCATGGCTCAATATGGAGTTACGGAGTTATGATCTTGTTTTCGAAGAATGGCGGTGGTGCGAGTGGATGGAGAATGATCCGGTTTGTGATGTTGTTGGTGATTTTGGTAAATGCAAGTGGTGGTTGCGGCTGAAGCAAGAGAATGGCAACGATGTTTGCACCGATGGCTTGTGACAGTTAACCTGCAGGGTATAGTGTTTCTGCGGTGATATTGAGATGAACTTTCTAGCCATCATGGGCGGAATTTCCCGAGATGAAGCACAATGATAGTGCATCACGATGAGGCACATTATGCAATGGCACGCCGTAAGCCACTCGCCCATCCGGTGAGTAAGATGACTCACCCTGCGGAACCACGACTCTCACGACTCGGTCGACCGAGTTGAATCGATCGACCGAGTTGAATCGAGTGACCGAGTTGACCCGACCGATCCGACCGTTGACGGTGGCCGGGCGGACTTTGCCGGTCACACCGAGACGTTTTCCGGACGACTATTCCGCGATTTCGTACCACAATCGATTTTCAGGCGACGTTTTTTGGACATAATTTTACATGGGTATTTCTCACACATGGGCTTGGTGGACCACTTGGAGATGGGTTTTGAGAAGACCTAATATTGGAAGGAGTATCCTTTATGGAAATAGAGAAACATATAAAAGAGAGGACTTTTACCTAATTGAGGGGATCTTTTCTATTCTTTTTGCCTCTACTTTGTTCTAGGGTTTAGAAACCATGAAGTCTTTTCTCTTTCTTCTTGTTATGAACTCCATGAATATGAGCTAGAGTTTTTATTATTGGTTATGGAATAAGTTGGATTTCCAAATATGGGTTT
The DNA here is from genome assembly GCA_023531295.1 of Papaver armeniacum. Taxonomy (NCBI): domain Eukaryota; kingdom Viridiplantae; phylum Streptophyta; class Magnoliopsida; order Ranunculales; family Papaveraceae; genus Papaver; species Papaver armeniacum. The sequence goes on along the minus strand of JAJJWW010009747.1, from coordinate 329,822 downwards.
TAATTCAATAAATTAGTTTTCTCTCATATTATCGTTTATGATTCACCATCAATATTGTTATATGATTTGAATGCTATTTAGTCGAGTCGCGAATCGATTGAGTTTGTTTTCATCTCTATTGCTAGATTAGGGTTATTATACGCAAAAGTGATAATTCCGGATTGCAAGTAGCATAAATATGATTATAGTGCGCTTTCCACGTTCGATTGCTTTGATTGGCCTGATTTCATAGAACTTAACGCATCTAGGGAATTAAACTTGATTAGTGCTTTTACACGTTAGGTTGTTCCTTTAGGTAGAATTCATATTCGCATCTTTTAATGTGTTTGTTGATGACATGAGGAGGTTTGCGGGATATTCTTGCGATCAAGGTATTCTAGGGTCTTTGATAAAAGTTGAGATTAAAATATCAATTCTAGTTATTGTGGTGAAACCATGTTTGTGAATGAAAACGAAATCCGTAACCAATACTTTCTTATCCTTGATTCGATTTGTTTGCTTATTTCTTTATTTGCTTTTATTTAGTTTATTGTAATCACAAAACTATCGGTGTTATTTATAGGGAACCGAAATAATTTGACAACCTAGACCTCTCTGTGGGATCGATCCTTTCTTGCCCTTGCTATATTTATATTTTGAGTTGTAAGAAAGTGTAATTATATTTGTGTCGGCTGACAACCGGTCAAATTTTGGCGCCGTTGCCGGGGAGGCAGCGGTTGTCAATTGTTTTTGGTTTCTTATTTTTGTTTTTAGTTTTTGTTTTATATTCTTATTTTGTGGGTCCTAATATAGTTTTGAGAACTTTTATTTCAGGTGCTAAGTTCTATGGAAGGAGCATATTGGAACAATGGATACGGTTTTCAACAACCTCAACAATACGACAACTACCAATTCCATGGGTATAATTGATAGGTGTCTAAAACACCTAATTTTATATCTAGTATTTATGCTTTCTTTGCGAGTTTTCTTGTAAATTATGTATCTTATGTGTGCTTTTGAGTTTATTAGGTGCAATGGAGTCATTTGGAGCAAAAAGACCAATTGGAACTCGTTCAAATACAAGATTTCTACTTTTCATTGTGTAGAGGACGAGAAGACGAAGGCAATGGCGAAAGAACGGAGTCATTCTGAGTTCGTATGAAGAAGTTATGCGCAAAACAAGAACTTGGAAGACCCGAAGGGCAAAATGGTCATTTTCTAGGTCAAATGCTATTGGAACCCCACTGTACGTTAAGGGAAGTCACCTGTTAAGGGGCAACTCTATTTGGAGGAGTGCTAAATACAGTCAAGCTGAGGTTAAGGGGAAGCCAAATGGTTAGCCCTTATCAAGATGACCGAGTGTCATTATCCAACCACAACTTCTTTAACCTTGAGTCGAGAGAATTTCTTATCATTCATCAATCCCACCTGAAATTGAGAAAAGCCTGCTGCTGTTGGTTCGAGTGATTGAAAGGGTTCCCTGAAGCTTCAGATCGAGAGAAATAGAAGGGGATTTGAAGGCAGAGAAAGGAGAGGGATAAACGGAGCTTGCCGTGATTGAATTGGTGACGAATTCAGTGATTGAGATTCAGCTGAGAACTTCACGAAGAGGATGAATTTTGAGTTATCGATGGTAGAATTCGGAGATGAATGGAGAAAATCTATGTCTATTAGAAGTCAGTAAGTGTTAATATAAAGGGGTTTTGGTTGAATTTGGGTTTAATTCGAGTTCAGAGAAGAAATTGAAGTTGGAAATGGATTATTTAGGGTTTCTGAGATGAATGATGCCATGAATTATTTGAGTTGAGATGGGAAATCAGTGAAGTTGTTATGTAATTTCTGTTGAATTGAGATGAAGTTAGGGTTCTGAGATTCTAGGGTTTGGTGGTTATGAACAAATAAGAAGAAATCAGTTGAGCAAGTAGTCTGTAATTGATTCACAGAGATGGGGAAAGGGGTGTTGCTGGATTCGAGTTAACAACAAACTCAGGGGGATTTTATACAATATTATGAATGTATGTGAACTATTACTACTTCATGGGTTGAATTTGGAGGATAAGGGGTTTGTTGGCTAGTATTGCATGCCTGAGATTGTAGGTACAATCAGATGTATGCCAATGGGACCATCGGCGAGATTGCGTAACAAGGAGGTAGATCTTTTGTGAAGATTGCGGGATTGAGAGTGAAGATGATCTGGTCTTGAGGTGGTAAATGGTGATTGCAGATGGCAGTCGAGAACAAGAGTGGTGATGTTGCCAGGGATTGGCAAATATGAAATGATTGTTTGAAGGGTTGTAGCTGAATTACTGTGCTGGTGATGATGTGTTGCAGTGACACGGCCGATATCGCGGATGGTCTTTGGTTGAGAGCGCCGGTTTGCGACTTAAGTTTGGAGTAGAGCTAGGATCTTTGTAATGGGTTGTATGAAATGCGGTGACAACGGCTATATGTATTTGTAGCTAGAAATGAGAATTTGAAGGGGTTGTCTTTGCGGTTTTCAAATGAAATGTGCGGGAAATGAGTGAAGGTGCGATAATTGAGTTAAGTTGATGTAGTTTACGGCGGGGCTAAGAACCATTGGTGGAGGAAGGCTGGGTCTTGGACTCTTGGTTGCTTTGGTGCTTAGTGACAGTGGCGATGTTGTAGGTGGAAGCTTGAGCGAGATGGTGCTCATCGGATGAAGAAGAGAAGGCTGCAGAATGAGCTTAGATGGAAAAAAAGTGAGGTGGAGGCGATGTTGGTGACTTGCGGTGGTGGTTGTGAATTTAAATGATGAAGATGGAGTGAACTAATGAATGAGCTAGGACATTAAGAATGGTGTTCTTTGGGATTGTGTTGGAGCTCAAATAACATGAATGAGCGGCGAGGGTGGTATGTTAGGCTTTGTTGTGTAAGTGGTTTCGATGAGAGCGGGGAGAGATTGCAACAATGGGAGATGGAGCAAGTGATGAATACTTGTGGGTTTAGGCAGTGAGGCATTGCGGATGTAGGTGGTGGTGATGATTGAAGTATAGAACCGTGTGTGTTGTGTTAGTTGGTGTTGGTGATTCAAGAGTAAGCAATGAAATGATGTCGCAGGGAGGTATGGAGTTGTTATCAAAGTGGTTATTGCAAAATTGCAAGAGAGAAGATGCAAAGGATAGGGCAGGAAAGTGCGAGGCAAGACAAAGATGGATGTGGATACATGGCCATGATGGTGGAAGTTCACTGGTCTTTGCACAATGATAGTGAGGCATTGCAACTGTGCAATGGCCTCGGTGACAGAGAACCACTCCCACTTAGACCACCACGACTCACCGACTTGACTCGTTCGACTCGGTGAGTCTTGACCTTGACTCGGTGAGTTGACCGAGCTGACCCGGCCGTTCTGACCCGTTGACCGGTGGCTGGTTTGACTTTGCCGGTCACCTGAGCTAGTTTTCCGGCGACTTTTCCGGCCAAATTCCGGCCACAATCCCAGTTTTCCGGCGAGCGTTTTTGGGACATAATTTCTACACGGGTTTCTCTCCATGATGGGCCGGGTGAATTTCCAACTAATGGACTTTGAAGACAAAACCTAGTTTTGGAAGGAGAAAAAAGACTACAAAAGGGAAGACTTCTACAATTTTTATAGACCACGTTTTATTATCATCTCCTCTACTTTGTTTTAGGGTTAAGAACCATGAAGTTTTTTCTCTTTCTTCTTGTGATGAACTCCATGAATATGAGTACCTAAGTTTATTATTGGTTATGGAATAGTTGGATTTCACATAATATGATTCTTTGATTCAATATATTAGTTTTGTCTCATATCTATCGTTTGCAATTCTCTGAAAATATTGTTTTATGATTGATTGATTGTTTTGTCAAGTTGCAAATTGGTAGAACTTCTAATCACATCTATTGCTAGTTTAGGGTTTATTATACGCAAAAGTGATATTCCTTGAATACAAGTAGCATAATATGATTATGGTTTGTAGTGATATATTCTCATGATCATATGTGAATCGTAACCTTTGTTAAATTGAATTAGTGCGCTTTCCACGTTCAATTGCTTTGATTGGCCTGATTTCATAGAACTTAATGCATCTAGGGAATTAAACTTGATTAGTGCGTTTACACGTTAGGTTGTTCCTTTAGGTAGAATTCATATTCGCATCTTTTAATGTGTTTGTTGATGCCATGAGGAGGTTTGCGGGATATTCTTGCGATCAAGGTATTCTAGGGTCTTTGATAAAAGTTGAGATTAAATATCAATTCTAGTTATTGTGAAAAGCATGTTAGTGAATGAAAACGAAATCCATGACCAATATCTCTTCTATCTTAATTACTTGTTTGCTTATTTCTTTATTTGCTTTTATTTTATTTTCGTTTATAAAAATCACAAAACCACCGGTGTTTTATATAGGAAACCATAACAATTTGATAACCTAGACCTCTCTGTGGGATCGATCCTTTCTTGCCCTTGCTATATTTATATTTTGAGTAGTAAGAAAGTGTAATTATATTTGTGTCGCGGTGACAACCGGTCAAATTTTGTCACTTGTTTTTGGTTTCTTATTTTTGTTTTGTTTTTGTTTTTGTTTTTAGTCTTATTTTTATTTTTTCTTATTTTCTGGGTTTTAACCTTGGTTTGAGAATTATTTCAGGTGCTTATTTCTATGGAAGGAGCATATTGGAGCAATCAATACGGGTTTCAACCTCAACAATATGACAACTACCAATTCCATGGGTATAATCAAAACCAATTTATTGGTTATGACCAATATTCCATGGAACCTTATGGTTTTCCTCAACAACCTTATGGCGGGGAACAACCACAAGGATGGGAGGATTCTTATGTTCGTGAACAAAAAGTCTCTAATTTTATAGATAAAGTTTCCACCTTTTTACAAGAGGAATTTCAAAAAGCTAAAGAGACTACAAACGAGCAACTCCAAGAACTTCGTGAAAGTATGACTATCTTGCGAAGAGACATTGATCAATACAAGGAAGATATGGATAATTCTAATGTGCATATGGTTTGTGATGAATATTTGATTGATGCTAATGTTGAAAAAGGCCAATCCTTGGGCACTTTCGTGGATAATTGTGTAGTTAACTCAACTCTTGATCGTAATAATGATCATTCACCTATTCAAAAGGATGAGTTAGAGATAAGCGACACTAAATTCAGCGAGGAACAACCTTATGTTGACTATGATAGTGACGGTGATTATGATAAATTGCTTGAAACAACTCATGGTGACATCTCCGAGAGTCTTTTTGGGATCAAGATGAAGATGAAGAGGAATATGTCGACACTTGTGTAGATTACTCGAGCATTGATCTTAATAATGATCAAGAGCCTATTCAAAGGGTGGAGCTTGAGGATGATGCATTTTTGAGTGTTCTAAAAAAGTTTCTTATGATAAAATTTGGATCCGCAAAAGAGTATGTGCCTTACAACAAGGAGGAATGTGTTGAGAATGAGACCGGTTTGACCAATATTGTGGAAGACCCAATTGAGCTTGCAAATGATTGTAATAATGATGTTTATGTCGAGACTTTGGTTACGGCAGAAACGGGCGAAGAATGGTTGCAAGGTTTGATAGAGGACCATGATATACATGAAGTGAATAATTCACTTGAGTTTTTCAAGGATGAAGAGGATTCCATAATACAAGAGATTGTGCAAGGTTTATCTAACCCTTTGCCTATTATTTCTTCTCCTTTACCTCTTATTGGTTTGAATGTATGTGCTTCGAGAATATTGTTGGATGACTTTGTTTCTCGTTTTCCTCCATTAGAGAAACTTGATTCTCATACTATGCAGGTTATGGAACAAGAAACCGTGGAAGTACCAGACTCCTATATTCTTTATACACTTCCATGTGTGGACAAGAATAAGTGTGGGGGAAGATTTTATCGGTTAATAGCTTCACTTTTGCTTTATATTACTAATATTTGTGTGAAGTTAGTGTTTCCAAAACAGGTGCTATGGGTGGATCCCCAACTTTTCCGATTATTGGTGTATGGGGAATGAATCTTGCAAGGATATAGTCGGTGGCCGTCGACTATAAAACAAGCGCTAAGTGGGAGGCAACCCACCGGTTTTGTATCTCTTATCCTTTTGCTTTTTATTTTTGTTTCGTTTATTTATTTTTACTGCTTTCATATCATATTTGCATCCCTATGTTTAATTTCATTGAGTCCGTAATCTATCTTAGAAGAGAATTATGACGAATACCTTTTCGTCAGAAAATTTCAGACTGCGCGTAGTTCATTCCAGAGTCCATAACTGTCAGACCGTTTATCAAAACACTGTGAAATTTTGACACTGTGTAGAAAACACGTAGGTGAACAACTTTTGTGAAATGGAGTTTTTCCAAATTCCTTACCAATTTGCACAGTTTTTGCGTTTTATCTGCTGTTACGTCAGAATTCAGAACTTTCGGTTTTACACATTGAGGACAATGTGAAGTTTAAGTGTGGGGGAGCATTTATATGTTTGTATAGTTTGTTTTTGACACCATTAGTGGATGGAACCATTTTGAATGCAGGAGTTGAGGAACCAATTAACTAAAAGGGAAGAACATAGCTCATGAATCACAAATTAACATGATAGTTGTTACCATATCTCGGAATATCACCATATCGCATTCTATTTTTATTTTTCCATATTTATCTATTGTTCTCTAAGTGCTTTGGTGGGTCACTAAAAATCGACGTGTTATTACTGCTAGGATGAAATAGAGTGATTGAGTTACTAGAAAAAAGAAAAAAGAAAAAAGAAAAAAGAAAAAAAAAAAAAAAAAAAAAAAAAGACCGACCAATTAGACCAAAACGGAATAAAAAGACACTTGGGAATAGCAGTATGTGTGAAACGTAGTCCCTGTCTCCGTCGCCAAAACAAGCGTGGAATGCAGGATCCAAGGCAACTATCATGTACTTGCGACAAGAAGCATGCGCTTGGATCAAAAGATCTAATCATGCCGTCTAAAAAAAAAAAGAGAATTGGATCCGAGTTTGATCCAATCTTATATAAAAAGAAAAAAAAATTATTATTGTGTTGAATAAAGTCACTTTTGGTTCCCTTGTATATGCCAATTGATTTGATGTAGCATTCGGCACAAAGTAGCTCAATCCAATAGGATTAGGTTCATCTTAGCGGTGACCTTGAGACGAGATATGGGAAACATCGAACACTTGTGAACATTCGCCAACATCTACATCTATATCCATCGTCTTAATCTTTTCATTGTGATTGTGGTTTGTTAGTTTCAGTATTGTGGCTTGTTCGACTATCTAATTAGAGTTTATTTACTAATAATTGAATTGAATTTGCAAGGTACCTCCTCCTGTAGTCATTTTGGATTCGTTCATTGATTTGTCACGAATAGACGGAGTTTGGAATATAGGTTTTGTAGGTATATCTCTAGTAAACCTTCACGAGACTATAACTCGTCCACTAGGGACACCTAGGGGTTTAAAGGCTTGTTATTTATGCTAAAAGTGACCGTAGCCTCGACGACACGGAGTTGTTGTATTTTTATTATTGTTTTGTTTGATTTGCTCGAGGACTAGCAAAGTCTAAGTGTGGGGGAATTTGATAGGTGTCTAAAACACCTAATTTTATATCTAGTATTTATGCTTTCTTTGCGAGTTTTCTTGTAAATTATGTATCTTATGTGTGCTTTTGAGTTTATTAGGTGCAATGGAGTCATTTGGAGCAAAAAGACCAATTGGAACTCGTTCAAATACAAGATTTCTACTTTTCATTGTGTAGAGGACGAGAAGACGAAGGCAATGGCGAAAGAACGGAGTCATTCTGAGTTTGTATGAAGAAGTTATGCGCAAAACAAGAACTTGGAAGACCCGAAGGGCAAAATGGTCATTTTCTAGGTCAAATGCTATTGGAACCCCACTGTACGTTAAGGGGAAGTCACCCTGTTAAGGGGCAACTCTATTTGGAGGAGTGCTAAATACAGTCAAGCTGAGGTTAAGGGGAAGCCAAATGGTTAGCCCTTATCAAGGTGACCGAGTGTCATTATCCAACCCTGCTTCTTTAACCTTGAGTCGAGAGAATTTCTTATCATTCATCAATCCCACCTGAAATTGAGAAAAGCCTGCTGCTTGTTGGTTCGAGTGATTGAAAGGGTTCCTGAAGCTTGGATCGAGAGAAATAGAAGGGGATTTGAAGGCGAGAGAAAGGAGAGGGATAAACGGAGCTTCTTGTGATTGAATTGGTGACGAATTCGATGATTGAGATTCAGTGAGAACTTCACGAAGAGGATGAATTTTGAGTTATCGATGGTAGAATTCGGAGATGAATGGAGAAAATCTATGTCTATTAGAAGTCAGTAAGTGTTAATATAAAGGGGTTTTGGTTGAATTTGGGTTTAATTCGAGTTCAGAGAAGAAATTGAAGTTGGAAATGGATTATTTAGGGTTTCTGAGATGAATGATGCCATGAATTATTTGAGTTGAGATGGGAAATCGGTGAAGTTGTTATGTAATTTGTTGAATTGAGATGAAGTTAGGGTTACGAGATTCTAGGGTTTTGGTGGTTATGAACAAATAAGAAGAAATCAGTTGAGCAAGTAGTCTGTAATTGATTCACAGAGATGGGGAAAGGGGTGTTGCTGGATTCGAGTTAACAACAAACTCGGGGGATTTTATACAATATTATGAATGTATGTGAACTGTTACTACTTCATGGGTTGAATTTGGAGGATAAGGGGTTTGTTGGCTAGTATTGCATGCACGAGATTGTAGGTACAATCGGATGTATGCCAATGGGACCATCGGCGAGATTGCGTAACAAGGAGGTAGATCTTTGTGAAGATTGCGGGATTGAGAGAAATTTGAAGATGATCTGGTCTTGAGGTGGTAAATGGTGATTGCGGATGGCGATCGAGAACAAGAGTGGTGATGTTGCCGGATTGGCAAATATGAAATGATTGTTTGAAGGGTTGTAGGCTGAATTCTTGTCTTTGGTGATGATGTGTTGCGGTGACACGGCTGATATCGCAGGTGGTCTTGGTTGAGCTAGCTGGTTGCGACTTAAGCTGGAGTAGAGCTAGGATGCTGTAATGGGTTGTATGAAATGCAGTGACAACGGCTATATGTATTTGTAGCTAGAAATGAGCTGAAGGGGGTTGTGCTGCAGTTTTCAAATGAAATGTGCAGGAAATGAGCTGAAGGTGCAGTAATTGAGTTAAGTTGATGTAGTTTACGCGGGGGCTAAGAACCATTGGTGGAAGAAGCTGGGTCTTGGACTCTTGGTTGCTTTCTTCTGCAAGCGACAGTGGCGATGTTGTAGGTGGAAGCTTGGACTGAGATGGTGCTCATCAGATGAAGAAGAGAAGCTGCAGAATGAGCTTAGATGGAAGAAAGTGAGGTGGAGCTGATGTTGGTGCTTGAAACTGGTGGTTGTGAATTTAAATGATGAAGATGGAGTGAACTAATGAATGTCTTTGATGTACTGTTAAGAATGGTGTTCTTTGGGATTGTGTTGGAGCTCAAATAACATGAATGAGCAGCTGTGGGTGGTAGTCAGATTAGGCTTTGTTGGAGCTTCAATCTTTGGTGGTTTCGATGAGAGGTTTGCGGAGAGATTGCGACAATGGGAGATGGAGCAAGTGATGAATACGAGTGGGTTTATTGAGGCATTACGGTGTAGGTGGTCAGTGATGATTGATATAAAGGGTGTGGTTTTTGGTTGCGAGTTCTTCAATAAGCAATGAAATGATGTCGTTAGGAGGTAATGGAGTTGTTATCAAGGTAGATTATGCGGGAAATTGCAAGAGAAGCGAAGATGCAAAGGATAGGGCCGGGGAAAGTGCGAGGAGAAAGACAAACCTGCAGATGTGGATACATGGCCATGATGGTGGAAGTTCATCACTGAGTGTCTTGCACAATGATAGTGAGGCATTGCAGGCACTGAATGGCCTCAGTGACGAGAACTCGACTGACTTAGACAACGACTCTCACGACGACTCATGACTCAGCTGAGTCTTGACCCGGTTTGACTCAGTGAGTTGACCGAGATGACCCGGCCGTTCTGACCCGTTGACCGGTGGCTGGTTTGACTTTGCCGGTCACCTGAGCTAGTTTTCCGGCGACTTTTCCGGCCAAATTCCGGCCACAATCCCAGTTTTCCGGCGAGCGTTTTTGGGACATAATTTCTACACGGGTTTCTCTCCATGATGGGTCGGGTGAATTTCCAACTAATGGACTTTGAAGACAAAACTACAAAAGGGAAAAAAGACTACAAAAGGGAAGACTTCTACAATTTTTATAGACCACGTTTTATTATCATCTCCTCTACTTTGTTCTAGGGTTAAGAACCATGAAGTTTTTTCTCTTTCTTCTTGTGATGAACTCCATGAATATGAGTACCTAAGTTTATTATTGGTTATGGAATAGTTGGATTTCACATAATATGATTCTTTGATTCAATATATTAGTTTTGTCTCATATCTATCGTTTGCAATTCTCTGAAAATATTGTTTTATGATTGATTGATTGTTTTGTCAAGTTGCAAATTGGTAGAACTTCTAATCACATCTATTGCTAGTTTAGGGTTTATTATACGCAAAAAGTGATATTCCTTGAATACAAGTAGCATAATATGATTATGGTTTGTAGTGATATATTCTCATGATCATATGTGAATCGTAACCTTTGTTAAATTGAATTAGTGCGCTTTCCACGTTCAATTGCTTTGATTGGCCTGATTTCATAGAACTTAATGCATCTAGGGAATTAAACTTGATTAGTGCTTTTACACGTTAGGTTGTTCCTTTAGGTAGAATTCATATTCGCATCTTTTAATGTGTTTGTTGATGCCATGAGGAGGTTTGCGGGATATTCTTGCGATCAAGGTATTCTAGGGTCTTTGATAAAAGTTGAGATTAAATATCAATTCTAGTTATTGTGAAAAGCATGTTAGTGAATGAAAACGAAATCCATGACCAATATCTCTTCTATCTTAATTACTTGTTTGCTTATTTCTTTATTTGCTTTTATTTTATTTTCGTTTATAAAAATCACAAAACTACCGGTGTTTTATATAGGAAACCATAACAATTTGACAACCTAGACCTCTTGCCCTTGCTATATTTATATTTTGTAGGGATCGATCCTTTCTTGCCCTTGCTATATTTTTTGTATATTTTTGAGTAGTAAGAAAGTGTAATTATATTTGTGTCTATGGAAGGAGCATATTGACAATGGATACGATCAATAATCAAAACCAATTCATTGGTTATGACCAATATTCCATGGAACCTTGTGGTTTTCCTCAACAACCTTATGGCGGGTATGTGTGTGAACAACAACAAGGATGGGAGGATTCTTATGATCGTGAACAAAAGTCTCTAATTTTATAGACAAAGTTTCCACCTTTTTACAAGAGGAATTTCAAAAAGCTAAAGAGACTACAAACGAGCAACTCCAAGAACTTAAATCAAGGTATGACTATCTTGCGAAGAGGCATTGATCAATACAAGGAAGATATGGATAATTCTTATGTGCATATGGTTTGTGATGAATATTTGATTGATGCTAATGTTGAAAAAGGCCAATCCTTGGGCACTTTCGTGGATAATTGTGTAGTTAACTCAACTCTTGATCTTAATAATGATCATTCACCTATTCAAAAGGATGAGTTAGAGATAAGTAACACTAAATTCAGCGAGGACCAATCTTATGTTGACTATGATAGTGACGGTGATTATGATACATTGCTTGAAACAACTCATGGTGACATCTCCGAGGAGTCTTTTTGGGATCAAGATGAAGATGAAGAGGAATATGATGACACTTGTGTAGATTACTCAAGCATTGATCTTAATAATGATCAAGAGCCTATTCAAAGGGTGGAGCTTGAGGATGATGCATTTTCGAGTGTTCTAAAAAAGTTTCTTATGATAAAATTTGGATCCGCAAAAGAGTATGTGCCTTACAACAAGGAGGAATGTGTTGAGAATGAGACCGGTTTAACCAATATTGTGGAAGACCCAATTGAGCTTGCAAATAATAGTAATGATGATGTTTATGTTGAGACTTTGGTTACGGCGAAACGGACGAAGAATGGTTGCAAGGTTTGATAGAGGACCATGATATCCAAGAGGTGAATAATTCACTTGAGTTTTTCAAGGATGAAGAGGATTCCATAATACAAGAGATTGTGCAAGGTTTGTCTAACCCTATGCTTATTGTTTCTTCTCCTTTACCTCTTATTGGTTTGAATTTATGTGCTTCAAAAATATTGTTGAATGATTTTATATCTCGATATCCGCCATTAGAGATACTTGATTCTCATACTATGCAGGTTTTGGACCAAGAAACCGTGGAAGTACCCGACTCATATATTCTTTATGCACTTCCAAGTGTGGACAAGAATAAGTGTGGGGAAACTTTTATCGGTTCATAGCTTCACTTTTGTTTTATATTACTAATATTTGTGCGAAGCTAGTGTTTGAAAAACAGGTTCTATGGAAGGATCCCCAACTTTTCCGATTATTGGTGTATGGGGAATGAATCTTACAAGAAGCAAGTCGGGCCGTCGACTTTAAAACAAGCGCTAAGTGGGAGGCAACCCACCGGTTTTGTATCTTTACCTTTATCTTTTTATTTTTTTTGCATTTGCTTTTTTCTTTATTTTCTTTATTTTTGCATATCATTTAGAAGAATTTCCCACCTTGAACTTTCTTTGGACCATATTCAATTTTACATTGAGGACAATGTAAAGTTTAAGTGTGGTGAAATGGATTTATATGTTTTAGTTTGTTTTTTATGCATAGAAAAAAAAAAAAAATCAGAAAAATAGAAAAACCAAGAAAAAAATTGTGCTTTTTGAACTCCGAAATCTAGAACTTGTGCCTTTAGGATGACACCCTTAGTGGATGGAACCATTTTGAATGCAGGAGTTGAGGAACCAATTAACTAAAAGGGAAGAATATAGCTCATGAATCACAAATTAACATGATAGTTGTTACCATATCTCGGAAGATCACCATATCACATTCTATTTTTATTTTTCCATATTTATCTATTGTTCTCTAAGTGCTTTGGTGGGTCACTAAACATCGACGTGTTATTACTGCTAGGATGAAATAGAGTGATTGAGTTACTAGAAAAAGAAAAAAAAAATTTAACAATAAAATTAAAAAAAAATTAAAAAATATTTATTAAAAACAAAAAAAAAAAAAAAAGTGACCGACCAATTGGACCAAAACGGAATAAAAATGACACTTGGGAATAGCAGTATGTGTGAAACGTAGTCCCTGTCTCCGTCGCCTAAACAAGCGTGGAATGCAGGATCCAAGGCAACTATCATGTACTTGCTTACAAGAAGCATGCGCTTGGATCCAAAAGATCTAATCATGCCGTCTAAAAAAAAAGTATAAAAACAAAGAGAAGAAATTATTATTGTGTTGAATAAAGTCACTCTTGGTTCCCTTGTATATGCCAATTGATTTGATGTAGCATTCAGCACCAAGTAGCTCAATCCAATAGGATTAGGTTCATCTTAAGCGTGACCTTCAGGCAGATATGGGAAACATCGAACACTTGTGAACATTCGCCAACATCTACATCTTTATCCATCTTCTTAATCTTTTCATTGTGATTGTGGTTTGTTAGTTTCCGAGTATTGTGGCTTGTTCGACTATCTAATTAGAGTTTATTTACTAATATATGAATTGAATTTGCAAGGTACCTCCTCCTGTAGTCAATTCGGATTCGTTCATTGATTTGTCACAAATAGACGGAGTTTGAAATATAGGTTTTGTAGGTAGACCTCTTGTAAACCTTCACGAGACTATAACTCGTCCACTAGGGACACCTAGGGGTTTAAAGGCTTGTTATTTATGCTAAAAGTGACCGTAGCCTCGACGACACGGAGTTGTATGTATTTTATAATTGTTTTGTTTGATTTGCTCGAGGACTAGCAAAGTCTAAGTGTGGGGAATTTGATAGGTGTCTAAAACACCTAATTTACTATCTAGTAGTTACGCTTTCTTTGCTATTTTTCTTGTGAATTATGTATCTTATGTGTGCATTTGAGTTATTAGGTACTCACGGAGTCGCACGGACGAAAAGAAGGAGAAATCACCAAAATTGAGCGAAAAGGACAAAATTGTCATTTCGAGAGGCAAATACTATCTGGAGCCCAGTCAAGGTTAGGGGGCAAGCTGTTTTGGGAGGAGTACTAAAATACACCCGACAATGGTTAAGGGGCATGTTAATTCGGTTAGCCCTTATCGGGTGAATGGGACACTTGAATATCATTATACTTCTACAAACCCGAGATCGAGACATGAGAATTTATGAGAACTGTAATTGAGATGTTCTTGAAGTTCAAAAGGGTTCTGTGGTGATTTGGTTTTATAGATCGAGAAATTGAGAGATGATAGGATTCAGAGATGGAGAAGACGGGTACTACCGATTTGTTGTTGGTAGCTGAATCGAAACCTGTGAAGACTTACATCAGAGGGAGAAAGAATTGAGAAACAGATCATTCAGGGAAGTGAATAATTAGCAAAGGATGACTCGAACTAGTGATGGGGATGGTGAGTTTATGGTCGAGAGTGAAGCAGAACTGGGGGATCGATGTCAATCTGAGAAGAAGAACACTGCAATTTTGAGTTCAGGGTGAGTGAGATCTGAGATGATGAGTGAACTGTAAATGTCAAATTAGGAGATGGGTTTGGTGATTCTAGAGCCCTGAAGGAATTAGAAGATATGGGTTTCTTTCAATTGCTCTCGAGGATACGAATTAATGGATTTACGAAGATGGTTAGGGTTTGAATTAATACCACAGGTTTGATGATTGTTGTTGGAAGCAAATGGTGGAGATTCATGGGCATACTGAGATTGAGAGGGGTTACTTGAGTTTGTTACAGGAATTGAAGTGAATTGAAGAGATTGAAATGGTGAGGAGACTGTTGCTTATGGTGGTGATTCAGATTTGGTTGTGCTGTCGATTTCAGTGGATTAATGGATGTAGAAGATCAGGGAGGAGTTTTGCTGGCAATGTCGTTGTTGGATGAAGTGAAGGTCAGGGATGGTTGTCTGCTCAGAGTGGAGTTCCACAGACACTGATGGTGATGAACTCTAATATAGAAGCTCGGAGCTGTGGACGATGGCAGTAGTGAGATTAGTCGGTGATGTTAATAGTGGAGCTCGAGTTACAAAACAGAGAAGATAGACCGAGTTGAGTCTGGGTTCTGCCATTGATGGCACATACAATGATAATGCTGGTCGCTGCTGAGATCAATGATAATTACGAGTTGGACAGTAAACAATGGAGTTGACCCTTGGTTCTTGCGGGAGATGGTTCGAGTTTTGTTACTGCTGGCATTTGCCATGGTAGTGATGAAGTTAGATGCTGGAAGTTTGGTTAGGATATGAAGCTCGAGGTGGTAAAACAGAATTGGGGTTTGGTTTTGGAAGCGATAAATCCTTCTTTGCCATTGGAGTCGACCCGACTCGGGGAGCATGATGATGATGCGCTGTGAATGATGATTGGTGCTGCTGCTGCCATTGAAGTTGTTCTCAGGGTTTGATGGTGCTGCTCCAGTTGGACTGGATGCAGAGATGCCAACGGAGCTGGAGTTAGACCGTATTGAAGCCACAGTGGTTGTGGAATTGAAGGCTGCGGTTCGGGTGGCTTTGAGAAGAGAGGAAATCATTGTTGATGGCTAACGAATGAATTGAATGATTGCAAGCGGTGTTGGGTTCTGGAACTGGTATGAGATATTGCGGCTTGAGCATAGATGGAAGTTTAAGAAGCAGATTGCGTTGATGCTTCTTGGTGTTGTCTTAAAGGGGGTGATGTTTTTGTCCACGGGGAATCAGTCTTGATGAAGGTTTGCAATTGCGGTAGTTGGTGTTATATGTGAAGCGACAAGATGAAGTTTCAACAAAGTCAAGTGGTAATTGCGAGGTTGGCTGAGCTATAGCTTGTTTCGGTGTGAGCTGTTGCGAGGTGGTGGTTGAAATGTATGCAAAGGGTTCTGAGAATGGTGGAGGTTTATGAGAGATGAATGGGTATTGCGGTGTTGAGCTTGTGTTGGTTCAGATAATGCAGGCAAGGGAAGCAGTGAGCCAGGGAGAGAATGAGGTTGCAAAGCAGATGGAGGAGGCAGAAAGGGTTAGCAAAGAAATGGTGGATCTGATGCCGCAGAAGCTACAGGGCATGGCTCAATATGGAGTTACAGGTTATGATGTTGTTTTTGAAGAATGGTAGGCTGGTGCAGGTGGATGGAGAATGATCCAGTTTGTGATGTTGTTGGTGGTTTTGGTAAATGCAAGTGGTGGTTGCAGTACAAGCAAGAGAATGGCACCGATGTTTGCACTGATGCTTGTGATGAATCCCAGGGTATAGTGTTTTGCGGTGATATTGAGATGAACTTTCTAGCCATCATGGGCTGGAATTTCCCAGGATGAAGCACAATGATAGTGCATCACGAGATGAGGCTTTGTGCAATGGCACTGCTGAGCCACTCAGCCCATCCAGCTGAGTAAGATGACTCACCCTGACAGACCCTGACTCTCCCTGACTCGGTCTGACCGAGTTGAATCGGTCTGACCGAGTTGAATCGAGCTGACCGAGTTGACCCGACCGATCCGACCCGTTGACCGGTGACCGAGCGGACTTTGCCGGTCACCTGAGACGTTTTCCGACGACTATTCCGGCCGATTTCCGGCCACAATCCCAGTTTTTCAGCTGACGTTTTTTGGACATAATTTTACATGGGTATTTCTCACATGGGCTTGGTGGACCACTTGGAGATGGGTTTTGAGAAGACCTAATATTGGAAGGAGTATCCTTTATGGAAATAGAGAAACATATAAAAGAGAGGACTTTTACCTAATTGAGGGATCTTTTCTATTCTTTTTGCCTCTACTTTGTTCTAGGGTTTAGAAACCATGAAGTCTTTTCTCTTTCTTCTTGTTATGAACTCCATGAATATGAGCTAGAGTTTTTATTATTGGTTATGGAATAAGTTGGATTTCCAAATATGGGTTTTAATTCAATAAATTAGTTTTCTCTCATATTATCGTTTATGATTCACCATCAATATTGTTACATGATTTGAATGCTATTTAGTCGAGTCGCGAATCGATTGAGTTTGTTTTCATCTCTATTGCTAGATTAGGGTTATTATACGCAAAAGTGATAATTCCGGATTGCAAGTAGCATAAATATGATTATAGTGCGCTTTCCACGTTCGATTGCTTTGATTGACCTGATTTCATAGAACTTAACGCATCTAGGGAATTAAACTTGATTAGTGCTTTTACACGTTAGGTTGTTCCTTTAGGTAGAATTCATATTCGCATCTTTTAATGTGTTTGTTGATGACATGAGGAGGTTTGCGGGATATTCTTGCGATCAAGGTATTCTAGGGTCTTTGATAAAAGTTGAGATTAAAATATCAATTCTAGTTATTGTGGTGAAACCATGTTTGTGAATGAAAACGAAATCCGTAACCAATACTTTCTTATCCTTGATTCGATTTGTTTGCTTATTTCTTTATTTGCTTTTATTTAGTTTATTGTAATCACAAAACTACCGGTGTTATTTATAGGGAACCGAAACAATTTGACAACCTAGACCTCTCTGTGGGATCGATCCTTTCTTGCCCTTGCCATATTTATATTTTGAGTAGTAAGAAAGTGTAATTATATTTGTGTCGGCTGACAACCGGTCAAATTTTGGCGCCGCTGCCGGGGAGGCAGCGGTTGTCAATTGTTTTTGGTTTCTTATTTTTGTTTTTAGTTTTTGTTTTATATTCTTATTTTCTGGGTCCTAATATAGTTTTGAGAACTTTTATTTCAGGTGCTAAGTTCTATGGAAGGAGCATATTGGAAAAATGGATACGGTTTTCAACAACCTCAACAATACGACAACTACCAATTCCATGGGTATAATCAAAACCAATTCATTGGTTATGAGCAATATTCCATGGAACCTTGTGGTTTTCCTCAACAACCTTATGGCGGGTATGTGTGTGAACAACAACAAGGATGGGAGGATTCTTATGATCGTGAACAAAAAGTCTCTAACTTTATAGACAAAGTTTCCACCTTTTTACAAGAGGAATTTCAAAAGCTAAAGAGACTACAAACGAGCAACTCCAAGAACTTCGTCAAGGTATGACTATCTTGCGAAGAGGCATTGATCAATACAAGGAAGATATGGATAATTCTTATGTGCATATGGTTTGTGATGAATATTTGATTGATGCTAATGTTGAAAAAGGCCAATCCTTGGGCACTTTCGTGGATAATTGTGTAGTTAACTCAACTCTTGATCTTAATAATGATCATTCACCTATTCAAAAGGATGAGTTAGAGATAAGTAACACTAAATTCAGCGAGGACCAATCTTATGTTGACTATGATAGTGACGGTGATTATGATACATTTCTTGAAACAACTCATGGTGACATCTCCGAGGAGTCTTTTTGGGATCAAGATGAAGACGAAGAGGATTATGTCGACACTTGTGTAGATTACTCAAGCATTGATCTTAATAATGATCAAGAGCCTATTCAAAGGGTGGAGCTTGAGGATGATGCATTTTTTGAGTGTTCTAAAAAGTTTCTTATGATAAAATTTGGATCCGCAAAAGAGTATGTGCCTTACAACAAGGAGGAATGTGTTGAGAATGAGACCGGTATGACCAATATTGTGGAAGACCCAATTGAGCTTGCAAATAATAGTAATGATGATGTTTATGTTGAGACTTTGGTTACGGCAGAACGGACGAAGAATGGTTGCAAGGTTTGATAGAGGACCATGATATCCAAGAGGTGAATAATTCACTTGAGTTTTCAAGGATGAAGAGGATTCCATAATACAAGAGATTGTGCAAGGTTTGTCTAACCCTATGCCTATTGTTTCTTCTCCTTTACCTCTTATTGGTTTGAATTTATGTGCTTCAAAAATATTGTTGAATGATTTTATATCTCGATATCCGCCATTAGAGATACTTGATTCTCATACTATGCAGGTTTTGGACCAAGAAACCATGGAAGTACCCGACTCATATATTCTTTATGCACTTCCAAGTGTGGACAAGAATAAGTGTGGGGAAACTTTTATCGGTTCATAGCTTCGTTTTATTATTGTTTTATATTACTAATATTTGTGCGAAGCTAGTGTTTGAAAAAACGGGTTCTATGGAAGGATCCCCAACTTTTCCGATTATTGGTGTATGGGGAATGAATCTTACAAGAAGCAAGTCGGGCCGTCGACTTTAAAACAAGCGCTAAGTGGGAGGCAACCCACCGGTTTTGTATCTTTACCTTTATCTTTTATTTTTATGCATTTGCTTTTTTCTTTATTTTCTTTATTTTTGCATATCATTTGCGGAATTTCCCACCTTGAACTTTCTTTGGACGATTCAATTTTACATTGAGGACAATGTAAAGTTTAAGTGTGGGGGAGCATTTATATGTTTTAGTTTGTTTTATGCATAGAAAAAAAAAAAATCAGAAAAATAGAAAAACCAAGAAAAAATTGTGCTTTTGAACTCCGAAATCTAGAACTTGTGCCTTTAGGATGACACCATTAGTGGATGGAACCATTTTGAATGCAGGAGTTGAGGAACCAATTAACTAAAAGGGAAGAATATAGCTCAGAAATCACAAATTAACATGATAGTTGTTACCATATCTCGGAAGATCACCATATCACATTCTATTTTTATTTTTCCATATTTATCTATTGTTCTCTAAGTGCTTTGGTGGGTCACTAAACATCGACGTGTTATTACTGCTAGGATGAAATAGAGTGATTGAGTTACCAGAAAAAGAGAAAAAAAAAATTGAACAAGAAAAGAAGAAAAAAAATGAAAAAATATATATGAAAAAGAAAAAAAAAAAAAAAAAAAAGTGACCGACCAATTAGACCAAAACGGAATAAAAATGACACTTGGGAATAGCAGTATGTGTGAAACGTAGTCCCTGTCTCCGTCGCCTAAACAAGCGTGGAATGCAGGATCCAAGGCAACTATCATGTACTTGCTTACAAGAAGCATGCGCTTGGATCCAGTTTGATCTAATCATGCCGTCTAAAAAAAAAAGTATAAAAAAAAAAAAAAAAAATTATTATTGTGTTGAATAAAGTCACTCTTGGTTCCCTTGTATATGCCAATTGATTTGATGTAGCATTCAGCACCAAGTAGCTCAATCCAATAGGATTAGGTTCATCTTAGCAGTGACCTTCAGACAGATATGGGAAACATCGAACACTTGTGAACATTCGCCAACATCTACATCTTTATCCATCTTCTTAATCTTTTCATTGTGATTGTGGTTTGTTAGTTTCCGAGTATTGTGGCTTGTTCGACTATCTAATTAGAGTTTATTTACTAATATATGAATTGAATTTGCAAGGTACCTCCTCCTGTAGTCAATTTTGGATTCGTTCATTGATTTGTCACAAATAGACGGAGTTTGAAATATAGGTTTTGTAGGTAGACCTCTTGTAAACCTTCACGAGACTATAACTCGTCCACTAGGGACACCTAGGGGTTTAAAGGCTTGTTATTTATGCTAAAAGTGACCGTAGCCTCGACGACACGGAGTTGTATGTATTTTATAATTGTTTTGTTTGATTTGCTCGAGGACTAGCAAAGTCTAAGTGTGGGGAATCTGATAGGTGTCTAAAACACCTAATTTACTATCTAGTAGTTACGCTTTCTTTGCTATTTTTCTTGTGAATTATGTATCTTATGTGTGCTTTTGAGTTATTAGGTACTCTGGAGTCGCACGGACGAAAAGAAGGAGAAATCACCAAAATTGAGCGAAAAGGACAAAATTGTCATTTCGTAGGCAAATACTATCCGGAGCCCGAGTCAAGGTTAGGGGGCAACTGTTTTGGGAGGAGTACTAAAATACACCCAGCAATGGTTAAGGGGCTGTTAATTCGGTTAGCCCTTATCGGAGTGACCGGACACTGAATATCATTATACTTCTACAAACCCAGATCGAGACATGAGAATTTATGAGAACTGTAATTGAGATGTTCTTGAAGTTCAAAATGGTTCTGTGGTGATTTGGTTTTATAGATCGAGAAATTGAGAGATGATAGGATTCAGAGATGGAGAAGACGGGTACTACCGATTTGCTGTTGGTAGCTGAATCGAAACCTGTGAAGACTTACATCAGAGGGAGAAAGAATTGAGAAACAGATCATTCAGGGAAGTGAATAATTAGCAAAGGATGACTCGAACTAGTGATGGGGATGGTGAGTTTATGGTCGAGAGTGAAGCAGAACTGGGGGATCGATGTCAATCTGAGAAGAAGAACACTGCAATTTTGAGTTCAGGGTGAGTGAGATCTGAGATGATGAGTGAACTGAAAAGTCAAATTAGGAGATGGGTTTGGTGATTCTAGAGCCACTGAAGGAATTAGAAGACATGGGTTTCTTTCAATTGCTCTCGAGGATACGAATTAATGGATTTCTGAAGATGGTTAGGGTTTGAATTAATACCCTGGGTTTGATGATTGTTGTTGGAAGCAAATGGTGGAGATTCATGGGCATTCTGAGATTGAGAGGGGTTACTTGAGTTTGTTACAGGAATTGAAGTGAATTGAAGAGATTGAAATGGTGAGGAGACTGTTGCTTATGGTGGTGATTGATTTGGTTGTCTTTGTCGATTTCAGTGGATTAATGGATGTAGAAGATCAGGGAGGATTTTTGCTGGCAATGTCGTTGTTGGATGAAGTGAAGGTCAGGGATGGTTGTCTGCTCAGAGTGGAGTTCTACAGACACTGATGGTGATGAACTCTAATATAGAAGCTCGGAGTTGTGGACGATGGCAGTAGTGAGATTAGTCGGTGATGTTAATAGTGGAGCTCGAGTTACAAAACAGAGAAGATAGACCGAGTTGAGTCTGGGTTCTGCCATTGATGGCACATACAATGATAATGTCTGGTCATTCTTGAGATCAATGATAATTACGAGTTGGACAGTAAACAATGGAGTTGACCCTTGGTTCTTGCGGGAGATGGTTCGAGTTTTGTTACTGCTGGCATTTGCCATGGTAGTGATGAAGTTAGATGCTGGAAGTTTGGTTAGGATATGAGGCTCGAGGTGGTAAAACAGGAATTGGGGTTTGGTTTTGGAAGCGATAAATCATTGCTGCCATTGGAGTCGACTGACTCAGGGGAGCTGTTGATGTGCTGTGAATGATGATTGGTGCTGCTGCTGCCATTGAAGTTGTTCTCAGGGTTTGATGGTGCTGCTCCAGTTGGACTGGATGCAGAGATGCCAACGGAGCTGGAGTTAGGACTGGTATTGAAGCCCTGGTGGTTGTGGAATTGAAGCTGCAGTTGCAGGTGGCTTTGAGAAGAGAGGGAAATCATTGTTGATGGCTAACGAATGAATTGAATGATTGCAAGCGGTGTTGGGTTAAGGAACTGGTATGAGATATTGCGGCTTGAGCATAGATGGAAGTTTAAGAAGCGGATTGCAGTTGATGCTTCTGGTGTTGTCTTAAAGGGGTCTTTGTTTTTGTCACGAGGAATCGATCTTGATGAAGGTTTGCAATTGCGGTAGTTGGTGTTATATGTGAAGCGACAAGATGAAGTTTCAACCAAGTCAAGTGGTAATTGCGAGGTTGGCCGAGCTATAGCTTGTTTCGGTGTGAGTCATTGCAGGTGGTGGTTGAAATGTATGCAAAGGGTTCTGAGAATGGTGGAGGTTTATGAGAGATGAATGGGTATTGCAGGTGTTGAGCTTGTGTTGGTTCAGATAATGCAGGCAAGGGAAGCAGTGAGCCAGGGAGAGAATGAGGTTGCAAAGCAGATGGAGGAGGCAGAAAGGGTTAGCAAAGAAATGGTGGATCTGATGCCGCAGAAGCTACAGGGCATGGCTCAATATGGAGTTACAGGTTATGATGCTGTTTTCGAAGAATGGCAGGCTGGTGCAGGTGGATGGAGAATGATCCAGTTTGTGATGTTGTTGGTGGTTTTGGTAAATGCAAGTGGTGGTTGCAGCTGAAGCAAGAGAATGGCACTGATGTTTGCACTGATGGCTTGTGACAGAACTGCAGGGTATAGTGTTTTGCAGATGATATTGAGATGAACTTTCTAGCCATCATGGCTGGAATTTCCCAGATGAAGCACAATGATAGTGCATCACAGATGAGGCCTGTGCAATGGCCTGCCAAGCCACTCAAAATTTCATCCGGTGAGTAAGATGACTCACCCGACAGGACCACGACTCTCACGACTCGGTCGACCGAGTTGAATCGAGCTGACCGAGTTGACCCGACCGATACGACCCGTTGACCGGTGACCGGGCGGACTTTGCCGGTCACCTGAGACGTTTTCCGACGACTATTCCGGCCGATTTCCGGCCACAATCCCAGTTTTCCGGCGACGTTTTTTTGGACATAATTTTACATGGGTATTTCTCACACATGGGCTTGGTGGACCACTTGGAGATGGGTTTTGAGAAGACCTAATATTGGAAGGAGTATCCTTTATGGAAATAGAGAAACATATAAAAGAGAGGACTTTTACCTAATTGAGGGGATCTTTTCTATTCTTTTTGCCTCTACTTTGTTCTAGGGTTTAGAAACCATGAAGTCTTTTCTCTTTCTTCTTGTTATGAACTCCATGAATATGAGCTAGAGTTTTTATTATTGGTTATGGAATAAGTTGGATTTCCAAATATGGGTTTTAATTCAATAAATTAGTTTTCTCTCATATTATCGTTTATGATTCACCATCAATATTGTTACATGATTTGAATGCTATTTAGTCGAGTCGCGAATCGATTGAGTTTGTTTTCATCTCTATTGCTAGATTAGGGTTATTATACGCAAAAGTGATAATTCCGGATTGCAAGTAGCATAAATATGATTATAGTTTGTAGTGATATATTCTTATGATCATATGTGAGTTATAACCTTTGTTAAATCGGATTAGTGCGCTTTCCACGTTCGATTGCTTTGATTGGCCTGATTTCATAGAACTTAACACATCTAGGGAATTAAACTTGATTAGTGCTTTTACACGTTAGGTTGTTCCTTTAGGTAGAATTCATATTCGCATCTTTTAATGTGTTTGTTGATGACATGAGGAGGTTTGCGGGATATTCTTGCGATCAAGGTATTCTAGGATCTTTGATAAAAGTTGAGATTAAAATATCAATTCTAGTTATTGTGGTGAAACCATGTTTGTGAATGAAAACGAAATCCGTAACCAATTCTTTCTTATCCTTGATTCGATTTGTTTGCTTATTTCTTTATTTGCTTTTATTTAGTTTATTGTAATCACAAAACTACCGGTGTTATTTATAGGGAACCGAAACAATTTGACAACCTAGACCTCTCTGTGGGATCGATCCTTTCTTGCCCTTGCTATATTTATATTTTGAGTAGTAAGAAAGTGTAATTATATTTGTGTCGGCTGACAACCGGTCACTCAACTATCCAAAGCATTGCTTGAAAAATCATTTTCTTGAAGCTTCTTGGCGAATGGAACACCGGAATTGAAATTTGTTGTTGAACCCAATTTGAATTTAATAATTGAATTTAATCTAAGATCTACCCTTTTGAAATTGAGAAAACTGGAATGAATCTTGAGAAACTGATTTTGCAACCAAGAGATCAATCTCCTACTGTGGTCGCTAATTGTTTATGGGTGAAAACTGTTTCTGCTAGTTTTGGTAAATTTGGGGTATGTGTGAATGAGAAACGAATTTAAACCCTAAACAAATGCACTGCATGGGAGTACTTTTAGATTCGAGAGATCAATCTGTACAATTATGGCCTAAACCAAGAAATGGCCATTCCAGACTTGCTTTGGTCACAAAGTGAATGAGATGGGGTTGATCTTAGAGATGGAAGTGAAGAAGGTGTTGAGATTATGAAGGTGTTGGCTTTTTATGACTTGTATCAGAATGTTTAACTGGCTTGCATAATGTAAGCTATCAGTTCTGGGTGCTTTCTGGATACTATGATACAACACTTGGTTTTCTGTGTTATTTGAAAATAGGTCGAAGAACCTATTTATACAAGTCATTTGAGCGCAATCCTTATCTAGTAGGAAGTGGAGGAAGTTGAGTGATGGAGTAGTGTGTTCGTGTAGGTGATTGTCACACGATCACGCCTTTGCCCACTTCCGTCATCATCATTAACCGTCCATCTTTCCTGACACGTTCTCGTAATGGGCGCGTTGCACGCCGCACGCTGTAAACCGCCAGACCAATACCCCAGATAAGTGTCCCCCAGTTTGTGAAATGTTTGATGTCTCGAATGAGCGGGTCAAGTCATGGGACCTGCCGCAAGAAATATCATACGGTGCTATTAGGTTAAATAACTAAGTTATTTATGGAATTGATATTCATGAAATATTGTGCATGCTCGATGCATGTAATGCATCACTTTTAAGCAAGCAGCTCAAAACAATCGATATACACGAAGCATAGTTGTTTTAAAGCTTGATTGAATAAGTCTCGGATTAAGCGTCTTAAAATAGCAGCACATCCAACCATCTTCAAGTGATCGTTTGGAGATCGCGTGGGCGAGCCATCATCTGGTCGATCACTCCTTATGGTAGAGTGGCGGACGGTGATCATTAAGGCGCTTCATTGATCGCCTAATTATTAATCCAAGCCGTCCGACCAAGCTGGCAAAGTTGTACGGACGAGATGATTTACGGCACATGTTTGCTGCCGTTGAAGGAATTTAGGGTTTTTTAGAGGTGCACAAACATCCCCTCTTTGGATGATCGAATCCAAGCATTGGTGCTAATCTCAAATGGACCGACCATGCATGCGTGGAGACGGCCCGCTGGCGTGCATGTCTACACCTCTCGGTCCCTCAAAGATTCGATCTAGGCCACTCAATTTGACCGGCAAAGATGAGTGGTCGTGATCGATTTGTGACAGAAATATATTGCCGCAAATGGTTTAAAAGCCATGTGGCATGCCAACTTTGGGGCGTGCGTTTCGAGGCGCCGGGTCCTAGTCTGCATAGGCCGACCGGTCACACGCAAAGGTGGGCCCACGGTGATCATGTTGAAATCCTTGGGACCTCTTGAGTCTATATCTACACCGTCCGTTTAGGCTAGTGAAGATGGATGGTCACGAACAATTTACGACAGGTGTGTGTTGCCGCAAACCTTAATTAGGGTTTTGAAACAACCACGCCCACGCGACTTTGATCAAGCAGTTTGGCACGTTGTTGGCCTCCTTTGGGGAGATCGATCACGTGGGGCCAATGTTTGGCTGACAGTGAACTCATGTGCACCTTCCTGATGGTCCTAAATGCGATCCAAGCCATCCAAATAGGCTGGCTAAGTTGGATGGTCGTGATCGATTTAAGACGCTAGTGTATTTCCGCGACCCAATTTAGGGTTTGGAAACATCACGCTTGCCATGGTTTGGGCGAGCGTTTCACTGCTCAATGGTCCCACCATGGGCAAGTCGTTCGAGCCAGGAGGAAGTGGGCCCGCCGGTGTGCATGTCAGCGTTTCCCCAATTTCTCATGGGATCATCTAACCCGTCCAAGCAAGCAGACGAAGTTGGACGGTTGCGATGATTTTGAGACTGTCTTGGACAGTTCAAGCTCGTTCGAGCTTCTCCCAAGCAGCGCGGCCACCCTACTTAGGGTTGGCGTTTGACGGCGCTGGGAGATGTGTGGTGATGTTCGACCAGCTAGGGCATAAGTGGGCCCGCCGGTGGTCATCACGATAATTGCCTATTCTTGCCATGATTTTGCTAGGCTTGTTAAATTGCGCGGCCAACTTGTGTGGCCGTGATCGTTTCTGAGACTGATATGGACACTCTAGATTTTCCTTAAGGAATTTAAACATTTTCGATCGAAATGTCTTTAATTAAAAGTGCGTCGATTCGAAATTCTCTTTGTCAGAGAGTGATGTAGCCTGTGTGGGTATTTCATGTGTATCTCAATACTAGCACTTCGGGAGATTCATGCTACTCTGCTGAGAGTGAAAACTTAATCGTCATGTCATGTCAATGATGAGAGTTCGGCTGAAAACATAGCACGGAAAATACTAGGTAAATCATGCATTGATTAATAATGCTGGTATAAAATGGAAATCATAGAATATTTGGGATTGCTACTACGCGCACCATTCTGAGTGAATTTCATATGTATTGAATTGCTCAATGAGCGAGGAGTTTTTTTGCACTCGTCACCTTTCAAATGGCTTTACCCCTTGCAGGGTGACAGCGAATTAAATACTGGTTTTACAATTTTAGCCTTGAACTAAAAACCACCATCAACAACTGGGCACACTCTTCAGAGGCTGGTGCTACTTGAGAGGACAAGGCTGTCATCAAGAACCATTTCCCAAAATTCATTCTTGAGGACAAGAATCAATTGGAGTAGGGGGTATTTGTCATAGACCTTACTAGTACTATTTGGTGCCCTTATAATTGCTTGTGTGCCTTTATCATATCTTGTGTAAGACGGGACCAATAGCCTTGTATTTGTATCTGGTTTGTCATTGGATACTTTCAACAAATTATTAATAAAATCACTTTCTCTCTCCTACTCTAGCTCTCATCTTCTCCAGCTTTCCCTTCCTTCTTATCTTCTTCTCTTCTCTTCTTAATTCTGATCTCAGATCCCAAATTCTTGACCCTTTGTAGTGTAGATCATTACAGGCAGTAGATACAAAAGACTTCCAATGATAGATCGATAACGTTTTTGATCCGCATCTACACCTTTCTCATCTCTATGTAGTTTACCCGTGGTAGGCATAGGAGTCAGTTTTGGAGTTGACTTATCAAGACCAAATCTTGAAACAAGATTTTTTGCATATTTTTCTTGAGATAAGTAAATTCAATCCTTGTGTTGTTGAATTTGTAAACCCAAAAAGAATTTTAATTCACCAACATTGTTCATTTCAAACTCCTTGCCAAGAGAGACTGGAAAATCTTTTGCAAGTTTCTCCGATGTTGATCCATAGATGATATCATCTACATAAACTTGAGCAATTACAACATCTTTGCCACCCCATTTGGTAAACAATGTTTTATCAGCTCAACCTCTTGAAAAACCTTTCCTAAGAAGGAAAGTAGTTAGTTTTTCAAACCAGGCACGAGGTGCTTGTTTTAACCCGTACAATGCCTTGTTGAGCTTAAGGACGTGATCGGGAAAATCAGGGTTTTCAAATCCCTTAGGTTGAGCGACATAGACCTCTTCCTTTAAGTTTCCATTTAGGAAAGCGGATTTAATGTCCATTTGAAACAGCTTAACCTTAAGAAAACAACCATGAGCTAATAATAATCGAATGGATTCAAGGCGTGCCACAGGAGCAAAGGTTTCGTCAAAGTCGATTCCTTCAATCTGTGAATATCCTTGAGTGGCAAGTCTAGCTTTGTTTCTGACAATGGTGCCAAATTCATCAGACTTGTTCTTAAATATCCATTTGTTACCAAAAATATTTATATTGGGGGGACAAGGTACGAGTTTCCATGCATCTTGTCTCTGAAATTGATTTAACTCTCCATGCATTGTATTTACCCAAAAGGAATCACTAAGAGCTTCATCAATATTTCTAGGTTCTACTTGCGATAGATAACAACCGAAGTTGTAAATATTTTGAAGTTGACCTCTCGTCTTAGTAGTAGAATCTCTACCTCCAAAGATTTTGTTAGTATCATGATATATTTGAACCCAAAGATGTCGAGGAGTGAAAGTTCTTGTTCAATGGGAATAGCCTGACTAGAGATTTTCTCCCCATCACTAGAGACATCAGGATCAGAAACTGTTGGAACAACTTTTTCTGATTCTGACGTTTCTTTGATTTTCTCAATTGTCTCGGTTTGAGGCAATTTAGCAAGAAAATCATCATGACGAAAATTACTTAGATCATCAATGATAATATTTGTAGATTCCATCATGACTTTGGTTCTGAGATTAAAGACTCGGAAACCACGACTGTCAGATGCATATCCAAGAAAAATACCCTTATCGCTTTTCTAATCAAACTTCCCTTTCTGTTCACGATCCTTTAGAATGTAGCACTTACTGCCAAACACTCTGAGATAATGTAAGTTGGGTTTTTTACCGTACCACAACTCATAGGGAGTGTTTAAGGTCTTTGACCATAAGTAAACACGATTGATCAAGTAACAAGCTGTAAAAACAGCCTCACCCTAAAACCTTAACGGTAAGTTTTTGTTATGGAGCATTACCCTTGCTATTTCCTGAATATTTCTATTTTTCCTTTCAGCAACTCCATTTGCTTGTAGAGTGATAGGTGGAGAGTATTGTTGAATAATTCCCAGAGAGTCACAGTATTCAAATACCTTGGTGTCTTTGAATTCTGTGTCACGATTGTTTCTAATTTTCTTTAGTTTGCGACCTTGTTCATTCTGGATTCTATTAATAATAATCTTGAACTCACTGAGAGTTTCATTCTTGTGGGACAAAAATGCCACCCAGGTGAATCTGGTGTAATCATCTACCATAACCAAAGCATACTTCTTCCCAGCCACAGTAGACTGTTGAATTGGGCCGAAAAGATCCATATGAATTAAATCAAGTGGAGCTTTGGTTAGAATATTTCGAGATGATTTGTGTTGAACTTTAGTTTGTTTACCCTTTTGACATGCACCACATACACCTTCAACCTTAGCACTGATTTTGAGAACGCCTCTAACAAGTTCTTTGTTAATGATCTTAGTTAGAAGACGGTAATTGATGTGACCAAAACGCTCATGCCAAAGGTGTGTAGATTCTACCTTAGTCAAATTGCAACAATTACTGAACTGAGTATCTAGAAGATAACAGTTATTTTTTCCACGTGATCCTTGAAAAATCACTTTTCCAAATTTGTCAACAATGTCACATCCTTTATCATTGAAGACAACCTTATGGACTTTGTCACAGATTTGACTAATAGAAAGAAGATTAGCAGTCATACCTTTAACGTATACGACATCATGAATTTCAGGAATGCCAGGCAACTTGATCGTCCCCTTCTTACTTATGTAGCAGATCTCCAGAAGTTACTGGTCCACCATCAAAATCGCTTGAGTTGATAAACCATGAGAGATCTCCAGTCATGTGCCTGCTACACCCAGTATCAAGGAACCATTGAAAGGGTGATGTTGAATTCAGAGCAAAATCTCCCATACTAGCACTACTAACCACTTTAGGCTTTCTTGTTAGTATTGAATGTCTTTTGAGGGATGACAAAAGTTGAATAGCTTTCTTATGAAGATCACCATCAACCTTTAGCCTTCTCTTGAAAGAAAAACACACATGCTCAACGTGATTATGAGAATCACAAAACAAACATGTACCAACATCATAAACCTTGTTCGAATAGTTCTGAGCACTGTCAGGTTTCACAAAGCCTAGACCTTGCTTATCACTTGACTTACGACAATTCTTCAAGGAAGAATTAGAGGCGTCATTTAAAACCTTTGAAAAAGACTTTATACCTTCAAATCCTTAAGCTTTGCAATTTCTTCAGCAAGATCAGAATTGATCTGGATTTGTTTATCTAACTTTTTCTGGAGGTCAACAACCTCTTCAGAGCGTTCTCATCAATTTCCCTCATCCATCGAAGCTTTTCGAGACACAAGAAATTGATGAGTTTTTTTAAAATCAGGATTGTCAACCTTGTCGATGGTTTCAAGAACACTCTCGATGTTCAGTTTATCTGGTGAAGCGTTTTCAGAGACAATATTATCCATCATCAGATCGCTACAAACAAAGAACTATAAGGTCTTTAATGTGTTTGCCTGCTCTGATACCAATTGAAAATGCGGGGGTCTAACAACCAAACCCAACAATTCGTTTGGCAATCTGAGAGGACTTACTCTAATTAACTTTCTAGAGAATAACCTAGATAGTCAGACTCAATCTAGAGTAAAGTATATCAAAGAGTTTAATATCTTTGTTTCACAATGTAATCAACAAATCAAACAGATAGAAATCCGTGAGCCTGATTATTATGTGAAACAACTTGAACTGTACCAAAGACCAATGTTCAAGTGTCAATCAATGTAAATCAACAACCAAAGGTCGGATATTCTAATTGATTGATCTTAACGCACAACCTGTGATATTTCAATTATATAACAAAATATAATACGGAAAAGAAATAAAACAGACACCAGAATTTTGTTAACGAGGAAACCGTAAATGCATAAAAACCCCGAGACCTAGTCCATATTGAACACCACACTGTATTAAGCCACTAGAGACTCTAGCCTACAACCAATTAACTTCGGACTGGACTATAGTTGAACCTTAATCAATCTCACACTGATTCAAGGTACAGTTGCGTTCCTTACGTCTGTGATCCCAGCAGGATACTACGCAATTGATTCCCTTAGTTGATCTCACCCACAACTAAGAGTTGCTACGACCCAAAGTCGATGACTTGATAAACAAATCTGTCCCACACAGAAAAGTCTATAGGATTGAATAAATCTGACTCCCACAGAAATACCCAAGAGTTTTTGTTCCGTCTTTTGATAAATCAAGGTGAACAGGAACCAATTGATAAACCGGACTTATATTCCCGAGGAACATCCTAGTATTATCAATCACCTCACAACAATCTAAATCGTATGATGGCGAAACTAGATATCGTGGAATCACAAACGATGAGACGAAGATGTTTGTGATTACTTTTATCTTGCTTATCGGAAAAATTAATCCCAAGTCAATTATTTCAATTGTACTCAATACGATATAATCGGGCAAGATCGAAACACGCAACTACAAAGAAAATAGTTGGGTCCGGCTTCACAATCCCAATGAAGTCTTTGAAGTCGTTAACCTATAGGGTCTCGATATAGAAACCTAAGGTTAAAGGAGAATCGACTTTAGTTATGCAACTAGTAGCACACATGAGGTGTGGGTATTAGGTTTCCCAGTTGCTAGAAATCTCCTTTATATAGTTTTCAAATTAGGGTTTGCAATCTAAGTTACTTTGGTAACAAAGCATTCAATATTCACCATTAGATGAACAAACTGATTCAACCAATCTAATATCTTTCAATCGTTAGATCGAACTTAGCTTGTTACACACAAATGAAATGTACACTCATTTAGGTTTATGTAACCGTACCTAAACGTGTACACAATGTTGGTTCACAAATAGTTAATCGAGGTTAGCCATATGATAACTCTCATATCAACCTCATTTATCTTAACCATAACTAGTTCAAATGACTCAAATGAAACTAGTTGAAGAACCGTTCAATTGCTATATTCTCATAGAAGTATACAAAAACACGATCGAAGCAAAATCGGTTTGATTCACTTGAATCAATACATGAACATTATAGCCATGGTTTGCAAAGATTGCATTCCTTATTTTATAAATTTTTAGGTTCATGTACATGACCGATTTTAGAAAGTAACCACTTAAGTATGCGTACATAAGTAACCGGCTTTGAGTTTGTTTTAGTTTTCAAACTCAGCAGAAATTCATGGACGTGAACTTTCCGCCATGAGAACATATACGCATACTTTGGTAACTGGTTGAGTTGGTTTTTGATTTCCAAACTCAGCAGAAATTCACGGACGTGAACTTCCGCCAGTATGTGTACATGTACGCATACTTGAGAGACACATTTTTGTGTCTAATTTGATCTCAATACTATATATTGTTGGCACTCGATTTTGTACTAATTTTGGTGTTTTGTGTGTTTGTGGGTATTTTTGAGCAATAAATATTTTTGAGAAATTCGGCTCAAAAAGTTGATAAAGGCACCCAGAGGACACATGTTATTCGGACTCTCAATTTTGGATAAGGGGCACCCACTTGATAAGGGGTACCCATTTGCTATTTGCATACAGTGCAGTTAGGGGGCACCCTTCTTCATCATTTGAATTTCATTTTGGCGGGAAAGTTTCATTTAAAGAACTCGGCTACAGCGTGATTTTTGGGAATGATTTGGACGAGATTTTCTGTGATATTCTCGTTGATTTGGTTTGTAATTATCCTGTTACGCTAAAACAGGGGAGGTAATTGATTTATGCACGAGAATAAGGGAAGATTTCATGTAATCTCGACTAAACAGGGCAAGCACATTCTCGGGAAACTTCTGAGATATTTTGAGAAGGTATGTGTGTGTTTTCAGCATGCTAAAACTCTTATGGAGTGTGTATGATTACTTCAGGGAGTGTACGAGTACATCAAGAAGCGTGTAGGAGCTGCAAAAGGAAATTATTCCCGTGAAAGGAAGAAGAGAATAAACGGAGTTAATGAAGATATTTTGGAGTTATTACAAGGATTTTTTCGACCTGTTGAGTATAAATAGTGTGATGTGGAGCATAGAGAGGGGACGGAGAGTTTGGGAGATTACAGAGCATCACAGAGGCGAAAGATTGATCAATAGAGAGACCTGTTGCTGCTGCTTCCATTGAAGAACACGGAGAACATTGGACGCCTAAGAACAGTCGTTCATGCTACAGTGATAACGACTCACAATCGAGGGTCGTAGTTCATGAGACAGTCTTAAAGCAACAGTAACAGTGACAGGAAGCTTTTATCGTTCTTTATAACAGCTCGGTTTGTAACACTTATAACTGTTACAAAACCGGTTTTTATTATATTTCTCCCATTTTCATCATTTGTAAACCCTTTGAGCAATAATAATGATTTTTGAGCGTGTTTCCAACACGATGAGCGGCTAATTCTCTCACAACCAAGGCAATGAGGAAGCTATTTACGCATGAATAATTGGTAATTATTTATTTTCTCAAATTTATAATTTATAATTCACTCAATTACTGCTTTTGCAGAGTTTTTAATTGTTTGCAAAATTTTCTTCATTAGTTGTGATTCAATTGGATAGGTTATGCTTTGTTTAGATAATCTATGCTTAGGGGATACAATTAATTTTTGAGAATTTGTCTGATTATATGTGAATTAAGAAATAAGGGACTTAAAAGATAATTAGAGTTTTGGCTTATTTACCATAATTTATTCATGTGTAATAGTGGAATCAGTGTCTTGGTTATTCCTAATATCTTGAAATCAAATTTTGAGTTAAGTTTTCTTTATTTTTAAGTTTTATTAAGTCTAAAATCTATTGCTTTCACAAGTCTCAACGAACCTATTTACTACAACATTATTGAGATCACATCAATACTTAGCCAGTCACCATCAACCAATTCGTACACACACAAGTATGTATACATTTGGTTCCCAGTTTTGGACTTATACACAAATGTGCGAACACACTATTTGCTTATATCCAAAGATGGTTACATGATTCTAAGTACTTTATTTCAATCATTGAAACATTCTTAGAGGATGACAATAGCCGTTTTCACACACTATTAGCATCAAATCAATTTTCAAGATATTGAAATAATTATATCACACAAACCATTTAAGATGTTACTCGACAATTTTCTCATGATATAAGATGAACTTGGTCGAAGCGAAAGCTTGCCAACACATATTTCGAGAAATATGTAAGCGAGATAAACTCAGCTCGAAATCTCAAATGTGTATATAGAAAACTATATCGTTGTTGATGGTGGATTTTCATTTAAGGCTAAAATTATAAAAGCCAATATTATGCGCTAACATCTTGCAAAAGATAAAGCCATTAATAAGTGATGAATACTTCTTCACTTTACTAATTCACCTAGAATGGAGCATGTGGCAACAATCCCGAGATTATTGTGAATTAAATACACGAAATTCATCCAGGTTGGAGCATGTGGCAACAATCCCATATACCACAGGAATTTACTGACATTATTAATTAATGCATAACAAGCCTTGTATTTCCCCGTACTCATTACGGTGCGGCATGACGACGAGTGTTGTTCTCAGCAGAGCAACACGAACCTCCAAGCATTAATAATGAAGCATGTACGAAATACCCGTACAGGATACAACTCTCGGTGTGTTATACTAGCCCGATTGAGCATACAACTCTCGGTGTGTTATACTAGCCCGATTGAGCATACATCTCTCGGTGTGTTATGCTTATCCCGATTGAGCATGTTTGAACCTGGACTGTCCATATCGGTCTCGAGAAAAGATCACGACCATCCAACTTCATCAGCATGATTGGATGGCTTAGATTGAATCCATGACCCCAAGCAGGTATTGGAATATTCACTACCGACCCAACGCGGGCCCCACATGGTCGGCCTCCACAAAAGGTTGGCATAGCTTTCCAAACCGTCCAAGCCAAAGCAAAGATGGAAGAAAAACCCTAAATTAGGGTTTGCGGCACATTACATGTGTCGCAAAAGCCTCAACCATCCATCTTCGCAGGCATAGATGGAGGGTGTAGATGTAGATTCAAAGGGACCAGAGCATGTCAACACAAACACCGTGGGCCCGCCTACATACATGACCGATCGGTTAGGACCAACTATAGTTGGTCGTTCCAGTTCATGCGCCCAAACAAGGCATGATGCACGGCCGGTGAAACCCTAATTAGGGTTTGAACAATCACGAGCTTCCATTTTCTCCTGCACGAATGAAGGGTCCAGGATTAGACTAAGCAGGTTCGGTGCGTATCAACATGACCACCATGGGCCCATCTATCTCCACACCCGATCGGCCAAGGAATATCATGCCTGTTTGCCTCGATTCGCACGCCCGAACTAGGCATGGTCACACCTCCCGATTGCAAACTAATCTCGACCACTCAACTTTGCCTAGACAAATTGAGTGGCTTAGATCACGTTTCTATGGGATATTAAGGTATGGACGTGTACACCAGCTCACCATCTGTATACCAGACTAATCGGCCAAGACCGACCAAGCTTGGTCGTCTTGAAATGCGCGCCCGAAGTTAGCATGATGCGCGGCTTTTGCGGCACCAGATTTATGTTGCAAATTGATCTCGACCACTCAACTTTGCCTGACAAATTGAGTGGACCAGATCACACTTTCACGAGACAATGAGGTATGGGCGCCTACGCCGTCATGTCGTCTACACACATGCACGATCGGCCCTGCCAAAATTGTATCCCAAGCTTGGATTCGACCAAGCTGAAGAGTGATGCTTGCGCACCTCTTTAAAAACCCTAATTCCACCAACGGTCGCAGATGAGTGTCTCAAAGATCATCTCATCCATCCAACTTCACCGGCTTGGTTATACAACCCTGGTCAGGAGTTAATAGGTCAGTGAGGCGTCATGGTGATCACCACCCGTCACTCTACCACACCATGATGCAGTACCTGCATAGAATTCACACGATACTTCACAAGTATCGACTTCCTAAATAACTCAGTTATTTAATCTAGCATTACATGCTGCTTTCCGTGGGTCCCACGATCCACACACTTGAGACATCAATCATGTCACAAACTGGGGGATACATACTGGGGTATTGGTCTGGCGGTTTACAGCGTGCAACGCGCCATCACAATAACGTGTCAGGAAGTCATGGACGGTTAGAGATGACAGGAGAAGTGGGCAAGACTGGTCGTGTAACACTAACACACAACTCCACTACTCCATCACTCCACTTCCTCCACTTCCCATGAGAGACGTGAATAAGGCTCAAATGACTTGTATAAATAGGTTATCCTCCCTATTTCAAAAAAAAAAGGCAAGTCAAGACAACAGAGGCAAGTGTTGATACAATCGTATTCAAACACCGGAACTGATAGCTTACATCCTGCAAGCTAGTTCATCTTTCTGATACAAGTCATACATAGCCAAAACCTTCACAATCTCAACACCTTCTTCGCTTCCCTCCCTAAGATCAACCCCATCTCCTTCACTTTGTGACCGAAACAAGTCCGGAACGGCCATTTCTTGGTTTAGGCCGGATTTGTACAGATTGATTTCTCGAATCTACAAGCACTCCCGTGCAGTGCATTTGTTTAGGGTTTAGATTCATTTCTCATCCACACACCCCAAATTACCAAAACCGGCAGAAATAGTTTTTACCCATAAACAATTGGCGACCACAGTGAGAGGTTAATCTCTAGGTTGTAAAGTCAATTTCTTCGAAATCCGATTCAATTTTATCAATTTCAAAAAGTGTAGATCTTAGAACCAATTCAATCAACAATTCACTTCAAGATGGTGGAACTCAGGTCTGGATCAGCAATCAATTCTGATGGAGCTAGTGTGGATAACATTCCCGGTGTCGATGTACCTGTCAGTGGAGCTACCGTGGTCAATACATCTCGTGGAGCCGTCACTTCTATCACCAACGCTAGCGGATCGGGAGACATTCCAGTAGGTGTAACGCCTCCCATCACTGAGCCAGAGCATCCGCGAATCCGGGCATCTCCTCAAGTGTAACGCCTCCGGTGGTCACCAGAACAACAACTTTCACTCCTTCATCAGGACGAGGAGTCGGAGGGACGAGAGGAGGACCACCGTCCATTACCATTGCAGACCTGATGGAGAAGTAGAAAGTTCTTGATAAGACTCAAACGGATATGGCCGCAACTCAGAAAGAGGTGCTCACTTTCCTTAAAACTTTAACTGAACGATTTCCACAAGATTCACGGCAATCCTTGGATCTAACAAGGGATGCCTTCAATACACCCGGAGCAGGCGTTTCCACTCGGACCCACATAAGTGAAGAAGC
Organism: Papaver armeniacum; assembly: GCA_023531295.1. Taxonomy (NCBI): domain Eukaryota; kingdom Viridiplantae; phylum Streptophyta; class Magnoliopsida; order Ranunculales; family Papaveraceae; genus Papaver; species Papaver armeniacum. Next base: position 292,320 of record JAJJWW010009747.1, on the reverse strand, counting down.
TCGTGTTGCTCCTGAACGCCCAAGGGAAAGGGACCAGTCATCCAACTTCATCACACGTGAGGACCTGGAACGAATTCTCCAAAACCGAGGCAAAGTAAATCTGATGGATGCACACCAACATCAGTCGTCGTACCCCCAAGATGTGCAACGAATCCATCTTCCAAGAGGATACGCATGTCCTCAGTTCTCCCTCTACGATGGCACTGGTAATGCTCGTGAACACATCTCTCGATTTTTGGAATCCTTGGGGGAGCATGAGTACAATCATATTCTCCACCTTAAAGAGTTCTCGAAGTCACTTACGGGAAAGGCATACACCTGGTATAACAACATCATACCTAATATCATATTCAATTGGGGCGAGATGGTCGGTGCTTTCTACAGGAAATATTTTTTCGTATCTGAGCAGATCACCTTTTCAGATCTAGGGAGAGTTTCTCAGCAGAACAACGAGCATCCGAACGACTTCGTTAAGAGGTTCAAAACTCAAGCACTAGATTGTCATGATCCAAACGTCACTGAACGTCATTTGGTGGAGCTGTGCATCAACAGGATGATACCCATATACCGCGCTTTACTAGAGAATCTAGTCTTTCAGACGTTCTCCGAACTTCATGAAGCTGCCAAACGTTCAGCCACAACTGCCCCAGCGTTGTTAGAGAGAACCAGGGTTGTTCGAAACAAAGATCCACGTGAGAGTCAAGGAATCAGGCGTCTCACAAACAAGCAATACAACACTGGTCCTTCTGTGAGCGTGGTAGGCGAAGGAGGAAAAAGGAAAGCTTCAGCAACGGAACAACAACCCAAGCGTGCGGCTCCAGAACACACGACTTCTTCTCAAAAGGGAGCGGGCAAGACTCCTGCACAAGACATGGAAGATACAGGCTTCCCATTCCCCATGAGTGAAGTAGTGGAACTCTTGGATGCATGGATTCAAGACGATGCCATCAAGCTGCCTCCTATCAGACGTCCACCAACTGAGAAAGATATGGCGGATCCCAAGTACTGTCGATACCATAGGTTCTTTCACCATCCAACCAAAGATTGTAACAGGCTGAAACAAATCTTTAGCGAAAACATAGAGACGGGAGAACTCCAGCTTGGAAACGAAGGTGTTCGTAGAGATCCCCTTCCTATCAGGAACTGCATGATTTCTGGGGATTCCGTTTGCAAGACTGTACAATCTATGATAGAACATTTATGTGAAATCTTGTACTTCTCCAAAGCACAACGTCAGGACATATTTGCAGCCCTCAACCCGTTATCTCAGGCAGGCGCTTGTATCTGGAAGAGGAAGCGGTCTCGAAACCTCATTCCTTGATGGAAGATGCAAGCAAGGGAAATTGGGTACTCTTAACCATTGCTCGTTTGAGGGATGTCAAGTTCGATAACACATTGATCGATACGGCCTCTCGAATTCAACATCATCACCCTCCCGACCTTGAAAACAAGAAAGATTTCAAAACAGGAGGCTACTATAACCCAACCGTGGTTAAGACTCCGAAGGAGAACTCAGAGATGCATATGGATATATCGATCTTGAAGTTAAATTGGGAGACGCCCTAACGCAAGCGAAGTTCTACATAGTCAAAGAACATCCCAATTACGACATGGTCCTAGGACGCTCTTGGATACACGACAACAAGGCAACACTGGGAGTTTGCCCTCTACCAGCTACGACACCCGAAAGGATCCCTAACAAGTCGTCTGGACCTGAAGACTGTCCGTTGCCGCACCTGCAACTTTCCAATGTGACACAACTTCCTGGAGAGAGCCCATCAGCATACATTAAGAGGTACCGATCTCAAGTAAGTCTCATCACACAACCCTTCTTGCAACCAATCACTCATCACTCTGATAAGTTCTGGGGACTGGATCCAACCAACAAACCAACCCCGGCTAGGAGATGTGAATAGGAAGCCGGCCCCTCCAAACGTTTTATCAAGGGCTTAGAGGCTGTCTTGGTCAAAGACGATGAGGCCAAGGTCCAGGTATCCGCACGCCCGAACCCATTTGGAATTGGAGATCTAGTGACGAAGATAACCGCATTCAAGGTTGGAAACATTACGGTGAAAGTGGCTACCCCACCTGACTCACCCACCGAAAAGGAGGATGAACCATACCTGGTAGCAGATGTCATCCTAGGCGGCTACTGCAAGCTCATCAACGCTGATAAGCTAGAAGGCGTAACAGTTCATTCGCGATGGCTCCAACACTACCGTACTTAAGACGCTGTGCTACCACTTTCCAGCGTCCTCCACACTGTAAAACACTGTGCTACTTCCCCCAGCGTGTTTCCTTTTACAATTTCATGTCATATTTGTAATTCCTCCAGAAAATGATTGCAATACTTGCATGCATAGTTAGGGTTTCAATTTTCAATTTTCAATTTAATTGAAGCATTATTTCCATCTGAGAACCTCTTTACCCCTAAAAACACAAAGTCCTGAGTCAACCTAAATCAACCCACTAGAGCAAGGAAGGAAACCCTAAGCAAACATCTCACGGTAAGAAGGAAATAGAATGTGTGCACTGATAGACGCATTTATGTGTCTATATTAGTCTCAATTCTCTGTAATGTTAGTACTCGATTTTGTGCTCATTTTGGTATTTTTTTTTGTCTTTGTAGGTGTTTTTGGAGAAATAAGCTTTTGCGGGAAAATTGGCTCGAAAAGTGGTATTTGCGCTCGTGGGAGAAATTTACTATTCGGACCCCTCATTTGGATAAGGGGCGCCTCAATTACTAAGGGGCGACCACTTGCTATTTACACCCCATGAACGGATAAGGGGCATCCATGTTCTTCCCCATTTGAACCAAGTTTTGGCGGGAAAACTATATTATCAACTGCGTAAATTTGGAGCGAGAATTGGACGTGATATAAAGAGATTCTCGAAAATCTGCTCACGTCAGGGAAATGGAGATAAACAAGGTAAATGTGTCCGCAAAGAGAGTTTAGAAGGAAAGAAAATATTTGTAACTTGGCGGTGAAAAAGAAGAAAATAATCGAAGATTTCTTGGGAGATTTATCGACCTGCCAGTATATATAGGCTTCGTGAGGTCTACGAAGGGAGTCGAGAGTTTGGGGTAGAACAGAGGAAGAAAATCACGCCGCATAGGTGAATTACGTAGGCTGCGGCAGCAGCAGTGAAGAAGACGAAGAACCGACACTTGAAGTGTCGTTCTCAAGAACACGAAGAAATGACTCATAGAGACAAGTCTATTATTCTCAAATACATTTAATTTATCGTTCTCTGTAACAGTGTCTTGCAACACTTATAAACGTTGCGATTTCACTGCTTTATTGTTTTCAACCTCTTGTAAAAACTTCTTGAGTTATGAATACCAATTTTGAGCGTGTTTCTACCATGATGAGCTAAACCCATCACTGGGATGACGGAGGAAGCCATGTTTCACAATGTTTGGTAATTATAATTGATTCTTAAGACTTCTTGCATTGATTTTTAATCGATTTATGATTTTCGTTGATTATCTGTGATTTTGTTTGATAGTGTATGCTTAGTCTAAGAACTTTTGATGCACTATGCTTACGATTTACATTTAATGCTTAATAAAATCTACTTTTGGCAAAGAAATAGAGTCTAGAAAAGAGATAAAATTGTTATGAATCATTGTATGAACCAATTGATTGTGAAGTTTGGTGGAATCCTAAGTCCCGTAATCTCAATATTGTCATTATCTTTCTTTTTGCTAGATTAATTTTATTTAAATCTAAAATCAACAACTTCCCAAGTCCGAGAATCAAACCCTTTCTTACCACTTGTAAAACTACATCGCTTTTACGCTTGACGTGGACTTGTATTTACGTTTAGGTTTTAGGTTTTGCATTTTTTTTTAGGTTTTGTATATATTTTATTTATTATTATTATTTTTTTTAGATTATTTTTTTTTGTTCTATTTTACTTCTTTGGTATTTTTGTTTTTGCTGTGCAGGTTTTGCTTGAAGCGAAACGTGGAAAGTGGAACTTGCCTTACAACAAGGGAGAAACTGAAGATTTTATTTTTAGACTTTCATCTTATTTTTAGTATTTTCTTTATTTATTTTTGGACTTGTAATTTTCTTTTATTTGTTTGTGTTTATTTTTAGTACTTTATTTATTAAAAAAAAAAAAAAAACACTGCACACACCAATTGCATCTTCGTCAGACTACCGAGTTTAGGAAAACTAGTGGATTAGTAAGCTGAACCCGTGCCTTGGGCCTTATAGGAGTTACCAGCTGAAAGTCCACAAACCTCAGTATTACCTTTGGGTATATTTCGTTGTAGGTAACCCAAGCTTACCTAAATTAGTTAGCCCAGCATTTGCATGTGCACATTTTGTTGAATTCTTGTATGCCATAACGTAAGAGAGACGCTCTAGGACGGTTTATGCGTGAAAAACCTAGAAGTGATATTTTAGGAAACAAAAATCTTGACTACCTTAATCTAGAAAGTCCAATTTTTGGACGTTCTTCTCACGGTGAGGAAAATATCCTTAATACTTCTATTTTTGCCAAATGGTTGAGGAAAAGGATGATGAGGTCCCGATAAAAACCCTTAGGGATCGTTTGAACCCGTCTAAAGTAGTGCGTGAGCCAGGTGTAGTTCTACCAGCTTCTACGGTCTAGTTTGATATTAGACCTGAGACTATTCGCATGCTACGTAAGTTTAGGGGGTTAGAGAATGAGAACCCGTATACCCACATAAGAGACTTTGAAATGATTTGTGACACAATGAACTATCCGAATGTCTCCAAAGATGTGCTTAGGTTACGTTTGTTTCATTTCTCTCTCTATGAGAAAGCCAAAGAGTGGTATCATTTTATTCCTTCTAAAACAATTACCACCTGGGATGGTCTTGTAGAGGCATTTGTTAAGAAATTCTACCCACACCATAAGACTGCAGATGTTCAGCAGTCTATCCAAACCTTTAAGCAGAAATTAGGTGAAAAACTTCATGATTATGTAGAAAGGTTTAGTGAATTGTTATACCAGTGTCCAAATCACGGCTTTGAAAAAGCCCACATGGCCTAAATTTTGTATGAGGGCCTCGATAGTGAAACCCTTATGCAGGTAGAAACAATTAGTGGTGGAGAATTTACACATCAAGACCCAGATGAATGTTTTGACGAGTTCATCGAGTTAGCTGAGAAGACTCGTCAATGGGCTTCAATGAGAGAACCAGAAATACCTAGAAATCATATGCATAGGGTTGATAGAGTTGATTATGGGTCGAATATTCTTAGGCGTCTAGAGACTTTAGAAATGAATCAAGGGTCACACCATGCTAGATACGAAGAGCAATCCCATGCTCTTTATAATAACTCTAGGTTTGAAAAACGTCAGAGATTTGATCCATATTCCGATACCTATAACCCTGGTTGGAGAAACCACCCGAATTTCTCTTGGTCTAAGGGCCGAGTCAAGGTCGATCTAGTATTTCTCGACTATCCTTAGGTTTTGGGTATACTAAGAACCATTTAGGGCCGATCGGATCGAACCGTTTGATAAAAAATCATGAGCTTAGAAGAGTCTCTAACCATCTTATCTCATAACACTATAGAGTTTAAGCAAACGGTTGAGAAAGGTTTACAGAAAACTCTCAAGCTATTTCAACTAAAAATCGAAGTTAGTATAATTGCGAGTTTTTGAGCGAAAGAGAGAAAGGCAAGTTACCCAAATCAACCACTACCCAATACTAGAGCAATTCATGAAGTATCCTCTAGAGAGAAAGAGTTCAATCATGTGAACTCAGAACAACCCTTAGGAGTGGTAAAACGGTAGACAATAAGGTAGCCATGCCTAATAGTGGACACACTTTGTAGATCCACCTTCTAGTTCCCATTCTAGTTCCCAAGATGAGCCCTAGAAGGAGACACTAGTGAAGAGACTGATAAAATTTCTAGTGATGCCCATGTGGTTCCCGATAGGTCTCATTTTGTTCCCGATCCCCATATCCACAGCTTGTTAGTTCCAACTAAGAGAGAGTCGACTTTCAACGAAATAATGGAGATTTTTAAGCGAGGTAAACATTAACATTCCCTTACTAGAAGCAATTAGGCAAATGCCTCGCTATGCCAAGTTTCTTAAGGATCTTTGTACACGAAAGCGTAAGCTTAATGTCCATAAGAAAGCCTTTTAGCTGGTCGGGTAAGTTCAATCCTTCCAACCAAACAGCCCCTAAATATAAAGACCCTGGATGCCCCACCATATCTTGTACGATTGGTAATCACATGGTTGATAAAGCATTACTTGACTTAGGAGCCGGTGTTAACCTACTCCCTGTACCATGTGTACACCTGCCTAGGTCTTGGTGAGTTGAAACCGACTAAAATGACCCTACAGTTAGGCTGACAGGTCCACAAAGTACCTCGTGGTGTCATAGAGGATGTAATGATTGAGGTTGATAAATTTATTTATCCAAAGGGATTTTGTTGTTCTAGACACTCAACCTATTCAGGACCCTAGTGCTCAAATACTGGTGATTTTAGGTCGCCCATTTTTAACCACATCTAATGCTATCATCAACTGTAGGACCGGGCTTATGAACATATCCTTTGGTAATATGACCACCGAACTAAATGTCTTTAATGTTAATAGACAACCTTCTCCGATGACTTGGAGGAAGTGAATATGATTAGCACTTTAGTTCGGGATCTAATTCAGATAATTGGGACGACACTTTATTTGGTGATTCCTTAGATGAATTTGATGAGACAATTCTCTTAAGTCAGTTAGGTGACCAAACTGTCGAACTAGAAGAAGTTCTCGAGTACTTTAAAGACTCTACGGACCCTGAAATTCAAGCCATAGTGCTAGGTCTTACGGAGAATAATGATGACGCTAAGTTTGGGGGTAGTGCTCTAGAAGAAGCTCTTGAGTATTTTAAAGACTCCGAGGATCCGGAAATTCAAGCAATAGTTAGAGGTTTGTCTGAGAATACTGATCACTCTAAGTTTGGGGGTAGTGATGGTCAAATATCCATAGTAGAAGTCCCTAACTTGGGAATCGAGCCTAGTATACATGAGGTATTTCCTGAGTCTCTTCCGACTCCTCAACCTGACCCTCCTGATACCGGCCCAGAGGAAATCCAAGAACTAGAAACCCATAGTTCAAGAATCTGCTTTGTCAAGACACTCATATGAAGCCCAGAGTGGGCACCACAGAAAAAACCCAAATTGTCTTGGATGAGGATGTGTTATGTCTTTCATTTTTCTCGATTTGGTGCATTGTCTAATAATTGTGGCAATTTTATTTGATTTTGTTGACCCACGTTGTTTCGACTATTTATATATGATTTGAAAAGGTAATTAGACATTTGTGGTATTTAACGTCTGGCTTAAGACTTTAAACTTAGCACTTCTTGGGAGGTAACCCAATATTCATGCGACACGGTAATATCTTTCCTTAACTCTTTTGCTTCAAATGGTAACAGTTTATCCTTGTTCATGCTTTTAATTTTATCTTTATAACATTGAGGACAATGTTAGATTTAAGTTTGGGGGTATGGGAGAAACTTTTAGTTGCATATTAAACTCCAGAGCCTAGAAATATATGCCTATTAAGGATGGCACTAACCAATCTAAGTGGATGGAAGCATTTTGGTTGTAGGAGTTGAGGAACCAATATGATTAGATGGAAACATCTAAAGAGTCTATTCATAAAAGCACATAGCTCATGTGTTAGAATTAAAGAAAAAAACATGGTAGTTTCGCCATATCTCGTTGAATTCTTTTCACTTCTATTTTTATTTTGTTTTCTTTAAAATATGTTTCTCTAAGTGATTAGGTGGGGCTCACGATTCAAGTTGTTACCACTGCTAGGTTGAAATAGAGTGATTGAGATACAAAAAAAAAAAAAAAAAAATTGAGACCGCACTATCCGACCAACCTAATAAATTAAATAAAGTCGACCACCGGAACCCTTGTATATGCCAGCTTGTCTTGACCTAGAGTTAGGATTATCGACCATTGGTTCCCTTTGTATATGCCAAAAGGTGTTGATATTAGTCCAGCATCAAGATCTCACCCATTAGGATAGGTTCATTATGGCAGTGGCCTTCAGATAGATATGAGAAACACTGTTCACCTTAGTCAACATCAAAACCATCTACGTTTTTCTCTACATCCATCTTCTTAATCTATCCATGTGATTGGTTGACTACGGTTATGATGTCCAGAAACTATCCGAGTAGAGCTCACACTTATATATGAATTTTAGTATGCTTGAGTGCAAACTCGTGTACAAAGAATTGGAATTTCGCATCGTTTACTTCCTCCTCGTAATCAATAAGTATGCCAACCAAGGAGACTTTTTAGTGCCTTCCAAGGTTCTCGCGTGAGATATTTAGGGTCCTGAGAGTAAAGGTTTTGTGGGTATATCTCTCGGTAAACCCTCCCGAGACTATAACTCGCCACTAGGGCCACCTAGGGGTTTAAAGGCTTATTGCATACGCTAAATGCAATCGACGATGCTCGCGATAAAGGAGTTAGATTTTATTTGATTTGCTCGAGGACTAGCAAATAATAAGTTTGGGGGCATTTGATAGATGCATTTATGTGTCTATATTAGTCTCAATTCTCTGTAATGTTAGTACTCGATTTTGTGCTTATTTTGGTATTTTATGTCTTTGTAGGTGTTTTTGGAGAAATAAGCTTTTGCGGGAAAATTGGCTCGAAAAGTGGTATTTGCGCTCGTGGGAGAAATTTACTATTCGGACCCCTCATTTGGATAAGGGGAACCTCAATTACTAAGGGGCGGCCACTTGCTATTCACACCCCATGAACGGATAAGGGGCATCCATGTTCTTCCCCATTTGAACCAAGTTTTGGCGGGAAAACTATATTATCAACTGCATAAATTTGGAGCGAGAATTGGACGTGATATAAAGTGATTCAACTGCGGATATCTTATGGGCTGGACTTATAATGGCCAAACAGGGTTGGTATATGTGTTTGATTCGACTAACTTTGGGCGGATTATCCGTTTGAAGCTAAAACAGGAAGAAGAATACTCGAACTCGCCGAGATGATTTTGCACGAGTTCTTCTCGGTCCTGTTGGATTGGGTTTGCTTAGGTCCTGTTTGGATTAGACAGGGATATAACAATGTTTGGTTCGAAGAAAAAAACACGGGTTTAATCATTTCACGATGAAACAGGGTATAAGAGTTATCTCGGGGTAGTTTGGAAAGCTTAATATGGCAGTTACGTATTATAGAGGGAAGATATTCTCGAGAATCTGCTCACGTCATGGAAATGGAGATAAACAAGGTAACTGTGCCGCAAAGAGAGTTTAGAAGGAAAGAAAATATCTCAGAATTTGGCGGTGAAAAAGAAGAAAATAATCGAAGATTTCTTGGGAGATTTATCGACCTGTTGTGTATATATAGGCTTCAGTGAGGTCTACAAAGGGAGTCGATAGTTTGGGGTAGAACAGAGGAAGAAAATCACGCTGCAGAGGTGAATTATAGAGCTGCAGCAGCAGCAGGTGAAGAAGACGAAGAACTGACACTTCAGAAGTGTCGTTCTCAAGAACACGAAGAACAGACTCATAGACACAGTCTTTTATTCTGCAACACATTTAATTTATCGTTCTCTGTAACAGTGTCTTGCAACACTTATAAACGTTGCGATTTCACTGCTTTATTGTTTTCAACCTCTTGTAAACACTTCTTGAGTTATGAATACCAATTTTGAGCGTGTTTCTACCATGATGAGCTAAACCCATCACTGGGATGACGGTGGAAGCCATGTTTCACAATGTTTGGTAATTATAATTGATTCTTAAGACTTCTTGCATTGATTTTTAATCGATTTATGATTTTCGTTGATTATTTGTGATTTTGTTTGATAGTGTATGCTTAGTCTAAGAACTTTTGATACACTATGCTTACGATTTACATCTAATGCTTTATAAAATCTACTTTTGACAAAGAAATATAGTCTAGAAAAGAGCTAAAATTGTTATGAATCATTGTATGAACCAATTGATTGTGAAGTTTGGTGGAATCCTAAGTCCCAGTAATCTCTCAATATTGTCATTATCTTTTCTTTTTGCTAGATTAATTTTATTTAAATCTAAAATCAACAACTTCCCAAGTCCGAGAATCAAACCCTTTCTTACCACTTGTAAAACTACATCATGTACAAAAGGAAAATGATTTGAGCCATCTGCCCCAGCAAGACCAAGGAGATCTCACGTCAGGAGCACATACAGATGCAATCTTAACGAGAGGTTATGACATAAACCTTTATTCAAAGTAAGCAAACAAAAGAAAAGATATTGAACTCAGCCGCCACTGAGTACAAGAAAGATGTTCAAGAATTACGGGAATACACTTGAAAAGAGAAAAGAAGCAAAGATATTTAGCCGTCAAGAAGAGCGCCCGCGCCTGCACCGCTAGGTCCTGCTTCAACGCCATCACCTGCTACCGCTTCTCCGCCTCAGCTTCCGTTTCAAATGTTTCCGCAGCAACACTCTCTGTCCTAACATCATCGGCAGGAGAGGCTTCCAAGTCTTCCTAAAAGGCCACAGAAACATTAGGGTTTGCGTCGACTGCTTTCGAACACTCGGGTCCGTCTGTGTCAGAATCAAGGATTATCACACCGTCCTGGATTGGATAATCACGCCTATATTCATCCGGAGTCCGTTTATGCTCCACTCTCCGCCTCTTTAACCGCGCTACAAATCTCTCTGCCTTTGTGCTTACTGATTCTCGCAACGCTTCCTCATGCCTCCACCTCTCTTCCATGTCGATCGCAGCTGAAAGGGCACATATGCATCCCCTGGTAATACACAGGTGCAGAATGGACATCCCCTATATAGCACGACCGCCTTCACGAAGTGGGAGGTCAATTTTAGCCATTACCTCTTCGTGCGCATTAGTTTCAGGTTTGTCAACTTCGAAACTTTCTTCTGGAGAAGTTACAGAATGATCATCGCCCACTGCTTCCATGATAAGCTGCAAAGAAGAAGAAGTTATGGGCACACAAAAATCAAGTCAACAGAATCCCAGGAGAAAATGAGTCTTTACTTGCCACCTATAAAGGCTACCGATTCGAGATAGCGATCAACGATGCTTATCGGATATATCTGAGGAAAGCTGCCGTGTAACGAAGGGGAGTGCACCTAGTCCAAGAAACAGGCCAAGCTCCGTCTGGATACGTACGGAGGAAACCAAAAGCGACTAGCCAGATCAAGTCATGCTTCCTTCACCATCCTAATCAGGACCGACCAGTTCTGGGACAACACCTGACGATGTTGACCTATGCGGTAAATGTATATTCACTTTAGCTTGGTCATTTCTATGTACAAACTTGTCACCATATTATGCCTACCCCACAATAGCGTAACCATTATGCGCTAGGCAGGGGACTTAATGTTGATGGTGGATTTTCATTTAAGGCTAAAATTGTAAAAGCCAAAATTATGCGCTAACATCTTGCAAAAGATAAAGCCATTAATAAGTGATGAATACTTCTTCACTTTACTAATTCACCTAGAATGGAGCATGTGGAAACAATCCCAAAGATTCAGGAATTAAATACACGAAATTCATCCAGGTTGAAGCATGTGGCAACAATCCCATATACTCTATGAATTTACATCATTATTAATTAATGCATAACCAGCCTTGTATTTCCATACTCATTACCGGTGCGGCATGACGACTGAGTGTTTTTCTCAGCAGAGCAACACGAACCTCCAAGCATTAATAATGAAGCATGTACGAAATACCCGTACAGGCTACAACTCTCGGTGTGTTATACTAGCCCGATTGAGCATACAACTCTCGGTGTGTTATACTAGCCCCGATTGAGCATACATCTCTCGGTGTGTTATACTAGCCCGATTGAGCATGTTTGAACTCGGGACATCCATATCGCCTCGGAGAAAAGATCACGACCATCCAACTTCACCAAAGATGATTGGATGGCTTAGATTGAATCCATGACCCCAAGCAGGTATTGGAATATTCACTACCGACCCAACGCGGGCCCTGCATGGTCGGCCTCCCCAAAAGGTTGGCATAGCTTGCCAAACCGTCCAAGCCAAAGCAAGATGAACGAAAAATCCTAAATTAGGGTTTGCGTACATTACATTTGTCGCAAAACAGTCTCAACCATCCATCTTCGCAGCATATATGGAGGGTGTAGATATAGATTCAAAGGGCCCGAGAGAATGTCAACACAAACACCGTGGGCCCGCCACATACATGACCGATCGGTCAGGACCAACTATAGTTGGTAGTTCCGATTCGTGTCTTCGAAACAAGGCATGACGCATGAACAATCACGAGCGTCCATTTTCTCCTGCACGAATGAAGTGTCCAGGATTAGACTAAAAGCAGGTCCGGTGCATATCAACATGACCACCGTGGCCCATCTATCTCCACACCCGATCGGCCAAGGCATATCATGCCCGTTTGCCTCGATTCGCACGCCCGAACTAGCCATGGTCACACCTCCCGATTGCAAACTAATCTCGACCACTCAACTTTGCCGGACAAATTGAGTGGCTTAGATCACGTTTACATGGGATATTAAGGTATGGACGTGTACACCCATCGCCGTCTCGCATACTGTGACTAATCGGCCAAGACCGACCAAGCTTGGTCGTCTTGAAACGCGCGCCTCGGGTTAGCATGATGCGCGGCTTTGCGGCACCAGATTTGTTTGCAAATTGATCTTGACCACTCAACTTTGCTGACAAATTGAGTGGCCCGCATCACACTTTCACGAGAAAATGAGGTATGGGCGCCTACACCGTCTTGTCGTCTACACACATGCACGATCGGCCCTGCCAAATTTGTATCCCAAGCTTGGATTCGACCAAGCTGAAGAGTGATGCTTGCGCACCTCTTCAAAAACCCTAATTCCACCAACGGCCGCAGATGAGTGTCTCAAAGATCATCTCGTCCGTCCAACTTCACCTGGCTAGGTTATACAACCCTCGGTCAAGAGTTAATTGGTCAAGTGAGGCGTCATGGTGATCACCACCCGTCACTCTACCACACCATGATGCAAGACTCGCATAGAATTCACACGATACTTCACAAGTATCGACTTCCTAAATAACTCGCTTATTTAATCTAGCTTTACATGCCGTTCAGGTCCCACGATCCACACACTTGAGACATCAATGATGTCACAACCGGGGGATACATACTGGGGTATTGGTCTCCATGGTTTACAGCGTGCAACAGGCAACGTGCCATCATAAGAACGTGTTAGGAAGTCATGGACTCGCCAGAGATGACAGGAGAAGTGGGCAAGACCGGTCGTGTAACACTAACACACAACTCCACTACTCCATCAATCCACTTCCCACGAGAGACGTGAATAAGGCTCAAATGACTTGTATAAATAGGTTATCCTCCCTATTTAAAAAAAAAAAAGGCAAGTCAAGACAACATAGGCAAGTGTTGATACAATCGTATTCAAACACCGGAACTGATAGCTTACATCCTGCAAGCCAGTTCAGCTTTCTGATACAAGTCATACATATCCAACACCTTCACAATCTTAACACCTTCTTCGCTTCCCTCCCTAAGATCAACCCCATCTCCTTCACTTTGTGACCGAAACAAGTCTGGGAACGGCCATTTCTTGGTTTAGGCCTTTGATTTGTACAGTTGATTTCTCGACCTACACACTCCGTGCAGTGCATTTGTTTAGGGTTTAGATTCATTTCTCATCCACACACCCCAAATTACCAAAACCGGCAGAAATAGTTTTTACCCATAAACAATCGTAATACGACTTATGTCTCAATATAGGAGATAGAGTAGAAATAGACTTTCCAAGTGATAGATGAGTTCAAGTCTCCATATACCTTTTGTCGATGAAGTTCCACAAGCTCCCCTTAGTAGTTCTTCGTCTTTAAATGATGAACGCCGTGAAAACTAAGCTCAACTACACAATTTATGTCCTAGTCCGAGACATCTATAAATACGCTAGAAATCAAGACTTATAGTTTTGATCACTAACATTGACAAACATGCTTGAGATAGCAACGCATGCGAGTTCGACTGTGCAGTTATCTAGCAATTACTTACAGCCATTATTTGAGGATTTGACATTTGAGAAAATAAGATATAGTGTACTTCATTATTAAGTGGATGTATTTATAAACTCATGCGTAATTAATTATTATCATTTCATTCATTGTGGTGGAATCCTTAGCTTTAGTCTTTCTAAATTATTATTATTTAACTATTCACTTTGCATTAGTTTAATCAACTATTTTCCAAAACCATTTTTAAGTCTAAAATCAAAAATCTTCACAAGTTTTAACGAACTTCTTATTACCACTTCTACAACCCATCACCGATTTACTTTCATAAGCCTTTGCCTTTGTTCATCATCATCACCAATCATATCAGACCAGTTAATTCGATTCCTCCAAACCTTAATCACATCAAATTACAAGTTAGAATTAGTTATGCACCAATTGTAATTGTTGAAGTTTAAAGGGAAAATCATTCTGGAACTAGGATTCAAACCCATGGTTATCAATTTCATTATGAAAATCATGTTACTCAAACCCATGGAGGTATTCAAAGTGAAAATCATTTTTGATCAAATTGATACCAATAACTATAGTAGGAATCATATTAATCGCACCCATTTTGCAATTCCTCCAGGGTTCGGTTCTCCTGTGATATCCATTACCGATACTATGGTATCCTTTCTACAGTTTTTCCCCTAACCAACCAAATCCAATTGCTTCTACCGAGATATGCTAATGAGACATTGTTTTAGAATAACACATACGATATCGGAGGGCAAAGTGAATTAGTAGTGGCGTGGGCAATGGAAATGGGCTTAGTGATGAGACTACGACAATAATTTTGGCTCTACAACATCTGGAGGTTCCCAAACATATGATAGGGATAGGAAAATGGATGAAAGTTGGGTGGTGTATGCTACTCATCCCATAGTTGGGGAATTGGTAGTAAATGAAGGTGTTGTTCTTGTGGGTCATCGGTATGTTTGACAGATGATGAACGATTGGGATTTGATGCAATTATCATGCCTCCACCTGTAAAAAGAGCAACTAGGAGAGTTGCGGCTTGCATGTCCCTGCACAGGAGATGCAGTATCCTTTGTTGGACCTTCTGAGTTCCGTGGTTGGAAGAATTGCATCAAATTTTGTTGTTATTGTGAATGCAGGGCATGTTATTAGAAACCTTCAACCAACAACCGACGTATCCCAACAGTGAGCAGCAGTAGCGGCTCAATAACCAGCAAATACTGCACCTCCACACTATTCTGGATCTAAGAGAATGCAATCTTATCGTCAGGCCCGAGTTTATCCACTACCCAGAGCTACGAGAGGTCGGACAACTGTTTAAACTCGCAGGTTTAGAAGTGTACAATATCACATGAGCAACAATAGATAGTATTTCTGATTGAGAGTTTTCATCAAGGTGCATAAAAATGGACGATTTGTAAATTTTTTCTTTATACTTGGAATTTTGGGTAGCATTTTTTTTGGTTTTTGGTAGTATCTGTTGGTGGGTTTCTCCAATAACTTTCTTTTCAGCACAATCCTTTTTCTTATCCTTATTTGGTTTCTTTTGAGTATCAAGAATGAATATGCTGGTACGCCAAACACCAAACAAGGTACTGATTCCATAGACATCTCGGCTATTATTTTGATTTTTTTTTGTTGTAATTTGTTTGGATAATTCTATTTTGTGGTTATACATTACTTCATGTAGTTCGACAACCTTCATATGATATTTCTCCGGATTTATTGATAGTTCGTAGTCATTTCAATTAAATTGTTGAATTATATTATCCCTTTACACGTGTTCAATACATAATTTAAAAACCTATATATTTTTAAATTGTCATCTTAATCTCTTCTAGACTTCCATCATTACCTTAATATATTCGTGACACAAAACGTTCGGCCATCAATAATATATTGAGAGCGAACAACTGCATCAAAAACTAAAATATGTTAGATCTGACACTTGTTCACTCATAGGAAACATCAAAAGTTCGGCCATGTTCTTCGTTAATCGATCGAACATAAATGTTCTTCTTCTGCTGTTAGTCGTGTTCTTCAGCTTCTTTTTATGTTATCTGGAGAAAATAACATGATCAAACTTATTTTTATGACTCACCCGATATCGTTGCTTTATTTCATAATAGATGATAGTCGGAACTTATTGAGCTACTAATACCTTTTTATATGAAATAATTTGACAGTAATCTCATCTTACCATTGTTGGTTTGAGGTTGATATTGTAGCACATTTGATTATTATAGCGCAAATGGTAAGGAGTAGCGTGGGTAAAATTGATTAAGAAATATGTGGTCAAGGGACGATGATTCCTAGGCCACTTAAAAGGTGAGAAAAACAATGTTACGAGTTCTACCGTTTTTCTCATTTAGATACTGTATTTTCTCTTCTTTCACAAATCAATTACATTTAGCAGGGCCGACCCTGAGGGAAGGTCAACGAAGGTTGACTTCGGGGCAGCACCGGAAAAGGGGCAACAAATTTAGTTTTTGTTTAGGGTGGTTCTGTGTTAAAAAAAATGAAGGATTAAATCGTGATTACAAATGAAAAAAAAAGAAGGACATATTCTTAAGAGATTTAGGGGCATATTGTAAATAAAAAGTTACTTTAATGGTTTAGTGTTAAATATATAAAAAAAATCCCATATACTGAGGAGCTTGTATGATTATCAATGGATACTGAATTTTATCAAAGAATTGAAAACAATAAGGATCTCAATTTAAGTTCATTGTTGTTCATCCAAGGCCGGTGTTTGGGCATAGGCATCAATGTGGACGATTTGGATACTGGGAAGGAGTTAACTGCTTTTGAATATTTGCAGTTCAAATAAGACCTTGTGAATTGAATGGAACAGGGATGCGAAAAGATGCAATTGCCGCTACAAGTGTTGCTAGATGTTTCTTTTGTGTGTGCAGTCTTTCGAGAATGACAATGATAATGACGGTGTCGCTGATAATGGTACGAATGACCGTAAGAATGATGGTAGTGCTTATAATGATATGAAGAGTCTAAACAATTAAAAACTTTATCTCTCTGTTTGTACCCAGAAATATTTCCAGGCACTAAACACGATGATTTTGGTGATGATGAGGAAAACGGGGTTAAAAACATTAAACAAGCATAAAAGTGAGAGATCTGAATTTTACGTGGTTCGACAAGTTTTGCCTACATCCACAGACGAATCCCCTTGGGGAGTGATGTTTTATTGATATCATAATTACAATGGATTTTTTCTGTCCACCCCTCCTTTTAGGATTACAATTCCCTTTATTTATACGATTCCGAATTGGAGTCTTACCCTCATTATGAGGTAAAAATAAATTGCATTAAGTTCCCATGCATGCCTCCTGGCCATAAATTGTATTTAGTTTCCTTGCATGCCTCCATACCATAAATTATATTAAATTTCCATACAAGCCTCCTGCCATAAATCATATTAAATTTCCATGCATGCCTCCTGCCATAAATCATATTAAATTTCCCTGCATGCATGTTATTGACTGAGATTTGAATGGCATGACCTGCCGGAAGACTGGCTTGACTGATTGACAGGCATAACGGACTTTGACTAGCGGGCTTCCCGTCAAATTTATTGACGGTACAAACATCGCCCCCTCTTAACCTCCAAGTTGTTGGTGGTTAAGAATTTATTTTTCCTTCGATATCGATCGTTGATGATGAAACTCGCCCCCAAGCGTGAGTAGAGACATTACAAAGATGCCCCCAACTGTAATTACACCGCAAAAAATTTGCTCACGTGCTAGGCGATACTTTTTTCCACGTGGTGGACTTGTGATGCTCGAGATCTAGCCAATACTTGAAAGGGATGTAGTGTGCTTGCGGCTGGGGCAAGGCTTTTTGCTCACAACGTAACAAGGCTATAGCGCTCGCTGCTCGGGCAGGCTGGCTGTTTGCTTGTGTTGAGTACGAGTCTTTGGTCCAATATCGGGCATTGGGCTCGTGGTTGAGACGATACTTTATGCTTGCCATGGTGCAAGTCTTTCATACTCGTGTGCAAGACGAGATTTTATGCTTGCGATAAGAGCAAGACTTATGTGCTCACATGCAAGGTGAGTCTTTAGGTGCTTGCGATGTGATGCAAGGCTAAATATTGAAGGCTCTAAGCAATCCTCATATCCACGAACCTCGAACTCGATCATGTTGCTGCTCCAAGTGCACATAAAAGTTTCTCGAACACATAAATTTTTGCTTTCATGTTCTTCGCTGATTTTTGCATGGAATTTCATGCAGATTTCTTCCGCACCTCTCTCAATGATAAAACACGATTCTTTCACTCGAATCCCCTTAGTCGGCGCCAATGTTTGTACCCGGAAATATTTCCAGGCACTAAACACGATGATTTTGGTGATGATGAGGAAAACGGGGTTAAAAACATTAAACAAGCATAAAAGTGAGAGATCCGAATTTTACGTGGTTCGACAAGTTTTGCCTACATCCACAGACGAATCTCGTTGGGGAGTGATGTTTTATTGATATCAGAATTACAATGGATTTTTTATCTCCACCCCTCCTTTTAGGATTACAATTCCCTTTATTTATACGATTCTGAATTAGAGTCTTACCCTCATTATGAGGTAAACATAAATTGCATTAAGTTCCCCTACATGCCTCCTGGCCATGTCCTGCATGTCTCCTTGCCATAAATTGTATTTAGTTTCCTTGCATGCCTCCATACCATAAATTATATTAAATTTCCCTGCATGCCTCTTGCCATAAATCATATTAAATTTCCCTACATGCCTCCTGCCATAAATCATATTAAATTTCCCTGCGTGCATGTTGTTGACTGAGCTTTGAATGCATGACCTTCTGGCAGACTGACTTGACTGATTGACAGGCATAACGGACTTTGACTAGCGGGCTTCCCGTAAAATTTATTGACGGTACAAACACTCTCATTGATTCTAGCCGTGCGATTTTTACTACGTGTCAAAGAGATTAGGGTTTCTTTGAGCATCCATGGATATTGCTCCTCCTCCTCCAGATCCAGGCATTGATGCTGCTGGAACTGATTTCTTCCCCCCCCTCTTCCTTCTTCCTCTAATTCTATTGAGCCTTCTAAACTTAATTGGAGTGGAGTTGCTAACCAATCCAAAAACAATTTTGCCGAGTTCATCTGTGGGTTTATCTTATCGTCCTCCGACTGTAATCAATGGAGTTGCTAAAGCTTCGATTAAAGATTGTGATATTGCAAAGCATTTTAATGGGTATGAAAAGATGGTGGTGGGTGGCTTTGTCGGGTGTCGATACCCATTCAATTATGTAAAAAAGTTCAATTGAGAAGGCGTGGAGAATCAAATGTAATCTTTCAATGACTGTCCATGGTGAGAAAGCTTTCATTATTAAATTTTCACTTGATGAAGATCATGTTACTGCTTTGGAACATGGACTTATATTCATTTCTGGTAGTCCCTTTATTGTTAGAGATTGGGAACCTTTTATTGAAGAGGAAATAGAGAATATCCAGTCAATCCCAGTATGGATGACCATTAGAGGTGTCCCTCTCCATGCTTTTAACCCAGAAGGGTTGAGTATTATCTCTAGTGTTGTTGGGAATCCACTGTTGCTGGATGGACCAACTGCTGCTCGTACTCGAATGGCGTTTTTCGTGTTTGTGTAGAGATAAGCCCATAGGTATATTTGAAGAAGGCCATTCCATTTTTTTTGAGAATGGGAAGGAATGTACTGTTACTGCTGATTATGTCTGGAAGCCTCCTCAGTGTAAGGTATGTTCGACCTTTAGTCATAGTGAAAGTAAATTTCCTAAGAGGGTGGTCTCACATGCGCCGGCAGTAAAGTATGTTCCTAAATTGAAAGAAAACAGTGGTAACTCTTTGAAACCTTCCTCTAGTCAGCAACAACAGGATATTGTGATGCAATCTGTGGATAGGGAGTGGTCTCCAGTAACACATAAGAGAAAATCAATGAAGATTGGTGGAGGTGATGGTGTAAGAGATAATATCAATGATGTTCAAGACTCTTCCCATGTGTATCCTCCTGGGTTTGAACCTGGTAGGAATTTAATAGACTCAGGGCAGTCAACATCGTGCCAGAATTCTTTCTCACCTTTAATTGATGATGCAGTTGTTGAGGCAGGGATAGTAGAGGGTTCTAGTGATCAGGCCATGAAAGAAATTACTAGTACTCATGTGGATGGAGGACATAATTTGAGTATGGATGGGATTGAACAACCTAGTGATGTTTTTAAGAATGGGTCAAAAGGATCCACTAGCAAGGAAGGGGGAGCTCCTTTCATGGGGTGACAAAGGTACTGACCTAAATAAATCAGGTCGGGTTAGGCAGTCGCCTTCCAGACTCTCAATCCATGATTAGTATAGGATGTTGGAACACCAGAGGGATCAATGACCCTCTGAAGTAGGTGGAGGTGAGGAATTTAATTAGTTTGAATACCATTAAAATTTGTGGATTAGTCGAAACTCGTGTGCAGGAAATGAATAAAGAAAAAGTAAGGAATAATATTCAACCTTCTTGGTCTTATCTAGATAACTATGATCATCATAATCTTGGTCGTGTTTGGCTTATGTGGGACCCCAGTTGGGCTAGAGTACATTTTTTGTTTCATTCTGACCAATTTGTGTTTGTTAAAGTGTCCATTCAACATGGCCCTTGGTTTATCCTCATAATTATTTATGTACATAATGCCGAAGAGTTGCGAGTAGATCTTTGGAATACAATTGCAAGATTTGCTGCCACAAATAACTTACCATGGTACATATTGGAGACTTCAATACGTGTTTGTATACTCATGAAAAGGAAGGGGGTGTTAACCTGACTTCTACTTCGCTCAGCAGCTTCCAAGGGTGTTTGCAAGATGCTCAATTATTTGACTGCCCATTTGTGGGTTGTTTTTACACTTGGTCCAATAAAAAAGATGCCTCAACTATAATATCCCGTAAGTCAAGCAGAGTTATTATTAATCTTCAGTGGCTGGATCTTTATCCTAATTCTATAACCGATTTTCTGACTTGTGGTATCTCTGACCATTCCCCAATGCTACTCAGTGTTTTTCATGGTAGGCAGAATGGCCCTAAAGCATTTAGATACTTCAATACTTGGGCTGAAGAGATTGATTTCCTAGCAGTTGTAGAAGCAGCTTGGAATATGGAGGTACAAGGAACCACTATGTACAAATTTGTGTCTAAGCTGAAGAATGTCAAGCAGATCCTTCCATGGAGGAAGAGCAGGTTTACTAACTTTAGTGCCCAAGTTGGTGCTGCAAAGACTCAACTTGAGAGTGTGCAAATAGCCCTCCAGGTGAACCACTCTTGTCCTGTTACCATCGCCAATGATAGAGAAGCTATTCAAGACTATTCCAAGAAGGTTAGATACGAGGAGTCGATGAAGAAACAACAATCAAGGCTCCAGTGGCTGAAGCTTGGTGACAGCAACACGCCTTTCTTTCACAAGTCCATTGTGGAAAGAAGATCCAGGAATAGAATTCTCGTTCTTTACAATGCTGAAGGCGCTAAGCTTACCTCTGACAAAGATATAGCCAATGAGTGTGTTGCTTATTACACTAACCTATTTGGTCATCATTCAACTATTCCATTTGATGCTTCTGCATGGAACTGGATTGAGATAAGCAACCATGTCTCCGTGGAAGAAGCTAACTTACTGACTTTGCCAGTCACATCTGATGAGATCATCTTCTCCTTGTCCACTATTGATTCGGAAAAAACTCCCGGACCGGATGGATTCTTGTCTCACTTTTTCAAAACAAATTGGAGAATCATTGGCCCTGACTTTATATCCGCAGTTAAGAGTTGCTTCTCGGGTGCTAAACTTCTGGGAGAGGTAAATGCTACTCTTATATCTTTGATTCCTAAAATCCCTAATGCTTATACCTTAAATGATTTTAGGCCCATCGCGTGTTGCAACGTTATGTACAAGTGTATCACCAAGATTCTAACTATTAGACTTAAGAATGTGGTGAAGAAGCTTTCCATTCTGTGCCAGTCAACTTTTATATCAGGAAGATCCATTCAAGACAATATCATGTTAGCCCACGAGCTTCTTCGGAACTACCACAGAACAATGGGTCCCCCAAATGTGCTCTTAAGGTTGACTTAAGGAAAGCGTATGATTGCATTAGATGGGATGCCTTGCTAATTACCCTTCAAAAATTTGGGATTCCTCAGAAATTTATTGATTGGATCAGCATGTGCATTACAGGCCCTAAGTTCTCTATTATGGTGAACGGATCTGCGTATGGGTACATTGAAGGGACGAGGGGTATTAGACAGGGATGCCCACTGTCGTCTTATCTTTTTGTCCTTATTATGTAAGTATTTAATTCTCTTATGCTCAGGCAGGTACAACTGGGGTTCCTATCTCTACATCCTAGATGCAAAGACCCAGTTGTCACCCATCTCTGTTTTGCAGATGATCTATTGGTATTCATGAAGGGAGATGTACAATCTGCAAGGTCTTTGGCTAACACTCTTACTACCTTCTCCAATACGACGGGACTGGTCGTAAACAACACCAAGAGCAATATATTTATATCCTCTGTCGATCCAACCTCTGCCATCAGCATTAAATCCATCTTGGGGCTTGAAGTTTGAGCTTTACCGGTCAGGTATCTTGGCCTTCCCCTTCTATCCACTAGGCTATCACACTCTGATTGCTCTCCTCTTGTGGACCATATGATTGCCAGAATTAAGTCCTGGAAAGCCAGAACTCTGTCTTTTGCAGACAGACCTACTCATCAAGGTTATCTTGAGTAGCATGTTGATTTACTGGATTTCTTGCTTTGTCCTCCCTAGGAAGACGGTAAATCTCATCAACTCTATTTTTAGGAAATTTCTCTGGTCAGGCATTGATCTTGTCTATAAACAACCCTCGGTTAAATGGGATTTAGCTTGTCTCCCGTATAGGAAGGTGGCATGGGCATCATGTGTATTGAAACAACTAATATCGCTTCAACGTTCATCATATTTGGGATATAATTTCTAACAAACCTACCATATGGGTTCTTTGGGTCAAGCAGAATTTAATTAAGGGGAAGGATTTTTGGACTCTCAAACCGCCAGCTGACTGCTCTTGGTGCTGGAGGCGCATCTTAGACCACAGAGGTGCTGCTAGCACATTTATTTTGCATCTTATAGGCAATGGAGAGAAGACCAAGTTGTGGAAATATAAATGGCTCCCCCAAGGTACTCTGCTCAGTCTATTTCCTCCGCATTTGCAGTATGATTCTTCTCATCACTTGGATGCTTGTGTGAGTAGTTGTTTGACCAATGGAGAATGGTCTCTATCTCCTAATCTGATGAATGCCTTAGGTAATTCTTACTTGGATATAGTCAATGCCAAAACTGACCAGTTGATAGAAGATAGAATAGTGTGGACAGCTGGGCAATCTGGGGATTTCACCCTCAAAGAAACCTACAATTGATGCGTGTCGTAGGTGCAATCAAATTAATATCTTATTTCCACTCAATTAAAAATAATATAATGGAAGTCAAGTTCGTTCCCACGAGGAGCAAGAGATTCTAGTTGTAAAAATTGTCACAAAAGGGGGATGTAAAAAGCAAAAGAAAATAAACAAAGCAATTAAAAGATAAAGTTGAAATCAATAAGAGAGACAAGATCAAGGAATCCTTCTTCGTTGCAAAACAATGATTAAAGTTATGTTCTTTTCTACTTGTTATTAGTCACGATTATCACCAACCGTAGGTAAAGCAACTAGATCAGTGCTAAACCCTAAATTCCTTGTATCACCGGATACGGAAGTTCTCGACTCACCGGATTCTATTTACCAAACCACCTAGTAGTAGATCACTCTAGATGTAATTTAAATAAACGCATTAAGATTTATGAACTTATTAGGTTAATATTAGTAGTTAGACTCTTAGATCAAGGTCTACTTGCTAACGTTTTTTCACACACAATTGCTCCACGGAATCCCTCCGCAAGGTCTCGTGTTTGCTACTTATGTAAAGAGTCAAGAAACGATTACTTATCCCCTAACTTTCACTAGCTTTAGATCAAATTAACAAATCAATTTAGCGTGCACTCTAAACAATCTATCAATCAATCATGAATGAATAAACATTCCTATTAGTAAAAACAAACGATAATCATGTGAAAAACTTCAAGATAGAATTGAAACAAAACTCAAATCATGTATTAAGAACTAGGAATTCATCCTCAATCAATAAGAAAATTAGCTACTCATGTTTTCGAAATTCACACAAAATAATTAAAAGGAGAATTTTCAAGTTCACACAAATAATTAAGAAGAATTTTCAAAAGCTAGCAAAAACACAAGTGTTGTGTGTGTAAAGAGGTGTGTACAAGATGTAGAAAACTTCTCTATTTATAGGCTTCAATATTCTCCAAATCTTCCAAGGAATAGAATCCTTTTCCTTTAGCAATTCAATTTCCAAATCCAAGCCTTTCTCAACTCTTCCATCTTCTCTTTCCAAATTTGAGCCAAATTCTCCATCCAATTCCAAGTCCAAGTCTTCACACCCATGAGAGAAGTCCACAGAAAATTCTGGAATTTTTAGCTCGCCGGAAAGCTGGTATTATGGCCGGAATCCGGCCGGAAAATCACCGCCGGTCACCTGAAAATTTCACCGTCACTGGTATATTCGACGGAATATTCCGTCGCACAGATTAGAGATAACGGTCAAACGGGTCAAACCGTCACCAACGGTCAAGGGGCGAGTGAGTCGAGCCACCGAGTCGCCTTCTAACTCACTGATTGGTCTAATCTGGTTGAGTTGGATCGGTTCGATCGCTCCTCGGACTCACCGAGTTGACTCGCCAAGCCGTGAGTCCCACCGAGTTTCGTTTATTTATCGGTGTTTCCCGACCGAATTCAGCCTTTACTTCTTGTCTTCATACCTGTTAAGAATCCTAGCACATACATCTAACATTTCAAACACATTCGTTTCTTTAAGCTTCTCTATTCCGCCCACAACTCCACCCGAGTTTCTTTTCGATTACAAATACAACAACTCACCATCATCCTCCCGATTCACTTAGATCAGCTTCATATCTTCCATTCAATGAATTTGACGGCCATAACTCTAATTTCAGCTCAAACCCCTTTAATCTCGCATCAAATTGCAACAAAGATCGAACCCATCTTGCTCCCAACTCTCGATTCATCTCAAAAATACCACCAGCTTCAATCCCTGACGTAAATTCATCTTCGATTTCTCCTCACCCGCAATCTCCCATCACCAGCTCTTCCCTGTACCAACAGCATCAACATTGCAGACCACACCCAACCAATCGATTCCAAATAACCCTACAATAACAAACCACCTCACCTCCATTAAATCCCTTTAATCGCCTTCCTAAAACCCATCGGTTCAACCAAAGCCACCATCCCTATCACCAACCTCAATCTCGACATCAACAATTCGAATCAAACCCTAGCTCAATTTTAACAACTTCGATCCCCGAGACCCAACAAAGAACCCACCTACGATTCCATTCTCGTCAGTAGCTTCGTATCGAAACCCATCTTACGATCAACTACTTCAACCACCTTCATCTCGCAATTTCTTCTTTGTTGCAGCTTCCATCCGCCACCGCATATTCATCACAACTTCAGAATTGAGTTATAGCCGAAAAATCCTTCTAATCACAACAAAGAACTTCACTTTGTCTCGCCTAACACCGATTTCAATTCTCCTTCTCATCTCTCGATCTCACTCAACAAGAATGCCGTTTCTTCTCTCGGTGTGGGGAAAACGAGAATGAGATTTCTTAATTCTTAGGGTTGTGTAATGATTTGGGATTGAGACGCCCAACGTAAGAACCACCCCTGATGGGTGCCTATATCAGGTGGTCGCTTTGATAAGGGCTAGCCAAGTTTCCAGCCCTCTTAACCTTGACTGACCTGTCTGTAGTGATCCTCCCAAAAGAGTTGCCCCTTAACATTAACCGGGCTCCGGATAGTGTTCGCCCAAGAATGACTATTTTGCTCTTTTACTCAAATTGGGTGATTTCTTCTTCTTTTCCTCTGTGCGACTCCATAGTAGCTATAACACTCAAAACAAGCGTAAAATACATAATTCACAAGAAAAATAGCAAAGAAAGCATAAACAATAGATAATAAATAGGATGTATTCTACACCCTATCAACAATGCCTTAAGAGTCCATGTTCCTAAGAAAGAATGGCAGTCGCTTGTATGGTTCTCTCAGTGTATTCCTAGGCAGTGTTTTATAGTATGGGTGGCCTTGCACAGGGGGTTGAAGACAAGGTTTTAGCTTCTTTCTTGGGGTATGGAAGTGGATCCAGTATGTGTCTTATGCAATCTTATGCTTGACAACGACTTCCACCTGCTCTTCAACTGTAGTTACTCTAACGCCATTTGGAGAGATCTTTATCCCTTACTTGGGTTAAGATTATCCAGACAGCCTGATTGGGAAGCGCAGATAAAGTTTTGTGTTACACAGTTTACTGGCAATAAATCAGTTGGCATTTTGCGAAAACTTTCCTTTAATGCTTGCTTATATCATATATGGGGTGAAAGAAATCGCAGAATCTTCACTCAAAAATCTCTTCCACCTAAGATGTTGCTCCAGTTAATTTGTGATGATGTTCGGATTAAAATGTCTTCTGTTGATAGTGTGATGACAGACACGAACGAACATAGAGGGCTTGCTGCTCAATGGGGTCTTAGGCCTATATTCATCCTTCCCAAACAGATTTCTAGCTCTTGGAGTAAACCTGGCTTTGGAGAGGTTGTTGTGAATACGGACGGTTCCTTAAATGACAATGGTGTTGGGTTTGGGGTCATCATCAGAGATGAGATAGGTGATCCTTCTAGTGTTGTGGCAGGAAGCTCTATTCCAGGCTCCATTACATTGCATGAGCTTCAAGGTGTTGAAGCAGGCCTCAAGCTTGCGATTAGGAAAGGCTGCACTAAGGTCTCACTACGCACAGACTCAAAGACTGTTGTTTCTTACCTCTCCAAGGATAATCCTAAACCCCCTTGGAAGTGTCATCATGTGTGGGAAGCTATTAAAAGATTTCGCAATCAACTTCAGTCGTGTACTGTTGTTCACACCTTTCGTGAAGCTAATCGAGTTGCGGACCTACTAGCTAGTTATCATCCTAATGGAGAGTTTGTAGAGATCATTCCCAGCTCCTTTGCTGAGGAATTGAAACAGATAGTTAAGGAAGATGCCGAGGGAAAAGTGTATTATAGAAACTGTTGAGTAGGTGTTTGTGTTGTGAGCTCTTTGTAGATGAGCTGTGGTAGTTTGGTCTAGCCTTTTGTTCTTGTTTTTTTCCTTTTTTTCTTGTAGGTTGGGGTCTACCCCCTCTCCTTTCCAAAAAAAAAAAAACAAAAAAAAAAAGATATGAATGGTCTCAAGATTCATGGTGTCCGTGATATATTGCTTGTAGTCACCGAGGCCTCAACATAATTTGTATGATGTGTAAAAGTTGAGAAATATGTGATGTGCTTCTAGTTAAGAAACATTTGGATTATAAACAATTTTTATATGGATCTTAATGAACTTAGAATGATTGTAGTCTATTCGCTCTTCTGAACAAGCTTGGTAAAGGGGCGGCATGAATTGGTAGAGGGGCGGCAAGTGTGATAGCAATGTCCCTCTTATTGGTTAGGGGGTGTCCTATAGGGATGTAGATTGACTAGATTACCCTTTCACCTTAAATCAACCAAAATCAAATCAATTTTTTTTTTTAACCTAATGAATCAAAAAAAAAATCAAATCGCTTTTTTTTTCATCTTCTTCTTCATCTTCTCTTCTCCTCCATCAATCCTAACCTCCATTAAAACCGAAAATTTCATCGTCTTCGATTAATCGAAGCGATTTGAAAAATGTTTGGAAAAACCAGTTAGGGGTTTAGTTTATCGTGTTGAATTTAAGTTAATTTTGTATCAAAAATTAGGGTTTTGTATGAAAATTGAAATTGAAATTTCGGGTTTATGCGAAGTTACGGTTGGTAATAACTCAATTACCAACCGTACTGTATTGGTTGAAGAACATACGGTTGCTAACAACCCAAATACGAACCGTACCTTAAAAAATTGAGAATTAGGTTTAGGTACGGTTGGTACGAAACCTTAGTTACCAACCGCACTAGGTTCGGTTGGTAACTTAATGAAAGTTACCAACCGTATATCATCCCGAATGTTAAGAATTTTTGAAGTAGTGATGTACGGTTCGAAACTATAGATGACTTACCAACCGTAGTTTAGTTACGGTTGGTTTTGATTCCTTTTTTATGAACCGTAATTAGTTACGGTTCGTATCCAAGATTTTCTAGCAACCGTAACTGGTATTACGATTGGTTTTTTCCCAAATTGAACCAAGCACTGTTGGTAACTAGTTTATTTCCAACCGTATGTTCTTCGAAAATTTTAAAAATTTGATCTTTTTACATACTTTAGATAATTTTGATCAACAAAAGCTAATGGGAACTAATTCGATCACTCACCTCTAATTTGCCACTTGAATCACTCATTTTGGTTGAGTGAATCAAAATCTAGGGTTTCACAAATATCACATAATTTTTTATTTTTTTTATAACTCTAAAATCTAATTTTAGAGTTATTATAAGTGAAAATTGATTATCAAACACTAATCTTGATTATCAAACACTAATCTTGATTATTAATAATAAGGGTTAATTGGTCATTTCCATTTTTTTTTTAATAAGGGGCACTTGAATTTACTTCTAATGACCTTTTTTGTCTTATTAGGTTGCCGCCCCTCTACCGATTCCTACCGCCCCTTTACCAAGATTGCTTCTGAAGTCTTATTACACTCCTCTTGATTACTGATAACAACAGCTGGGAATGTTGGGATGGGGCAACAATTTTGCCTCTGATTCGGGGCAGCAAAATCTCAAGACCGGCCCTGACATTTAGAAATGACTTTGGTGTAGGGCCCAATTTTACCCAAACAGATATCGGCAATTTCCTTGAATTCTTCTTCGATTTCATTGGAAAAAAAAGCGGATACTTGGATGCTTCCTAGTGGCTTTTGTATAATAGGGGTTGTCATATGGGGATGCAGGTGGGAACTCCGTGATAACTAAAATGACCCTCTACTTGGTAGGCTATGCGCGTTGGGTATTTTGGTCAGTCCAATCGCCCAAGATGAAAGCATAAATTTATGGATTTCAGTTCTTACGTTGGGGTTGTGTTATTTATGTGCTAGCCCTTTGTCAACATGGTAATAAGGTTGGCAACTTGTATCACAAATATTACAAAACACTTTCTAGTTTGGCATCCTTTCTCCTGGTTTCAGTCTTCCATAACCAGTAGCAGGCTTCGGTTCTAATCATCGGATCAAAAAATTATTTAGAAAATAGATTACGGTTTTAGTTCTAATAATCGGTTCAAAAATTACTAAGAAAATAGACTAGAACACCGCTGCCATGGTGGGGAAGGCCGGCCGAAGAAAAATGAAAGATCGCTAACTGCATAACGCGTTATACATTCTTTTTTTGTTGGAATGTTATTTTTGAGGCATATAAATCGTTTAATTGTGCCTAAAAGGATAAACATCGATCTCCAAATTTCTCCTATAAAGTCTAAATTTAATATTGCTGTTTGTACTCATTGTGTAGATCTCTTTAAAATCTTTCCAACGAGATAAAATTTGTAAAGTTTCAAGACACGGATTTTTAGATATGTTATATTCTAGTTTGTTTGTCGATGATACCCCTAGAAAATGGGACACATAAAAAGTTATAGTAATTGGAATAAAAGGGAGAAGCATTTTCGGTCTTTTACAAAAATGCACATCTTTTTTAGGCTTCATTCTAAAAAAAAAATACTCCTTCCGTCACTATTATATAGGTGGAGTTTAGGATTTTTCTAGTCCCATTAAATAGGCCGAGCTCTAATTCCAAAGACATTTTTTTTCCATTTATACCTTTATTTATAATATATGGGTATCATACAATTTAGTTAAATATGAGATGGAGAACATAGATCTAAAATTATTTAATATTTGTATTGGGATAAGTTAGGGGTAAGTCAGGAAAGTAGAAGAAAGTTTATGAAAACCATTTTTTTTCTTGTTCTAAGAGAATTGTCATTCTCCGTCTATATATTAGGAACGAAAGGAGTAATAATAATTGGCTATATAAAAGGCACTCCATTGGTCAGTCAGTCCAATTAGTGATATGCGTGATTAAATCACGATGATTTGAACCGTAATCAGCAAAAAAGAAAAAATTGTCGCTCGTACTCGTAATAAGACGGTAGAGAATTGTGGAGAAAGTTAGTACAAAAATTCTTATTCCTAAAATTGACAATCCTTCCACTGTTAACAATTTTTGGCCTATTAGTCTTTGTAATTTTAGTTACAAAGTTATTCAAAAAATTCTTGCTAATCGTTTCAAGGTGTCCTTCCTAATCTTATTTCTGAAACTCAAAATGAGTTTGTAAAAGGCCTTTAAATTTTTTATTCCATCTTTATTACTAGTGAAATATTTTGCTCATTCAAATCCACATCGAAGAAGCAGTCTTGGATGAGTATCAAAATTGATTTTGTTTATAAAGCTTATGACCGTTTACGATGGGGGTTTATAACTAAAGTTTTTGAAAGCTTTGGGTTTCATTCTACCTGGATAGATTGGATCATTTCTTGCGTATCCTCAGCTTCCTTTCCGAATCTCTATCAATGGCTCTCCTAGTCATGAGTTTTTTCCCTCTTGTGGTATTCGTCAAGGTGACCCTATTTTCCCGTATATTTTTATTCTAGGGTACACTAATTAAATGCCCCTATTATAGAGGCCCAACACAAATACCCGCCCCAAAATAATAATACCCTCCCCTGAAAAATACGGAACAGTTAGATTACTAAAATGCCCATAAATATAATTACAGATTATAACGTTGGAAGTCATTTACTACTGTAGTTGTTACGAACGCAGCCCACAATCTCTCTCTCTCTCCTTCTTCATATCTTCTCTGTAACTGCAGAAGAAGAAAATTTTTTGAATCCAAAATCAAAATCAAAACCGTCGATCAAAACTGAAATAATAAACCGTCAACCTATATAAATCTGAGTAACCGATCTCATTAGAACCATTTTTAGTTTCAACAATCAAAAAATCTGAGAAGAAATGATAGAAAGCTAGGGTTTACTGAGTTTGAAGATTTAAACACAAGATTCAAAGAGGTAAACACGATTTTAATCTTCTATTTAATGTTATTGGTGAAGATTTTGGTTTTGATAGTGATTTTTTAAGGTTTTGATTTTGATTTTAATTTTCAGTTTCTGAAGAAAAAAAATTGCATGTAAGGTTTGATGCCGATTACTGCTACTAGATACTATGATTTGGTTTGGGATAGAATTAGTTCGTATTAACTGTTTTTGTTTGATTTTCATTTTGATTTTAGGTTAATCTGATTTCAAAGTTGCGATTGCGATTGCGATTGATAGAGGTAAGAAAAGTATATTCAAATTATTCTACTGTGTGTGTGTGTGTTCATAAGTATTTGCATGATAATCAAACAGTCCTTGTTTAGAGTTGATGATTCTGTAAAAGAATAGAAGTTAAAGTTGATATTAATGTTGATGTTAAACAATAGATTAGGGTCAACAATGGGAGTTGATGCCATATTATTCCAGTAACATGGTTTAACAATAGTAATTGATGCAATTTATGGGATCAACAACAGAAGTTGATACCATATTATAGCAGTAAAATGGTTCAACAACACAAGTTGATCCATTAATGTTATTGTTCTTTGAGTTATTAATGCTAATGCTAATGTTGGTTCTCTTTCACATGTAAGGCTACATATGAACAAGTTTTGCTAATTGATGTTGACTGTAATTGAGTTTGGTTCTGCTTCATCTAATAAGAATATATATGAACAAGTTAGGGTAATTGTTGTTAGTTATTCTAAATGAATGAATGAACAACCGCTAATAACTTACAAAAACATGTCATGTAATATTTGTTTTGGTTATAGAAGAATTTGTTTTGAGGTTTGCTATCTTTCGTAAGGATATATATGGACAAACTGTGGTAATTCTTGTTATAATTGTTGTTGTTGGTGTCAACAACAGTAGTTGATGCCATATTATACCAGTAACATATATGGTCCAACAACAGGAGTTGATGCCATAAAAAACTGAAAACCAACTATAATTATACAAGTACAATGAGATCAACAACGAAGAGTTGATCACATAAAGTGGAATCAACAATAGGAGTTGATACCATTTGATGGTATCAACAACAGAGTTATACAAGTAAATTGTTGTCAACAACAGGAGTTGGTCCCATTAGATAGGATAAACAACAAATGTTGATCCCTTTTTACTAACTGTTCAACTGTTATTGTTGCGATTATTGAATGAATAAGATGGCTGACTACATTAATGTTGTTTGAAATAGATGAAAGAAATGAGAAGATCACCAAGGATAAATCCGAAGAGTATAGAAGAAGATGATTCACAACATATTGATAAAAATGTAGCCCCAAAAAGGAAGAGGGTGAACAAGAAGTTATTACTTGAAGAAAAAAAACTGGTTGAAAAAAGAAGAAAGCACAAAAATGAAGAACCAGAAGAAGATTCATAAGAAGACGAATCGCAACAAGAGAGTCAAAAAGTTAGAGCAACAAAAAGAAAGAGGGAGACCAAGAAGAAGAATGAACAAGAACAGGAAGCAACGACAAAGAAGAAGAAGAAAAATGAACAAGAACCAATACGTAAAGGAAACAAAAAGGTGGTAGTTGAAGAAGAAGACACAGGATATTCAGAGGATGAAGAAGTAGAATCAGAGTCAGAATCGGAAGAACAAAAAGTAGCCGCAGATGGAGAAACGGAGGAAGAACTAAAAGGTAAAACTAAATGAATTATACATTATTTTTTATTTGAGTTGTATGATGCAATATAATTAAGTTCATTCTATATTAAATATAAAAATAAATGAATGAGTTACATGTATGCAGGTAGATCAAGGAAGAACGAAACCAAATTCAAATCATGTCTGATGCCGCTGGTTGATATGTGTAAATTTCTATACAAACTGTTTGAAGTAGGAGATTCCGATAATGGAAGGGTTTCTGAACCCTGTCTTGTAGACACATCGGTATCAACAAAATTGCGTCATTGTCATCCACTGGGTAATTTTTCCTTAACATATCTGGAATCCCACATGTTTCCACTTTCATTGCATCTTTTCTAGCTACTGCACCGATCATTATTTGCTGCATCATTTTTCTTGGCATTTAATTTGTTTTTGACAGATAACAACAATAATTCATTCATTTATTCATCATGTATACTTGAAGCATCCCTAGTACACTAAATTGTTTCATCTCACCTAAATAAGGTTTCAACTACGATAATGTAGAACTAAATAAGTTTATATAACAAGTTATTCAAAAGACAGATTAAGAGTTTTCGTTACTTACATAAGTATTTGTAGACAGAATTAAGTGTTTCTTCCCATAGTATGCCGGCTTAGATGGATCTTGCATCTTTGATTGCAGCATGTTGATGTAGTAATCAACAAGCTGCAATGCTAATGTTCTGGTCATCCATTAGAGCTTGGATATGCCTGACGATCTCTTGCATTGCATTGTTGAAATAAAAGCTACATGCTCTGGTACTGCATTTGAAAAGATTATGTTAACTCCCTGACATAACATAACATATTATTCATAGGATGAAGAAGTAGAATCAGAGTCAGAATCGGAAGAAGAAAAAGTAGCCGCAGATGGAGAAACGGAGGAAGAACTAAAAGGTAAAACTAAATGAATTATACATTATTTTTGATTTGAGTTGTATGCTGCAATATAATTAAGTTCATTCTATATTAAATATAAAAATAAATGAATGAGTTACATGTATGCAGGTAGATCAAGGAAGAACGAAACCAAATTCAAATCATGTCTGATGCAGCTGGTTGATATGTGTAAATTTCTATACAAACTGTTTGAAGTAGGAGATTCCGATAATGGGAAGAATACAATCAATGGGAAAGCACTAAAGGAATGTCCGTTTTGGGACTTCATCAGCCCATTCTACACAGCAAACATGATCGATATAACGACCGATAAGTGGTTAACAAAAATCGTCCTTGCAATACAAACTACTTATTGGAGCATTCGATAAAGAAACAAACAAGTTCAAGTTTGGAAAAATAAAACTGCTTGTGAGTGCTCACTAGAACCAAGAGATTTTGCAATCAAAGTTTAAGATAAGAAGGGTCATCGAGATCAAGAGTTGAAGAAGTTCTTTGTAAAAGAATGATCTTGTAGTCACTACATGGTTAAAGAACAGTTCAGACCAAGGGAGGGTGAAGATATCGGTGATAAAATAACGAAAGTTGAAATTGAGCGCAAACTAAAAGATGCGGCTAACGATGAGTCGACCCACAAAGATTTTGTGAGACTTTTGCTATGTGGTTGTGCAGCTTGTTTTCTTCACGAGATGCTAGTGCAACAGATTAGCAAAGCAATGGCTTCCTCATATTTTAAACATGGACAAAGTCTCATGGCCGGATCACATAGTAAAGTATCTTCTTAAATACATTGGAAAGCAGAAAGGAAAGAAAGGAAGTGTTCATGGCTGCACAACTCTACTTGCTTAGGTAAAAAGAAGTTCATTTAATATAATGTTTATTTTTGAACATAGTAAAATGCATATTATATGTTAAAAATAACCTCATTGATTCTTTGTATGCAGTATTGGTTCTGCGAACATACAGAAAAATTCATCGCAAAGAGGTCAAATTTTGAAAGCGCAACTCCAAGATTCCTGAGATGGAGCCAACATGCAATGTGCAAACAACTGGTAAAAGAATTTGGAGATAAAGTTAACAATGGAATAGACATGACTTGGTTTACTCATAAGGTAAAATATTCATTTACTCAATTTATATTTCAAATAGATTTCAGTTTTTATCATGTCAACAAAAAGAAGTTGATACCAGTTTAGGGAGTCAACAAACAAAGTTTGTGTATCAACAAATTGAAGTTGGTACATTTGTATGTATACTGATTAGAGAATAACTGAAATCTACTAGAGAAAAAGATTTATTATGCATATTTATTGTATCTATGTATTTAAATCAGAGCTGGTTCAGATTAGGATTAGGAAAACAAGTGTGATTTTATGTGTGATTATAAATGAATACTGAGTTGCCATCTGAAATGTATTACAGATTTTGTGTATCAACAATAGAAGTTGATACAATTGTATGCAGTCAACAACCAATGTTTACACAGTAACTTAAATTTACCACATTCTGTTTGTGTCAACAATGGAAGTTGATCCCAATGAATGGAATCAACAACAGATTTTGTGTATCAACAATAGAAGTTGATACAATTGTATGGAGTCAACAACCAATGTTTACACAGTAACTTAAATGTACCACATTTTGTTTGTGTCAACAATGAAAATTGACATAATATCTGAAATGTACTCCAGTTATATATTGCTGCAATTTCATATACGTCGCAAATCACTCGGGGCTACGCCCCCTCATGAAAGATATATTATGGGTAAAAAGTGAGAAAAAAAATATTATTGTCAAAAAAAATATTTTGCTAACTATATTTTTATGTCGATTTGCAGGTTCATGAAGATTTTTTTGATCCGGTGACAGATGAGGAGATGTATTTGATTGATCTTTCGGCACCAGCACGAGAGTTATAAGTAGAGAGGCAGCGGAATGAGAATCTGGAAGAACAAAACATGTTTCTTGAGTTTGAAAAGCAGGAAATAACTTATCATAGGAAGGGCCAAACAAAGGCATTGATGAGCAACATAGTATTCATGAAGAAAATCATTGACAACAACAAGCACAGGATTCAGTTGCATCCTGGAGAAGAATAGAGACTTGAGGATATTGCTAATGAAGTGAAGCTATGGAATGAAAAGGAGAACCATCTCAAGAGAGCAAGATCAGAGAGTACTCAAGAGGAATTCAGAAGAGCATCCAATGCTATGCTTGAGACTGAATTAACTCCAGTGGAGAATAAAGGTGAAGAACCATCTGAAAAGGAAAATAAAGCTGACTTGAATGTAGAAGAAGAACAAGAATCAAGTCAACTGGCACTGTCACTTTCAGATGTAGGTGAAAATAATTTGGAAAAAAGCTTTAAGAAGGGTTATCAGAGTGGACTAAAATTCCAGGTACACCCTTTGGTGTCGGATGCTTTGAAGACAAAGCGCGTAAGGGCTTCCATGCGGGAAGAGAAGAAAAAGAAGACAAGAAGAAGCAGATCTTCAAATAGTTAATGTGATAGCAGGATTGGTAACTCGAGATCAACGTTAGAAGAGGAGAAAGATCTTCGGATCGAGATGCGTGGTTGCAGAGATTGGTAACTCACTCAACAGATAAGAGGAGAATGAAGTAAAAGAAGGAGAAAGGAGTAAAACATGCGGAAGCGGAGATCGTGGGAGATGTAATTGTTTATTCAACTCCTCCAATTAACATTATACGTCCGTAAACATCGGATTATGTCCCTACATGTACTATTTTAACTCAGCTGAATAAGTAATAAATTTGAAAGACATATTAGTTACTCTAAGAATTATATGCAAGTATGTTTAAGTTATACATGAAAGTTGATCGATGAAAGCAATGGATCAACAAATAATGAATGATTGTTTTGTTATAAAGAAGAGAATGAGTGTTAATAATTACAGATAATGGAATTAACTTTGTACATACAGATAAAACCATGCATACTTTTTTATTTTTTGTAAGTGTCAACAATAGAAGTTGATACAATAATGTGGGGTAAACAATGAAAGTTGATCCCATAGAAGAACCAACAACAATTGTTGATCCCAAAAAAAATGAGTCAACAATGATATGTTGATACTTGTTTAATCTAATCGATTATTTCCCCCGCAGTAGTACCCCAAGCTTCGGTGTGATCCCTACCGGAATATTTACTCCTACTCCTCCAGAAAAGATGGAAGATGCTCCGACTCAACAAACGAAAAATACTCCTACACAGAAAACAGAAGAGGGTGATTCTGAAACTCCAGATGATGATAATGTGTTGGAAGGGCTTAAAGTGATATACAAATTAGATGAAATACCTGGGCCAACTGAAGATGAAGACACCACCCAAGACGGTGATGATTCTGAAGCGACGCAGAGCCAAAGGAATCAATCTGAGGCTACCG
This sequence comes from Papaver armeniacum, assembly GCA_023531295.1. NCBI lineage: Eukaryota > Viridiplantae > Streptophyta > Magnoliopsida > Ranunculales > Papaveraceae > Papaver > Papaver armeniacum. The sequence goes on along the minus strand of JAJJWW010009747.1, from coordinate 255,127 downwards.
GGAAAGCACGTAGGTATAACACAAGGTCGTCAAGGAATGCGCCTGATAAATTCACACCTGATGATAAAGTGAAGAAGAGGACGAAAGGAGGAAAGGGAAAGAAGAAAGGGGTAGGTGTTGAAGAAGAACCGGTAATAATCGACCTTGATGATTACATTGATGTGACGCCACCTGAGCCAAAAAAAACTAAAGAAGCTAGAAAATCTCAAACCATGGAAATCTTGTACTGAGGATGAAAAAAATATCCTTCGTCCATTCTTTGAGAAAGCAACAGAAAGGTATGTAACTCTGTAACAATATGTAATGTCAAGATAATAATGCTTCAACAATAATATGTTATGTTATGTCAGGGAGTTAACATAATCTTTGCAAATGCAGTACCAGAGCATGTGTAGCTTTTATTTCAACAATGCGGTCTCTGAGATCGTCCATGGAAGGCATATCCAAGCTCTAATGGATGACCAGAACATTAACATCGAGATTGTTGATTACTATATCAACATGCTTTGCAATCAAAGATGCAAGATCCATCTAAGCCGGCATACTATGGGAAGAAGCACTTAATTCTGTCTACAAATACTTATGTAAGTAACGAAAACTCTTAATCTGTCTTTTGAATAACTTGTTACATAAACTTATTTAGTTCTACATTATCATAGTTGAAACCTTATTTAGGTGAGGTGAAACAATTTAGTGTACTAGGGATGCTTCAAGTATACATGATGAATAAATGAATGAATTATTGTTGTTATCTCACAAAAACAAACTAAATGCCAAGAAAAATGATGCAAAGAAATAATGAGGGGTGCAAAGAGCTAGCAAAGATGCAATGAAAGTGGAAACATGTGGGATTCCAGATATGTTAAGGAAAAATTACCCAGTGGATGACAATGACGCAATATTGTTGATACCGATGTGTCTACAAGACAGGGTTCAGAAACCCTTCCATTGGGTGCTTCTTACGTTGATACGTGGAAGATGGTTGATCTTCAACACCATTCATCACTACAAAGGATACAACAAGCAGTACTATGTCATGGTACAAACATTGACTCCAGTCCTGAACCAAATGGGTATAAAAGATGTTGAGACAGGTGGACCAGTAACTATAATTTTATACCATTACACGCCGCACCACAACAACAAAGTTTGGGATGTGAATGCACATCTCGCATGTTCATGAAGTGCTTGGTGAAACGTGGAGAATGCTTTGGGATCTAGATGGTAAGAAGATCCAATACCATGAGAACATAAACAGGAAGAGAGCGAAGATTGCTGCCAGGATGTTAGCTGAATTCGATGCATGGAAACCAACTTTGGAAGAAGGTAAGGAAGTACAAGAACTTATAGACTCAGACGAAGAGGTACTCAACATACAAGATTCTGTTGAACCATTAGAAGGTAACCAAGTACAAGAACTTACAGACTCATTAGAAGAGGTACTCAACATACAAGATTCTGTTGAACCATTAGATTAGTGCAAACACACTTAGGTATAGTTTAACATATGCTGGTAAGTAATTTAGTTACTCTGTGTAGGTCTGCTAATTTATTTAAACTGTTAGTTTGAAAAGACATCTTTTAGTTCTTTGTAAATCTATGTCTGAAAGTATGTTTATGTTGTGAAACAATTTGGAGGATATGTTTAGTGCTAGTTTGTTATGAATTAATATTACTATTAGTTATGAAAGTGATTATCAAGTGAATGAATGGTTTGGTTATGAAAGTGAATGAATGTTGGTAGTAAAGATTGCAGGTATGCTCAGCTAATGGAGTTAACTTGTACATACAGATAAAACCATGAATTTTTTTTCTTTTTATTGAGCATACAACAATGGAAGTTGATCCATTTTTGGGATCAACAATGGAAGTTGATCCCAAAAGTCAATGGGTCAAAAAATTAATTGATGAATAACTGATTGGTTTCACATAAAGTGAATGAATGTTGGTAGTAAAGATTACAGGTATGCACAGCTGATGGAGTGAACTTGTATATATACAGACAAAACCATGTAAAATTTTCTTTTTTCAAGAAGCATCAACAATGGAAGTTGATGCGGAATGGGGATCAACATTGGAAGTTGATGCCATGACTTGGATCAACATTAACATGTTGATACCGTTTACATAGTAAAGCTTGCGGTATGCACAACTAATGTAGTTAACTTGTAACCATGCAAATTTTTATTTTCGATAAGCATCAACAAAATGGAAGTTGATCCAGTAATGGGGATCAACAATGGAAGTTGATCCTCGACTTGGATCAACATTGATATGTTGATACTTGTTTACATAGTAATTTTTCCCGTAAAAAACCAAGAACCTCGCAAAACCGACATAAACTGACAAGAATAACATTCAGAAACAAATAAAACAGAATGTATATCATTAAAAAAACAACAAATCCAACAAGAAAATATAGGGAAAGCATAAAAATAACTAACATCCATGTTGATCATTCAAGAACTAGCATAAAAAGGTAAAAAGGAAGTTCGGAGAAATAGTAAATCATCCACTAAAACTTCGAACAACATCCTCCTCAAAAAGTTGATCATCCCGGAATTAGACTCCCTGTGCGAAACACTAGTGCACGAGGATCCAAAGGAGCTCGCGACATCTACGACCTGTGGAAGGCAAGTCTCCCACACTGCCACACTTCCTTTTCTTGCGAACTTTCTCTCGAGAACCCCGTACCTTGAAGTAGTTGGCCTTCCAGCTGACGATCGACCACCATTGGGAGGTAATACATAACCATCCTCAGAAACTTTAGGCAGACTCTCACCGTCCTAATAGGATAAATAGGACGAGTATACAGACCTCTATAGTACTCGGTGGTATAATATGGAACAATGTACTTGTAAGGTTCATTTGTCCCAATCTGCAACATAACTTTCATAGGGACATGCTTCAAAAGGCTTTTTCCATTTGTCCCAAACACTAAGAATGGTAAGCCTTTGGGAAGATAATAGGGACATGCTTCAAAAGGCCAGCTCCACGGTCTGATATGATGGTCAGTGGACGGTCTTCCCTAATAATACCCTTCAAGTTGGTTAAGAACCATTCCCAACTCTCACAATTTTCGCAAGGTACAATACCAAAAGCAACTGGATAGATCTCTAGAAAATACAAAAAAAAAAAGAGATTCAAAAAGTGACACACAAAAACTGAAATCCATGAACAAGTTATTGGGTGAACAACAAGAATTATGGAATGAACCGAAGTTATGTGATCAACAACTGCAATTATGGGATCAACAACAAGAATTATGGGATTAAGAACAAAAGTTATGTGATCAACAACTGCAATTATGGGATCGACAACAAAAGTTATGGGATCAACAACAAGAATTATGGGATGAACAAAGTTATGTGATCCGAATTGAAATCCAGGGACATATAAGACTATATCGTGTGATTCAACAACTAAAGTTAAAACACTCAATAATTAAAAAAAGAGAAAAAAGATTAAAACACATACCGTGGTTACCAGTTTTCCCGCAAGCAACCATAAGACCTCCCTTAAACTTCCCAAAGGAGAAAAGTGCAATCTATAAATAACACTTGACGATAGTAATTATTGAAACCAAAGAATGGAAGCTTCGAAAGCAACAAAAAACCTATGGAACTGCTTCATTTCACCATCATACTCAAACTTCACGACGCTTCCAGGATTATAACGTTCAATTGAGTCTTTATACCAAACAAAGTCTGAATATGACTTGATGTCATCACCCCAAAGAGACTCTTTAGTGAATCAGAAACCATGGTATGCCCGACTATACGTCGATCAATACCATACTCCGTATGGAGCAAATCTTTAACATTAGCCGCAGTCTTCTTCTTCTTTGATGCTCGAAATTCATCTCGTTAAGATATCCTTCGAGAAAAGACTTCGTCATCCCGACCTTTCTTTGGATCGTAAGAAGCTAAATCACATGCATGGTCTCCGTGAAACGTCTTGCACTGAAACACACCTTTAGTATTGGCAACAAGAGATGCATGAAACCTCCATCTACAATTTTGACTTACCTTGTTCATACACCGCACAACGTAACGTTCTTGTCACTCTTACGTACGTCAATTTTGTAACCACTATGATATTCATACTTCTTAACAGATATCACAACAATCGATTTTACTTTCAAAAACCTTCCCTACTCCTAAGTTAATATGTTGGCCCAAGCATCCGACTTCTTGGGGACCCTTTTGACCAAAGATGAATCATCCACAAATCTTCTACAATAGCCACATCGTTGTTTGAAACACAACTTGATGATGACGAAGAAGGAGCAACATGATGAGTGCCAAATATTGCATATTTCTACACCTTTTTATTGGCATTTAACTCATCTTTTGTGCTCAGAAATCAGATAGTATCCCAGATTCGTATTTTCTTTGTTTTCAAGAATAAATATTTGTACTAATTAATTTTGTGTTTTTAGGTAGTAAATAAAGCTCGGAGAAATTGAGGAGCCAAAAGAGCAGAAAAATTGGAAACGAGCGTCTATGAAGGTAAAAGCCAAAGCCACGCGCGCATCGGGTTGCAACCCAACAAGAAGCAACCCATTTACAAGACATGGGCTTGAGCAGTCCAAGACCCGGCCCATAACCCGGATCCGAGCCCGTCCTTTCCTGAGCCGTGAGATCTCGCCCATCTGCATCCAACGCTCGCTGCATCCCTCACATCATTCGTCGCTGCTCCCGCTCCACAGCAAAATCACCTATACCTACTCCCATCGACCAAACCCCATTTCTCCATTTCTCTTCTCGACTTCCCGACGCTTCGGAGAAGCCATCACCTCCTTCTTCCCCGACCATACCGTAGCCAACTTCGCCACCTTCACACCATCCCTTTCCCCGACACCACACCATCAGCGCCTGCTCCACCACCCCCATTTCGACCTATCTCCATCAGTAGCTTCTTCCATACCTTAGAAGCTAGGGTTGAGATAGTTGAAATTAGGGTTACATCAAATCAATGAAGGGAACTATCATCTCAGAGAGCCGAATTCACGAGAGGAGATCACAATTCGAGGTTTTGGGTGAGTGGGTGTACTTTCATTTTCGAATTGGAGTGTTAGGAGAGAATTAGGGTTTGCATGTATAAATAGGGTGAGGCTGTGTATGTTAGGGGGGATGCCTGGATTAGCCAGTGCACCAACTTAGTTTAAATTGTGTTTGAATTGTTTTTCATTATGTTCTAATTCATTTTACTAGGGTGTTGTTGAAACCCCTAATTTCATGTCAAGTAATTAGCCTATTGGTTCTGTTTTTGTTGTGTTATAATATGATTAGGATTAGTAATTAACTAATGAGCTTTTAAGCCTGTGATGAGTTGTACTGTAAGAAGACAACTCATACTAGGGGTGAATTAGTGATAATTAGTTAATAAACACCCATTAGAGACCTTCAAGGGAAGGCACAAGAACTTAACCATAGCCACATTACCTTAGCATGAGGTTAGAAGGTGGAATCAACTACCCTAGTGTTCTCCAAATTGCTTTTTAATCATTTGCTGCCTTAGCTTAGAGTCACAACAACTCAGTCGTATCGACAACCAACTTACAACTTTGTCACTTCTCTAGAAATCAGTTTAGAAAGACTTAGATCAACTATACAGCAACTCCATTTCCCTGTGGATCGACCTGTACTTGCCACGCCTCCAACAGGCGCTGTGCACTTGCAGTTTAACACGTAGGCGAAGCTTCTTTCCCAGCCTACCACAACAGAAGAAGAAGATGGAACAGAATCAACAACAATCTTAAACTGGATGTTAAACTTCACCACATCGATCCCTTTGGAGATGCAGTAGTGAATGAAAAACCTCAACTCCAAATCGTGATTGATCACATGTGATTTTCCATCAACAGTGTAACCAAAAAGTACGAGGTCTTCAGGGACATAAGGCCAATATTGTTTCACCACACTAATCATCTCGTTGACAGTAGTTGACTCCGAAACAGCATGCGATACGGTCAAATTGGATAAAGTAAACTCTGCAACAACCATCTTTGGCCTGCAACAATTAAACAGTCAAATTGGATCAACAAATCTAATAAAACATAAAAAACAATGTTGACACCATAATCTGTCAACAACCAATGTTGATCCAATAAAACAACAGCTATCAACAACCATAATTAGCAAATTATGCAGGTTATTGCATCAACAATGAAAGTTGATCCAACAAACCTGAATCAACAACCAATGTTGATCCAATAAAACAGATATAAGCTACCATAATCAGAAATTTATCCAAGTTATTTGCATCAACAATGAAAGTTGATCCAACAAACCTGAATCCAATGTTGATACAAATAATCAGAATATTTTACATATTTTCAGTGCAACAAATGAAAATTCATGTCAACAACAAGTATTTTAATACAAAAAAAAAAAACAGCATAAACAACATCATATTTGTTACTTTGAATCGCATTAGTATGCAATCGGTGCAAATGTGAATATGCAACATGAAATACTACATGAACATACATGCCCCATGTTAAAAAATTCACTGCAAACCATAAGAAAAAGCCTAAACTAACCTAAGATACAAATTCAGATTACGTCGCACATCACTCGGGAGCTGCGCCCCCTCGTGAAAGATATATTCAATGTCGAACGTTAGATATGTAAACTGAGTATATAAACACTAACTTCTAACTTCTAATTGATTACACTAACTTCTAACTTCTAATTGATTACACTAACTTCTAACTTCTAATTATACCAAAACTGATCAACATTCAGTATACTCAAAATAATTCTTCAACAATCAGTATTATCCAAAACTGATCAACATTCAGTATTCTCCTACTAACTCATCAACACTATGAATTTCTCCAGACTAATTCAAAACGAGATCTGGTTCATGCAAAGTACATTGAAGCTAAAACTCAAACCTAACATTGAATTATGAGCCAATATAAATAAAACAGCAGAAATTCAAAAATACCAGAGATTGGAGATTGAAAAATACCTGTTTAAGATATCAATAACGATCTCGAATTCAAATAATATGTAAATGAACCAATCAATCCAGTAGAATCAAACACAAAGAATCAAGTTTCCGAAATTTCGATCTCTGCAACAGAAAATACAAATAAAACTGAACTCAAATAAACAGATTGAGATACTACAAATCGAACATGCAAATATAAAATAAATCTCTACTCATCTTCAATCACGAATCAACATTAGCAATTTGTTTAAGATCGAGAAAATTTTGTTGATTCTGTTGTTGATGAAGAAACGGTTTCAGATCTGAGATTGATTTTGTTGTTGATTACGATGTTGATGAAAAGAGATTCAGTAATAGAAGAAGAAGATGATTTTATGCTAATTTAATCTGTTGAATTCACATAAAAATTTTCGAATTTTTCTTCTGCTGACGAACAGCTCTCTATCTCTTTCTCTCTCGCGTTTTTCTTCCGGTTGAATGAACTGTTTTTTGGTTTATGAACATTAATTATATAGAAAGGGTAATTTAGTAATCTCACTGAAATCTTAATGGGCCCCTGATGGGCTTTGAATGGAGAGGGGTATTCACTTTTGGGAAAATTAGGCGTAGGCCCCAAAAAAATAATATTTTCATTGTCAGGCCCACAATTAATTTTAGGTACCGTGACACCCATAATTATTTCCGTGACACCCATAATTATATAAAATTATTAAAAATGTCTGCATGACGGATTATGCATCCGCATGACGGGTTATGCATCCGGGGTATAATTGGCAACGTATTTTGGATATAACATATCTAAAAATCCGCGCCTTGGAATTTTATAAATTTTATATCGTTGGAAATCTTTTTAAGAGAGCTACGCAACGAGTACAAACAACAATATCAAATTTTTGTTTTTCACGAAAAAAATCGGAGGTGATCATCATTTTAGGCAAAATTTCGAAAACTGACTACATAACCATTATGCAGCCACCAAAAAAGATGCATAACACATTCTGCAGACGCATAACGAATTATGCAACCATTTTCTCGACTGCATAACAAATTATGCATCTGCATAACAAAGTTATGCATCTATAACAAGTTATGTAACCATTGTTTTGGTTGATTTAGTGCGTACATAAAAAATTGATGCATAAAAGATAGTGCAACAATTTTCTCGATGCATAATGCATTATGCAGTCATATTTTCGGATGCATAACAGGTTATGCATCCATTTTCACGAATGCATAACATGTTATGTAGATATTATTGTAGGTGCATGACAAGTTATGCAACCTTATTTTTTGTTGGTTTCAATACTAATAAAAAAGTAGCTGCATAACATGTTATGCAACCGTTTTCTGGACTGCATAACAAGTTATGCAACAAATTTTGTAGATGCATAACAGTTTATGCAACCGTTTTCATAGTTGCATAACAGATTATTCAACCATTATGTCTTCATAGTTGGGAAAGAATCCCAGAATTACATACAAAGAGAAAACAAAGTTTTTTTTTCCCTAATTTTTTCGGTTATTATGTCTTCATAGTTATTTTACTGTGACAGACATTTAAGCCTTCCTAGGAGACTTGCTGGCTTTGACCGGTGACTTAGGCTCTTTGGATGCAGCTGCAGTTGACCTTTCAGACTTCTTGGGCAATAAGATTGGGTTAATGTTTGGTAGAACTCCTCCATGAGCAATGGTAACACCTGCTAGAAGCTTTCCCAATTCCTAGTCGTTCCTAACTGCCAACAAAATGTACCTTGGGACGATTGTCTTCTTATTGTTATCTATAGATGCATTTCCATCCAATTCCAGAACCTAAAGCACCGATCCAAACAAAAAAACTAACCTGCTAAGATGCCTACGAACAAACAAGTTATATAGGTATAATTAAGGGGTGGATTCAAGTTAAAGAGGCGCAGATAAACCATCACAAAACATAAACAACATAACCAATTACGGATGCTTTTTAACCTTAATGAGTGTTTTCGAGAGGAAACCTCCAAAACCAATTAGGAGCAAATCAATTCAGAAACTCCATTAAATGTCCACAAAAATCAAACCAATAAACAAGCTTGTTCACAAGGCTAAATGCATCATGATAGGATCAGTAAGTTAGTGTATCAGTAATACTTGTTCTCTTAAGTTTGGCCAAAGTTCTCAAATTGTAATCTTGCAACTATTAAGGATTTAACGCAATCACTGTTGTACCAACCAAATGAATCAATGACAAACATGATTAAAAACCAGTAATAATAAAGCAATTGTACTAATTAATTTTTATATCAATAGATTCTGCTACCTCAAAAAAAGCTAAAAGCAACAACTAAAGACTAGAAAGAGAAAAATTAAAACCTAAAAAGGGTTTGAAGCTCCTATCGTATCTTCATCCAAGTACGAGGAAGAAGAATCTTCATCAGTCGATAGAAATTCAGAATTGTCTGTTCCTTTTCTTCCCTGAGCACACGTTTTCCCAAAATACAAACCAAAACCTCCAAAATCATTACGATTGCTCTTGTCATATGCATTGATTCTTCTCCTCTTTCATTTCATCGATTTCTCATAGGGCTTCCCCCCAAAACCAATAAAAATTAAACCTTTCTCCCATACAACGTCGGTAGAAGCCCTAAAACACGCAAAAAAAAAAAAAAAAAAAAACTTCTATGAATTCAGAATCATACTTGATAAATTAGCCAACAACAGCTTAATCAACAATTCATCGACCTCAAATAATCATTCTTCTCGATCTGGTTCAAGTGTTGATGAAGATTTACAATTACAGTTGGGAGGAAGAAGAAAACGAACTGAAGAAGTAGTTTTTCCTTAAGAAAAGAGAAAAACTTAATTTTATAAATTATGGGCTTTAGAATAATTTTCTTTGTGAAAATGGGGGCGCGCATGAAGTTTTGCGCCCGTGGGTTTCACGGTAGGAAAATCTGAGAAAATGGGTCTCCCTGTAGTTTTCACTTTTTTTTATTGCTTCATAACGGTAATTTTGAAGCCCATCATAAAGGAGGTTATTTATATAATTCCCACTTTATTCTATGCCTTGAAGTTTTGTCTCGTCTCATTAACAGAGGTATTGAGCTTCGACATATCAAGGGATTTAAAATTTGTAGAGCAGCTCCAGTTGTGACTCATAGCTTTTTTGCCGACGATAGTATTTTGTTCCTTGAAGCCTTGCAGGAAACTAGTATTGGCATTAAGAAGAATCTCGATCGTTTCTGCGAATGGTCAGGTCAGAAAATCAATACTTCCAAATCTAGTTTGTTTTTCTCTTCACAAACTTTGGTGAGAGTCAAGTAGGAACCTTGCTATAAAGGTGGAGCCAAATCCGGGCAAATATCTTGGTACTAAGATTCAATGGTGTAGAATGAAAGCTGATAACTTCCAAGAGTTGTTGGTTAATTTAACAGCCAGATTTCAAGGATGGAAAAGTAATGTGTTAAATTTGGCAGGGGGAGATGTACTGCTTAAAGCCGCCATTGACCATTCTGCTAACCACCTTATGGCTGCCATGTTCATTCCTAAGAAAATCTTACAAGCTATAGATCGGATGCGTAGAGCTTTCCTCGGAGTTATGGTGGTTTAGGTACTCGAAAATTGGAATTTAATAATCTAGCATTCCTAGCTAGAACTATTTGGATGTTTCTGTCTAATGAGAACTGTATTCCCTATAAACTTCTATGTGCTAAGTATTTTGAGAACTGTACTATATGGGATTGCAAAGTTAAAAAGGAATTTCTTAGGGTTGGAGGAGTTTGTTGAAGGGTGGAGATATCATTAAGTGTAATTTAAAATGGTGCGTGGGTAATGGGCAGTCTATTAATGTTTGGGATAAACCTTGGGCTTCTAGAATTCCACTAGCGAATTTAATCGATAATATTGACGATTGGCAACAACATTATATAAATCGTGGAGAAAAGCAAAAGCACCACCAACATGCCCTACGGTGTTAAAAATAAACTCTTTAGCTTCTCATAAAATGAGTGCCAGCTGTCAAGACTCGAACATCCCAATAACTTTCCCTACGGCAATGGGGTAAAGATGAGAACAGAAACCAGACACGAATGTCTTCCTACGTTGCCCTATACGCCCTATATGCGCTGCGTAGGGCAAAGCAAAGTATTGCCGACTTATATGCTAATGTTTGGTTTCAAAGTGGATCCAGATTGCGGAGATTTAAAACAGGTGAAATGGTGAATGGCACCAAACAATTGGTGGAAAGCTAACCTATCACTTCTTATTCAATGTCATATACAACTGATAATAATGGCACAAAAGGAAAATGAATATAAATTGATTATCGGATTTGGAGCCAAACTGAAATATTGAAACCACAGTACCCTTGATAGTAAATTTACAGAGGAAGGAATGTGGTGTGGACGACTGCGGACTGGGAAGAAGACGGGAATTGTGAGAAATATTCCTTTAGAAGGTTGACCCTAGCCATGGGACATCAACCATTGCGAAGGTGATTAGGGTTTCGGAGCTTTGTTAGGATTGATCTGGCAACCATGTGGTGTTGACCATCGAGAAAGCCAACAGAACCTAACAGTGCCTTACTTTATGTTTTAGGCTGAAAGAAAAGATGTCGGTGATACTTGACGGCCATCTTTGAGCAAAGCTGAGTTTTGTTTACAAACACAAAAAGAGTTCCAGAAGCCTGTTGATTGGTAAAACCAAACAGTCTATATAGTGTTAGAAATGATACCCCAGAAACATTATCCAACTTGCCAAAGCAAAGGTATGGGATTACTGTGAGATGGTATAAGCAACATTTGCTGACTGTTCAACTTTTATAGTTTGTTAGCCATCCCTCTAGAAAACATGGGATTGTATTACCTGGGGTTTCCCTTGCACTGGCTTTTTATCCTTTCTTGGGAACTTCCTGGGTTGCAACAACTCCTCAACTTGCTCTTTTTTACTCATCGTCATCAGACATTGTTGCTACTGTAAGAATGTTTCTGATCATCGAAGAAACAAAATGAAAACAAATCATTCAAGTGTATGATGAGAAGAAAATTGTTTTCGACGATATCCAGAGATCAGTTTGAAGTACAAACAATTTGTTAAGCAGAAAGTCTGTAGAATTAAAAAGTTTCAAGGTAGAAGAAACAATAGGTACATCAGCAATGACTCGATTGGTATTTGCCGAAAATAAAATCATCATATTAGTTACCAAAATTTGCAAATAACTTCAACATTCTTGAAAAGTAACTAATAAATCAAGGCTCAGGCACATTAACAATGAGCAACTACAAGTTCTACTAAAGTTACTTATTTCATCATTCATATCTACAACGAACCTCAATGAACTTCGCACACTAAGAGTCACTTACCAACCTCGACTCAACTAAAACAGGCATGTAAAACATAATTACCCAATCATCTATTTATTGACAGATAAGACAATAATTTACCGGTTTTATAGGTTTGTCGCAAAATATCATAAGTTTGCTCAGTTCACTCGACTAAGCCGTTGTGCATATTATGGAAGGATGACGATAATAGAACTAAAACATGGACATGCTAAAACAAAAGTTTGAGTAACTTATCTGCAACAATACCTTGAGAACCTAAGTTACTGCCTAAAGTAGTTCTCGTACATGCAGAGGTTATTAATTCCTGATACCCACCACACCACCAAATAAATTCAGATATACAACGAATCATATATTGTAAAAAGAAAGATGCAAATATCAATGCTAGCTCGATAAATTCTCGAGACAGAAATCCTAGCATGGTTGCGGGCTTCTCTATACACTTGAGTTATAATAAAAAAACATGGCTTGCAAAGATACCGAAATTCATTTAGATCACTAACTTTTATCAGGAAAACTACCGATACAGAAGAAGTAATAATTAAAACAAACTTCGAGATGGCCAGCCTAAACAGTGCTTTAGTTATCAGCCGCACAATGTTACGAGAAACGCTAAGTTATTTAGCTTGTCAGCACGAGTACCTTGGGAACCAAAGTCAGTACCCTGAATCAGTATCAATATCATCATTACCACCAGCACCTGCAGAATCAGAATCATAGTTTCTGTTCTGAAGCTCTTCTTCAGCATCAATAGTCTTACTCCCTTCACTCCTGCTCCTCCTATTAACTCTTTATCTAATTTTGATACCCAAAATATTTTTCACCCCATAAAAAAAAGATAACAATGTGAAAAATCAAAATACCTAATATCATCCCTTCCGAATTGGAGCACTCCAGGCAATCTTAAGAAAATCAGATTTTTCAGAGGAACTGTTCTACTCTGAGAATGAGTGGTCAAATTTATGAGACTTTTTCGGATACCTGCAACCGAGAATGCTTCAGGGTGGGACGAAGAACAACAATCCAGAAGCCAAAAACCGATCAAACCGTTAAAATTGAATAAACGCTCTGAAAAGCAAACAAGTATAAAAGGAACTTAGGTTAAGAAAGAAGAATACATGGGAGAGGAACACATATATGGATGGAGTGAAAGGATGAAGGTGGAAGGGAGAAGGAACAGATATATGGATGGAGGAAGGGATAGAATTTTCCTACTATCCAAATTACAAAGCAAAATCTAAGGACAAATGCGAAACCTTCCTAATCAAAGGAAAACCAAGAAGAGACTATATAGTGTATACGGCTGACTAACACGTGACAAGATTACATACTTCCTGCTTCAATCTTTTCCAGAACCTCCAACCCTCCAACCTCATTTTCCTTTTCCAGATATTTGGTGGCAAGCCCTGAAATTTGATTTCTACCGTACTCCAGTAAATACAAAAGCGGCTAATGAGAATTACCCTCGGGCAATATGGAAGCGGACTATAATGAATTTAACATTTATATCCTAACAGCAAGTGTGTACCGAATGAGCCAGTGAACATACTCTGTTTCAGGAAGGTAGTTTACGGTGGAAAGGATGACAATAGGTTGAGAAAGATAATGATATATTCCTTCATAGGCATATAAATTGCAAGTTACGGAAGCCAACAAATGCCTCATACATGGTTCATTCAGAACTCTGATATCAGAAAATTCTATGTTCATAAATTGTTTGAAGCTATTACAGTGGATCTAAAGAGGAACTTCGTTTACATATAAAAATAAAACCAACGATAGAACATATAAAAAAATTACTCTAGAGTATGTGAAATCATGTTCCGTGAAATTAGATTCTTATTTTAATGGTTATTTAATTTTGCCAATGCTGGAAGAGAATATAAATGTGCCTATTATTTTGAAATTTGATCTAACTGTTTCTTTACTCCAGATTTCCACCCTAATATACACATAGGTAAACAAATATAGCATCTGTTGTTTTTCTTTTTGTTACCACGACTTTCAGCTAAGAAATCACGACCAGTGTCTGATGTATAACACTTATAGGTTTTAACCTAGTACAGCTCAACAAAATTGTGCTTAAGTAGCAATGAAATGCAACTATTAGTATCAAGTAATGATTAAATACTTACCCTCACAAACCTAGGAATCACACAAATAATGTGTACTGCAATGTGATGGAAGTAAGAGGTACTCAAAATTGATTAGTGAAAAATGGAACAATCACATATAAAGCTGCATGAACTTTTGTAGTCACCTTGATAAAAGTTTCAACAATATGCACCTTCTGACTCACATCAAAAGAGACAAAATGCTAGAGAGAGTCCATCAACTAGACCTGAAAGATACAAGATATAAGCTCATTACATTAGAGACTTATAGTTCCAGATAGAAAAGGGTTTTGAATGCCCCTGTTGCTTTAGGTCATCCATAACGTATATTTTGTTCGACGGCATGAAAAGTAAAGCATCTTTAATAGATGAAATACCAAAAGAGCAACTTCCCAAAACTAAAGTAGGATTCAATTCTAAAACATGGTGTAGAATTGTGTACAATCAAAGAAAAAACTGAAGGTCTAATGACATTAAAGCTCGCCCCTAAATTGTACACCCTCGAATAAGGGTTTCCACAACATTTTCAAGCTCAAATTCCAAAAGGATATCTTAAATGAATCTGGTAACGAACAAAGCTGACAAGTTACTAATACATATGTTAAAAAGTTGGGGACATCTAGAGTCTAGAGATTTACATAGTGAAGGAAAAGCCATACAGTTGGCTAGTGGTGCGAAGGAAAAGCCATACAGTTGGCTAGTGGTGCCCTTCACAATTTAGAATACTAGTGACATGACATCCATAAAGTTATATACAGAATATGTAGAGGTCATAAACACGCAAAAACTAATCAACTGACAAAATGAATTCTTGAGAAACTTAATAGACCTACTACTGTAATTAATAGTTTGGGAAATCAGTATGACAGTTTACCTCCTTGTGAATTCCTCAACTGCAGCTGCATCTACTGTAAAAGCATTGACTGAAGAAGAGCCTTAGATCTTTGCAACACCCGATGAAGTCCGCTCCTGCACACCTTTCCTGTGACAACCGAACTGTAATAATATCATAAAGTTAACTGTAAAATGATTTTTGTTCTTAAAAGGACTTTCAGATAGAAAAACAGAAAAAGAGGTCCTACGCAGCACCGTATATAAAAGTAAGAAGTTCTACGCAGCACCGTATATATAACTTGAGCCCCAATTGTAACTCGGTGCAAGGCTGGGGTGTCGCATCAGATGTGGGTGAAGATGGAGAAAACGATGCAGACTGGAGTGGATAGCTATCTCCTGGAAACTCAAAACAACCTGTCGCGTTACCTATTATCTCAAGCTCTGATTGAACAGACGGCTGACATTACCATGTGACTTACTTTAACAATAAAATTGGAAAACGCTAGGTGACATACACATATATGTTGACAATGAAAAGCTGCTAAAAGATTTTCACAATAGGCCTCTCCATCCAAGATGAGTACATTCATATCTTTGTAAGTTCTGAAGAATTAGTGTATACTTGCTGAACAAACTGCAGAAGAGGAAAGCAATATGGATACGCGACTAGTAATAAGTTCCCAAAGGCTACCTATCTTTGCAATTAAAAATAACAGTGAAATGAAATGGCTAATGGTGCATACAAAGTCATGGTAATAAAATATAAAAGTTCCGCCAAAGACATATATCAAAATTTCTTCCGTGTTTATACTTCCCCAAGTGAGAAGAATACAAGAGGGTTTAGATCAGTTCTAAGAAAAAGATGAAATGAACAGATCATTTGTGTCAAACACGCTAATTAGAAATGGACAGAACAATCGTAGTTGTGTCAAACAACACCCTACAACGATCAAAAAAGGTGATGTGTCTATCCAGTAGTATTGGTCAGGTATATAAGAGTAACTATTCTTCAGATCATTTGAAGATGATCTTAGCAAGATTTCCAAAAAGCCTATATATCTCAGCAGAGACTTCATCTTGAAATCGCAGCACTTCTTCATAATCTTCATCAATCTTCAAAAAGTAGGTAACCAAAAGCTGAAATTAACAGGAAAAAAATCAGATCACATTTGATTGTGAACAAAACAGATAAGATTCCAACCTATTTGAAATGAAAAGAACAACCAATGGATTCTTATAATTACTTACCTCTGTTGCATTATTTTTGTGATCAATGTCCTTGGTGCCCACAAAGACTTTCTTCTCCCGGCAGATGTAGATTACAGGTGCATTACACTTTGGAACATCAGCAGTATTGGGTGCATTCTCAGGTGCATAACGCCTTTCCAAAATCTGAGTGATCTTTCTTTTTGCAAAATTTATCATGTGGATGTCTGTGAATGGGAACTTGTAAATCCTACTGATCTTTACATAGTGTGAATCATTAACAGTAACCATTGCTTTAGACATCAAATCACTGGGAATTTTCACACTATCTCCATCAAGTTTTTTGACAGTGGTGCTCAGAAAATCAGATTTCTCAACAATACCAGTAACATCTGTATCTCCAATTTTTGCTGTTATATTCGAATTGGCTTTTAACGCTGAATTACATCTAATTAAAACCTTCGCAATCAAATATGGGAAGAGTTTATCCCATAACTCTTTGAAAGGGGTAAGCCACTTAGTTTCCAAATCCCAATTGCTTGTACTGGCAATTGACGAAGATGGTTTACCTTTCAAAACTGAATTAACTGCCGCTGCCAAAAGAAGTAAACATCCAAGATATAAAGCACTGTTACGAGCAATCGGAGACAGTCCTGAGTTCCATCTAATCAAATTGGCGTTGAGTTTATCCAATACCTCAGGGGTAAGATACTGATTTTCCCTTTTCCACTGAAATATATTTCCCCACTGAGAGATGTTGCTTATACTGTCGACTGAGGAGTAAATTTTATCTTTCAAATCTGATCTAACGATTCTAACCGCCATTGCAAGAAGTATTGAACAACCGAGAGATAAAGCATGATTACGAACAATCGGAGACAGTGAATAAAATACCAATATCGAGGTTAAATCCATATTTGAAAGGTTTGGAGATACCTTGGAATCTACAAAGTGAATAGATGAAAACAATCTAGATTCGATACTTTCCAAATGTGAACTAATCGCCATAAGCAGAAGCGCTGAGCAAGTTAGAGAGAAAACCTCGATGGATAAGATTGGAGGTGAGGATATGATCCGAGAAGACATCGGCGTCGGAGTCGGCGGAGATGAATTCTTGAGAGCCAGTATAGGAGATAGACATAAAATCTTTTGAGAAAGATTCGGAGATCCAATTTCGCACTTCGCAGACACACCGCCTTCAAATTTTAATTGAGAATAGAACACGGAACAAACTGCCATTCTTCTGTTTCTGTTGTTGCGGAGTCGAAGAACGTCACCGATGTTGTACTTGCACCCGGTTCTGATGGGGTAAACTAAGCTAGCCATTAGTATTCACAGATTGTTGATAACGATAGTGTAAGAACTGGTAATCGCCATTTTTGAAAACAAGAAATCGAAGAAAAACTTAAAACAAATTCTGATGAAGATGATGAAAGTTTAAAAGATACACAAAGAAAGAGAATCTTCAATGAAATCCTAAATTGAAATATTAATGAAGATCTTCAACAAATTTGAAGATGATCGGTTCTGATCTAAGTAAGATCAAATTTAAAGCATTAGGAACCGATAAATGAACGGGTTGGTGGAAGATTATTTATATAGGAGTATCCCTAGTTAGCCATTCGCGGGGATGGAGGCAGTAGTGGGAGTGTGGGACTACCTAATTCTGAAATTACAAATATAGGCTTTGGTTTACTTAAATTAGGAGTATTAATTTGTGGGGACTAAACTACAGATATTTGTGTAAGTTTACTAATGCTGTGTCAGAAAGTGTTTGATCTGAGTTTGTAATTTCAGAGCCAAACATATTACTGTTTGCCCTTAAACAAACATAACTTTTCTAGATGCCTAACCAGGAAAGGAGATGGGTTAGCGAAGTGATGGGATGGCGTTGCATTGGGTTGGGACTCGGGATCGGGAGGCCACTGCGTTAGCCACCTGGTCTATATTAACTGAACTTTTTAATGCATAGTCTTTACAAGTGCAATGCATTAGGCCGGTTCCTATGGGGTGGCTAACCCACCCATTTGCCATGCCAGCTGGCCTGGCAAACTGGCCACGCCACTATGGGAGAAAAGGTAAACGATCAAGTCTCCACCGAGCGGTTGAGACTACACCTTAGCGGTCAAGACTCGACCGGTAGCGGTGTAGTCTCAACCGTTCGGTGGATTTGAAACCTCCAACGGCTCTTTCTCCACTGCTATAAAAGGGCAAAAAATTACACAAAAATTACTCCAAATTTTTTGCACAAAAAAATTCTATCTTTATCTTTCAAAATGGCAAAGTTTGAATCCCAACTTGACTTGGCTACCCAACTTGATTTTTCCGGAGTGGTGCTTGAATCCGCCCTTAGTAAGATATGTGAAGGTTATAAAGAAATAGGTAAAAACAAAAGAAGTCTACAACTTTTGGATACTAACCAAATCAAACCTCCAACTAGGAAAAGACAAAGAAAAATTCAAGGGAAGGAAAATTTGAAGGCAAAGAAGAAGATAAACAAGGGAGACTCCGTTCATGAGTGCATTGATTGGAAGTTTGGTGAAATGAAGAAGATAAACAAGATGAAGAACATTGTCCCAAATTTTTACTTTTAAAGTCTTTATTGTAAGTTATGTCATTATCTAGATGAATGAAAGAGGCACTAATGTAAATTAAAATTCTAAACTTTTAATGAAAAACGCATTATTTTATATTAATAATATCTTATAATTAAAATTTGATACAAATGGTAGTTGCATCATACAAATGAAAATGCATCATATTTGGGCAGTTACTCTAAACTGATCATATTTGGGCAACACCCTCAAGATAAGATAACAACCCTCAAATTGAAAACATTTTCCAACTCTATTGCGCCATTCGAGCCGACACATTTGCTCCACATCATTTGCGTTTTGGCCATTTTGTCGGTTTCGATAACCTTCAGCAAGTGCAGCATCCCACAACTTCACATCCTTGCTGATTATTCTGAAGCGATGACACAAGCCGTCTGCATTTCGATTATTGAGGTTCAATGTTTTTTCTTGAAATCTCTGAAATATGTGACTCCATGCAACCTCTTGATGTTGATGTTGTCCACTTACAACCATATCTTGCATAACAAAAACATAATGCTTGCAAACGGATTCATCTTCAAATGTGCTAAATTTGCGAGGTCGAACTCGAACTGACATATTGGATTTGTGAAGTGAAAGAATGGAGATTGAAGAAATGGTGTGAGTTGAAATGAAATTTGATATTGTATTAATAGGCAGATGAAATGATGACCGTTGGATGAGATGATAAGAGAGGTGTAGTCTAGACCCATGGTGGTGGACACAACACCTAGCGGTGTAGACTTGACCGAGTGGTCGAGACTCGACCGCTCGGTAGAAACTTGACCTGGCATGGCTAAGTGGCAAATTTTCCACTTAGCCAAGCCGGTTTGCCACCTCCATAGTGGGTGCTTAAATGGAAAACATTCATGTTTGCCACACCCATAGGAAGGGGCCTTAGCCACCTGGTTTATATTTTCACAAACTTAAAACTAATTGAATTTTCTAATACATGGTCTTTGCTAATACACAGGTATGGATGCATTTCAATTTTGATATGGATTTTGTTAGGAATGGCACAACAATGTTCCATGAATGGCTAACAAACTGTTTTGAAAACCCAAACATGGGAGACTATGATATAGACTGGCATGTCCTTTGCAGTATAATAATGTGGTATATTTGGAACGTAAGGTGTGATGCAGTGTTTAGAAAGAAGTCGCAGAATAGTGTTGTAACTGCCAATAACATCATTAAATTTATAAACAACTACAATATAGTGAATAACACAGGTCACAATATAATGGAATACCTTTACTATAATTCCAAGAATGATGTTGTTCTTCATATTACTAAATACCATGTTGCTGAGTTAGGAAGGAATTTGGCTCTGCAAATTAACACTGCTCTGACCATAGCAGATACTACTATGAGAACAGGGATTGGTTTAACTTTGATTGATCATACAGGTATAGTCAGAGAAGCAAGAGGTTTCTTTATTGACAGTACAACAATAGAAGAACTAGAAAAGGCTGGAGCAGAAGCTGCTTTCCAATGGGCAACATGTTGGAAAAGCCACAAAATCTCCTTCAGAAGTGATTCAGAACCAACTCTGGTGCTGCTGGTGGGAATGTACGCAGAAGCTCGACGACATCGTTACCTGATCAGTGAAGATTTTGGAAATACAAAAAACTTTGATATAAACTTTTTAGCCCAGGATTTTACTTTGGTTATAAGAAATGATGTAATATGGGAAGCAAACCTTTCTTCTTTTTGCAAAAAGTATGAAATTAGCCACAACTTGGTGGACTTTAGCCTAAGGGATTTATTGAACTATCTGAACATTCAACTATGGAATGAGAATGTAATGAATGCTCGCAACTCCAATTTTGGATTTACTGAACAACAAATATCAATATATTGAGGTATACCTCTTTTTCTAAAAAAGAAAAAAAAAACGAATAAGGTCTCTTCCATCGTTAATTTAGCTTGTCACTGATGTTTGGACTGTCATGTCCTTCTAACTTCACTCGGTTTAGTCTTTTCTCTTAGGCCCATAACAAAGCTTCCTTCAGCGATGCACTCCTTGTTTGGTCAGTTACTCATGAAGTCGTGATGACATTTTTTGACTCCGTGCAATTCCATACCAATCACACAAAATTAGTTCGACAGTAGCCAAATTAGTAACATAATTAAACATACCTTTTGAAGTTAATTTTAAAAGCGTTAGGGTTAGGGGGATGGGGTGTCGACTCCAGATGTCGTACTGACTATTTTTATTCTGTAGAAATTAACGGTTAATCCCTTTTTTATTGGGCTTTATACTCTTTAGTCCTATCTCTAAAAGCCTAGTACAAGGAGATCCAAATTTACTTAAATTGAAACAAGTTAGTCCGTTTATATACGAGTTAGTCCAAATACGTTTATTTTACATGACATAAATACTCATTGTTTATTTTTGTACTCTCTAGTTTCTGTTCTTTCTTCTTCTTTTTCCAAAACTCGAAATCGCTCCGGAAAAACAAATCCTAAAACTCAATCTCGTCCCGGTAAAAATTCAATCCCCAAACATAGATCTGATAATCAAACAAACTCACTATTCAAATTAGAAAACTAATCATTATCTTTTCTTGAAGATTAAGGGGAAAAGTTGACGGGATTCAATATCAGCAAATTAATTTGATAGCAATTGCAAAGATACATTTGATATATTCTAATCGTTTAATCTGATCTGAATTGTTAATTTATTAATTTCGAATCCATTTTAGAAAGGAAAAAAAAACGATTTCAAAAACCTAGTACTTCGATTTCAATTTGAATTTCTTATTCGATTCATGATCGGAGTTTAAATCTATAAACATCTCATTTTAATAATTGTTTTGAGATAAAAATTTCGACAAAAATTTCACGAAATTTCTTAGAGGTTATCTCTATAAACATAACCTAGCTTTCAACTTTTCTGCCTCATTATGATTTATTTGTGTTAGCAATAGTTTTTGTATTTGTTGTTTTTCATTTCAAATTATGATTCTCCATTATGGTTATCACTTGTTTGTGCGTGTTAGACCTTGAACCTGAAAATTTAGATCCCGGTCTTGATTCAAATTATTGATGGTGTTGCTGTCATTGTTTATGGATTATTTAAATCTAACTATTGAGCGTTTTTCTGAAGCTTAATTTTGTCTATTTTTTGGTTTGCGTGTACATCAGATGGTAAGAGAAATAATTACTTTGGCTAAGGAGGAGAAGTAAGAAGTTCACCAGTGATGGATCAAACTCCACCAAATACAGATAAATCTTACATAATGGTTTTAAAAAGACGAGGGTACCTAAATACACAACAATCTTTTATCTATCCACCTATAAGTCCTCTACCGAAAGTGATTATCTATGGACAGAGTCGAGACAATACAACAAATCGGTTCACACTTCGTGTGGTTGTCTATGGATACGAGATTTAGACAATACGACAATAAGATAACTTGTGTGATTGACTATGGATACAAGATCGAGACAATACAACAACAAAGTATGATACTTGATAATAGATTCAGACTTAACCAAACTTTATAGGATCACTATCAAGTATACCGAAGTTAACGTTTGTGTATTTTACTTTTAATTATAATAAAACAACTATAATTGCGGAAATAGAAAAGTAAAGTACACAACAACATTTTGTTAACGAGAAAACTGCAATTGCAGAAAAACCCCGGGACCTAGTCTGTAGCGGCTTAATACAGTGTGGTGTTCAAATCTAGACTCGGTCCCGGGGTTTTTCTGCATTTGCGGTTTTCTCGTTAACAAAATTTCTGGTGTCTATGTTATTTCTTTTCCGCATTATATTTGTTTATATAATATCACAGGTTGTGCGTGGTTCAACCAATTAGATAATCCAACCTTTGGTTGTTGATATAAATTGATTGGCACTTGAACATTGTTCTTTGGTACCGTTCAAGTTGTTTCTCATAATAATCAGGCTCACGGATTCTATCTGTTTGATTTGCTGATTGCATTGACAAACAAAGATATATATCTTGGATATATTTCTATTGATTGAGTCTGGCTGTCTAGTTGATTCTCTTGGAAATTATATTGGAGTGTGTTCATACAAATTGCCTAAATGAAATATTGGGTGTGGTTGTTAGACCCCCGCTTTTTAATTATCGTTGGTTATGCGTTAAATGGTGCTGAAGGGCCACAATGGATGAAAGCATAGATATGAGCATTAACCTTAGAGTATGAATTGTAATTTAGTATGAGTAGTAACATTACTGTATTCTAGTGTTGGCATTATAATTCGTTCTCAAGAGACCTAAAGTGTGTCACTAGCATTATAGCCCGTGTTACCAAATATAACAACATAGATTCTTAATTTTAGTAGGTATTTAATTGATATCTAGTTTAATGAATTTTATCTTAGGGTCAACTTTCAGTTAACCTATTAGTATCAGATATCGTTCTTTATTTTATCTCTAATAGCTGGAAGAGGGATGCAATCTGGGAAGTTATTTGATTCATGTTGAATTCATTGTTGTGAATTCCCCATTTACAAGATCCACAGTTCTGTGGATTTATTGGTATGCTCGTGGTTCACTTTTTTAATCTTGTTTTAAGCCCAATCTATTTGCATAACAATTTAGGAATGAAACCATATGTTGTAACAATCGATATTCTTTTTACTTTTTTAAGAATTTGAATAGTTCTTACATGATTTTGTTTCTAAGTGTGATGCTGAAGATTTTAATCTAGGTGACATGATTATTGTTGTTATGAATTGGTAAAGAGAAAGTTGCAGGCATTACTCATGATATGCAAAGAACGACATGGAAAATCATTGATTTAGGTGAGTTTATCTTCTTTTTTTTAATCGTAACTAGGGTGTACGAAGTTCTGCACATGTGAATAAATGGCACATGGTTATGGAGATTCCTGATAGTGTTCTCGCTCATATTGTTTTGTTGTTGCCTTATTGCGGAGAGTAACCTAGGTCACATAGTTATACACATGTTGATTCTTAATGTGTATATACTTAGACACCTGTTGATTTTTAGTGTGTACACATTTGTACACCTTGGCCTACATAACTTGCATTTGAGCTTTTGCTGAAATTTTTGGTCATACAGGTGATTTAAGATTTTTCTTAGTTTTCGTAGTAGTAATTAAGATTCGTTCTCTCAGACTTGCGAAGATTAAATTTAAAGGTTTAAAGAAAATAATAAACAAAGGCGAGAGTCACTGGGCCTAGGATTCCACCGAATTCATATCAATAGGTTCAATTTATTTATTCTCAACAATTAAAGCTCAATAAACAAAATAACACCGACTCTTATTTTTGCCAAGGTAGACTCTCAAAAGATTAATTGTATCCCTAAGCATAGATTATCTAAACAAAGCATAACCTATCTAATTGAATAACAACCAATTTAATCAAGTCATAATTCTATTTTAATTAGTGCAAAAGTCAAATAAAGAATTAATTAAAACTACCCACGTATGAAATTCGGCTTCCTCCGTCGACCCAGTGTAGGGGCTTAGCTACTCATGATGTAGACACACTCAAAATTCATTTTTATTGCCCAAATGGTGTTTACAAAGAAGAGAAAATGAGAAAATCAAATTAAACCGAATTTGCAACGCTTATAAACGTTGCAAACTCACCGTTACAAAGAATAACAGCTTGACCTGTCAGCAGATGACAAGTCTTATCTTTTCCCGTAAGCGACGCTTCTTTTACGACTGTCTTTGATAGTCTGTTCTTCGTGTTCTTCACTATTTCTTCTGCTGCTGCAGATTTTCTACTAAGAATTCTCTCAACTCGTAGCCTCCCAATCACCTCGATGATCCTCTAGTATTCCCAACAACTTATTTATACCCATAGCGACTCCAAATCTCTCGAGTAAATGCAAAATATTTTTGATTATTCTTCCATGCAAGGCGCGGTATTTTCTTCCTTTTTTTATCTCCTTTACGTGTTATTCTTTGACCGAAACTCTCCAACACGCGCAAAACAAGTTCCAAAGCAGACGTCAAACTCATTGCAATCACCACCAATACCGGAAATATCTCAAACAATCCCGTGAAAACTCCACCTCCTCTCGTTTTCTCCAATCCACGTAACCATCCCACTTTTCTTGATTCCAACTCATATACCAGCCTGTTTTAGTCAAACAGATATCCTAGATCGATTTCATCGATTTAATCTCCTTTGTAAATTTCCAAATCCAAAACAGCATCTCTCGGGTCTTCAAAACACACGTAATTCCCTGATTTAATCAATCGGAATCTCCAGCCAATTCTAATCCAAACCGTTGAGCATACCATGCCTGTTTGGTTAAAACAAGTCTTCCCCAAAAGTTTCAGCCATTGAATCTCCTTAATACACGCCCAAATCACTAACCCTAATTCTGTTCTTCTGCTACAAAACTTTCCCGCCAAAAATGTTCTTGCTGTTTCATCGATTGTTGATTATCTAGCCAAATTTGATCGAAACGATGACCCATACCAGACCTGTTTAGGTACCAGGAACAAACCCATTTGATTTCAGCCATTGAATCTCGTTCGAACACCTCCAAATCTTCAACCCTAATTCTGCAACCATTTTCCCGCCAAAATTCAAATGAAGAAGATGACTGCCCCTTATCCAATCCGGGAGTGCGAATAGCAATTAGGTTGCCCCTTAGTAATTGGGTGCCCCTTATCCAAAACTGAGAGTCCGAATAACATGTGTCCTCCGGGGTACAAAAACCACTTTTCGAGCAACTTTTTCCATAAGAGCTTATTTGACAAAAACACCTACAAACAAGTTTATTAGTGATAAAATGAGGCCCTGCTAATGTATTTATGGGTGAAAATGCGTCGCACTTTCGTGCTCATCAACAGGATGTTGGTTGCATGTCGTCATTTCACACATCCCGCTTAAATCATATGTCTAACATCCCCATAAATCTCTCCATAACTTTTAAGCATCGATCCCATACATCGAAAAGCATCCTTCTTAGGTGTAGTTGCAGGAAATCCCACAATACACCCCTCACTATATTTTGTTTAACTAATCCATTCAAAAGATAAAAGATAATAGATGAACAATTATGAATGTTTATTAATAACTTTCTTGAAATCTTTACACAGGAAAATGGAATTACACTTAAGAACTTACAAACATTCTCTCTGTTTCTCTCTCCTAATGACTTACCCTCCAATCCAAAAAACCTCTCCGAAGAAGCTATTCTTCTCCATTCATTTCCTGAGCCTATGGATAATGACACTCTTCTCGCTCATCTCAACAACTCTTTAAGTGGTTCGTCAAGCAGAATTAATTCTCTTTCATTAAATGAAGTCCAAACCAAGTACCTCCTCTTAGAAATTGAGCACAGATCTAGTTTAAGTACAGCCAACCAGTTTAAAACAAATGTACCTCGAGTCTCATGAGGAAACCAAAATTTTAAGGAAGAAAATTAGTGACCATATAGATGACAAAGATCGCATTGCTAATAATGGTGCCCAGGCATTAGCAACATTTCAAAAGTCCCTTCTCGAAGTGCAAATGGAGCGAGATGAATTGCTTCGCACAGAACTCCTTACTTAGTGAGCGAGAAAATCAAATTCGTTCACTTCTTATTATAAATAATGACGATGAATTCGCTTGGGCTGCGAAAATCTTAGATAATGCCAGGAATAACTTAGGTGTTGATGTTAGTCTTCATACCGAGCATACTTCCTTGGTTAAAGATATAATATCTGATGAGAGAAGGTTATTTATTATACCTTACTTGTTTCTTACCTCTCGTAATATTGCTGTTGAGTTGTTAATTTATCGTAATTTATTTGCAGAGTCCGAAAAGATTTCAAGCAAGGATTGAAGAACTTGAATCTGAGAAAGCACGGCTCGCAAAGAATCTCACCCTTCGCGAGAATAGATATTCCAAGTTGAAGAAACAATTTCAAACTACCGTGGCGAATTTTAATAATGATGCCGTTCGTTTTCGCAATGAAGCCATGGAGTACGTTTGTAATGATCACAAAATCTCTTTGTTCATATCCTTGGCTTTCCGAAGAAGTTCTGAGAATTTGCCTGTCTCGGACGTTTCGATAGTGAGGCCAATAAAAAGAAAACTCGGCGGACGAGAATAATGGAATTGAAGGATCGGATAAAGGAGAAGAATCGCCAAAGAGATAATTCTTTTTGTTTCTTTCATTGTCTGTAATATCTCGTACATTTCTCAGATCTCTTTTTGTAAACTTCTTGAATTATAGCCCATAAATTCGATCTTCGTTCTCCTTTCTTGGCAGTTCTTCCTTGTAATATAATTGGCTAGCATTATTGATGTATAACTCTTTCATTGGAAGATGGATGACAATATTTCGTCTTTTCCATTCCCATATTTGCCTCTGTTATGCATCTTCATATGAAAGAATGAAATTTATGAGATTCGCACTTTCTTCCTCTGACCAGGAATGATGTTTAAATTTATAATTACGACGAGGTCGCAAGTGATTTTCATAAAAGAAGAAATCTATTGATCTCGCCTTATCATTTTTGGTGGTCTTCTAAGCTTGACCTTCCTAAGTAAAGATCTTACTC
The DNA here is from genome assembly GCA_023531295.1 of Papaver armeniacum. Lineage (NCBI taxonomy): Eukaryota > Viridiplantae > Streptophyta > Magnoliopsida > Ranunculales > Papaveraceae > Papaver > Papaver armeniacum. The sequence goes on along the minus strand of JAJJWW010009747.1, from coordinate 227,577 downwards.
TGCCACCCTTATTGCGACAAGGTCGCAGGACGTCTTTACACTTGCATGCAAAAACCCATTGACCTTGCCTTATCATTTTTCAAGTATTTTTGCCTCTGCAGGATATTTTGTTTGCGACAATATGACAGGCCTAAATATTCTTGCGAAAATAAAGCCCCGTGACATTGCCGAGTCTTGCGACGAAATCGCAGGACGTCTTTACACTTTCATGTAAGGACCCATTGATCTCGTCTTACCCTCGCGTTAGTATTATTGCCTCTGCAGATCATTGCACAAATATGACAAGCCTAAGTTTCCTTGCAAAAACAAAGCCTCATGACATTTGCGTCTTTGGCACTTATCGCTCCCTAATGGAGGGTGCCGCCTTATCATCTCCCTGGTTGCCCCTTCAAGGAGGCGTACATCGGCCATACAAGGCTAGCTCCTCCCATCTGGTCTTAACAACAACCAGCTTGTTTTCGCCCTCTTATCCCTTATACCTATAGAGTTTATGGTTACAAGGCTGCACCCCTAAGTGGAGTTTTCTTGGTAGAGTGCGGATGCGCCAAGACTTGTCAAGAGTGGTAAGGAAGTTCCATGCTCCCCGCACTCTTGACTCAACCGTGTACCTCGGCGCCTTGATCATACGCCGACTCCTTGAAAGAGACCCTCGGTCGCCCAACCAGGGTATAACCTACATATATAGTTGGGAATCCAAGGTACCTCCTCCTGATAGGCTTTCATGGGCCCCAAATCTGCATGACCCGAGTTCCGGGGCGGTGTAACCTTTTCCCCAGCCATGTTAAGAGATACCCCCTTATATGACGCACTTTAGGTCTTACATTTGCCTCTTACGAAATGTAATTCGCGAACTAGGGTGTACGCCATAAAGGTTCGTCCCATTCATTTACTCATTCATTGTTGTTAAATCATTCAATCATTCATATTTAATTGTTGTCGATATTTAATTTGCGAAGACATCGCACAATTATGTGTCATTCATTTTTCTCTCGGATTCTTGTACATTCTTATTGTCGAAATTCTCGCATATCATTTCTTCTTTATCTTGCCTTTGATATATCTTTGTCGATTATTCACTTCTTATGCCTTTTGTTCATTGCACTCTTTGCCTAATCGTTACCCCAATCCTTGGAGGACTCCTTTTCATCATTATGTTCGCGTATTTCTATGCATTCATTTGCGCCACTTCGCGATGTTTCTGCGGCACTTTGCGATGTACTATAACCAGTTATTTTTACAGTTTTGTAACATTCGCCTATTCTTGCGGCACTTCGCGATGCTTCTTCATTTCTTATCTCTATAGTATCCACCATCGAACTTCTCTTTTCTCTGTTCATCTTTGATATTCTGTTTCCAACCTTTCCTTTTAGTATTTCTCTCCCGCAAACTCTCTACGTCAACCTCATAACATTTCGACCTTCCTTCCAATCTCCCTTTATAATTCCAATACCATTTGGATGGGGAAACTTTATACATTGATGGTATGTTGATGCTACTCCCAAGATTTCGTGCAGCCATGGTCGCCCAATTAATGCGTTATAAGGAGATTCCACGTCAACCACGTTAATAAAATGTCACCATATCCTTGTAAAGGTATCCTCATGTGAACCTCTCCTTTAGGTTTGTTCGTTGTGCCGTTAAAACCGTAGATTTTGTACGTTGAAGGAATCAAATTTTCATCCTCTCCACCCATAGTCTTATAAGTATGGTAAAACAGAATATTCACCGAACTTCCAGTATCGATTAGGATTCTATTGATTGCCCAACAATTTTACGCCATCGTCGTCTTCTCCATCAACTGGTCTTGGATTAATGTCCAGTCGCACCACCAACGGCTATCATGTGCTTCTCTTCCTTTGGGTACTTCGTCTGGCAGAGAAAGAAATAATTTTTAGTCACTAATCTTTCAATTGCGACTTTCTCGCCAGGTTCATCACTTCTTTGTTATGAAAATCTCTTGCATATACTCTACTAAGCACGTTATCGTGAAAATCTTCAATTGTACGATATGAATGAACGATAGAATTGCAAAATAGATTTTTGGCCTTTGTTCCCACTTCTATTACGAATGCTTCTTTTCCCTTCTTTGAAACTTCTTCTTTGCACTTCGATGGTGATGTTGTTAGTACTTGCTTCCCTTTCTCTTCATCTTTTAGAAAATGAGTCAACTTCCCCTGATCAATCATTCTGAGAATGATTCTCTTTATGTTTCTGCAGTCATTTGTTAGATGTCCATGAAAGCGATGGTAAGAACAATATTCATGACTTCTGTCACTTGGTGGTGGTTCACTCCCTGCATTCCATGGTGGTGGTACGTCCTCCATTACAAGTATAGCTTCCCAAATTTTTTCCACACTAGCATTTAGTGGTGGCATTCTGATCTCTTCCCATACCACTCTGCGATTTCTTGGCCCTCCATGGTTATTCTGCCTTCGTCCTCCATAAGTTTCTTGCATATGATCTAATCTCTGAATTTTATTATTGTTGCCGCGGTTGTAGTAGTTCCTTTCTCTGCGACTTTCTCCTTCGTCTCTTTCATCAATTCGCACACCTTTATACCTATCGTTCTCTCTTCTGGGTTCTCTATCAACTCTCCTCTGCATCCTCTCGTATTCTCCATTGGTATTTCTATTGACACGATTTTGTGCTCGCCTCCTTTCTCGGTTGTCGTGATTATTTTGCCGGATTGCTTCTTCCAATTCTTGGTTTTCCACTTCTGCTCTTACTCTCTCTCTCTCGCGGGCTAAGCGTGCTTGTTCAGCATAATGTTTCTCAATGTCATCCACGATCTCTTTTTGCGTTCTCAATGCTTCTCTTCCGTGCGAAGACAATTCGCGAAGACAACGGATAACAACATTGCGAGTGAGTCGCAGAGGGTTAAATATAAATGACGCATTGGATGACGATAGGAGGATATGAAATCTCGCGAAAGTTAAGAAGTGTCGCGAGTATGAATATTTGTACGTCTGCGACACTTCGCGAGACATTCCCGAAAATAAAGGACAAGACTTAGTCATCATTCATTATGTATTACCCTATATAAAGGGATGAGTGAATTTGTTGTAGAGAGGTCTTTTGGATTGGAGGGTAAGTCATTAGGAGAGAGAAACAAGAGAGAATGTTTGTAAGTTCTTAAGTGTAATTCCATTTTCTGTGTAAAGATTTCAAGAAAGTTATTAATAAACATTCATAATTGTTCATCTATTATCTTTTATCTTTTGAATGGATTAGTTAAACAAAATATAGTGAGGGGTGTATTGTGGGATTTCCTGCAACTACATTAGGTACTACTTGTCCTTTTAGAGTAGCATTTCCATTCCCTTCTCTAGCATAGCTGAACTCGCGCCTCATATACTCTTAAGTTTAAAACCCTTGTATTCTAGAGTATGTTTCCATGGCTTTTATTGTCTATCGACATCTACCCTATATTCGTTAATTAACACCACATCAATAACAAAGAACATGTACTAGGGGATCTCCCCTTATAACTTCGTTCATCACTAGGGCGAAAAACGTAAGGGCTCAAAGATAACTTTTGGTACAATCATATCCTAATATGAAAATTTACTAGTTTCGTTATCACATGCTCTTGCACTGGTCACAACGTCATCTTGGATATCCTTGATGAGGGTAATGTACTTTGTGAGGACAATCATTCTTATCAAGAGCCCACTACATAACCTTTCTCGGTATTTTATCATATGTTTTATCCAATCCAATGAATATAATGTGCAGATCCTTCTTTTGCTCCCGGTATCCCTCCATAAGTTTTCTTTCCAGGAAGATCGCATTTTTGGTCGATTTCTAAGGAATGAAACCAAATTGGTTGGAACCTTGTGCAAGAAATTTTATCCCTAGTTCGCAGAATGACATCAGTTTATTAAAAAAAGAACCCTATGGGAAATATCTAAGTGCCTTCAGTTTTTTCATTTGTCCTTGTTGCTTAAGTCACCCATTCATTAGAATATTATACATAGACATACTTGAGAAAATTAGGGATACAATATGACTCCACCTAAGCCTGTCTTTCATGTTAGAATTAGGGGATAACCATGCAATATTCCTAGTATCAGAATCAAACAAATCTTGGAAAGCCTCTTCTTTACAAAGTTCATGTTGTGGGATTTGTAAGTTGTTTAACTACATTTGGTCTAAATCCAAGGTCACTGTGTTGGAGTATTGCTCGGTTAAACCCAAAAGTTTTGTTATCTCAAGCTTGTTGTCAATGTTAGATGATCAAAACTATATCTTGAAGTCTAGTATACTAAGTCAAGTTTCGGATAGGTTAGAATTGTAGTTGAGTATCAGAAATCACCCTTGAAGACCGAAGATCGACGAAGACATTTGGGGGAACTTCGTATCAGGTATCTGAAGACTGAACCATTTTATTTTACTCATTATACCATCATTTTATCCATTGAGACTATGTCGTATGACTTATAGTAGATAAACAAAGAAGATGTTTCGAGTCAAGCTAGTCTTGTGAAAGATCTCGAAATTTGATTTAGCGATTGGTTGTTGGAATTTCAGATGTCCTTAACAATATTGGTTTTGCGAATTAATGTGTGGATCAACTGAAAATTGCCCGTGCAAATGATTATATCACTTGGGAATTTTTCTAACATCAAAAGAGTGAAATATGAACACCGAATTTTTACTCAGGGTAGGTTGGCAAACTCAGTTTGCAAACCATAGATATCTGAGATTCATAAATACAGGAAGGTTGGCGAACCAGTTCGTAAACCACAAGTTCAGTTCCTGGTTGGCAAACCGTGGTGAACTATATTTTATATATTGGATTAATTAGCTAGCAGTTGGCGAACCCGGTTCACAAACCGTAGCACCCTGACTCGTGAACAAACCTTGCTTTTGGCAAACCTTTGTACCAACTGTCCCGATAATGTTTAGCAGATGCTCAAAGACTTATTATTTTAATATGTTTAGCATTGCTAGAACTCTCTTAAACACTTCTAAGACTTTATTGATTTTATTAAACACTTATTTGTTTGAATCATGATTAATTTCTTAGGTGTTTAAATTAACATCAAGTAGATTTTAGTTCTTTGGCTAACTTGCCAAGCCAAAAAGTCATTATACACGGTTCAGTAACGAACCTAAGTGTATAGTTTTCTATTGTAGTTTGAAGACCTATTTTGTTAGCTTGATTCTCAAGCTTTCTTAGATTGAATTCTAAGCTAAACCTGGTCTTTGAAAACTATAAGTAGAGCATCTCTGTCAACTGGGAAAATCAATCCCTCACACTTTGTGTCCTAGTTGATTCTAGAGTCTCCTCAGTTGACCTTTTAGGTTTACGACTAAAATTATCTTGCTTGGGGATTCGTGAAGCCAGGTCCGTCTATATTTACCTTGATAGTTCGTGAATCCTTATCTTGCTTTCTGTTATCGAGGTATTTTTAATCTCTTTCAGGCAAGATATGTAGTATTCACAAAGTTCTATTCGTCTCGGACTTTGTGATTCCTCAAGATAGATATTTAAAGACTGAGATCTTTCCATGATTGTTCTTGAGAGGTGGTTAAGAATCTAGGCTTATGTTCGGGAGTCGTAAGTTCCGGATTTGTGGGGTTTGCTAGCTTGCTATTGCAAACAGATTTCTACACCTTGACCTTTGATCTAAAAGGAAATCAAATAAGCTTATCTGTTAGAGGCATATTGGTATCAAAAGTCTTCACTTCGGCTGAAGAAACATTTATGATGTAAAGGACGCCATCTAAGGGAATTAAGTGCGTCGAATCTTGCCAGGTTCAAAAAACGTAAGGAGCACGACTGTAACTGAATCGCTTGGAGGGTAGATTTGATCTCAACTACATTTCAGTCCAAAGTCTGTTAGTAGGCTAGTGTTTGTAGCGGCTTAATACAATATGGTGTTTAATCTAGACGAGGTCTCGGGGTTTTTCAGCTATTGTGGTTTCCTCGTTAACAAAATTTCTGTTGTCTTTTGTATTTCCTTCTCCGCATTATGTTTTTTATCTTTATAATTGGGTTTATAGAGGTTTGTACGTATTCAATCTAAGTAGATACGTCCACTTAGTTGTAATCGATTACGAGACTAGTTTCTTGTAGAATTCGTATCTTGAAAGATAGATAACAAGTTTAATTACATGGAAGAATTTCGATTGGATTATTTGGATACGACTAGATTGATCTTGGATATTGATTTCCGAGATCGTCCAAGTATTCCTCTTAACCATCAGGTTCACGGACCTTGTGTTATATACATACTGATGAGTAGAGGTTATACATGTTTTTAAGGATCATTAAGTTGGTCTACTTGCAATTGTGTTAAGTTTTTTCTATAAAGGTTGTCGAACGAAAAAGTTGGGTGTATCCTCGCGTTTACAATTGGTATTAGAGCAAGCAAACACTGTTTTTTTTTTTAATTCAAAACTAAATTCATTAAAATTAAACAAAGTTGTTACATGAATGTGATGAGTTACCCAGTCTTGAATATCAAGAGGTAAATCATCAAAACTCAAAATCAACCTTAAAAGCTCTAGCTTTCTTAGATAACTTGTCTACAACTCCATTGGAATCTCTTTTCACTGAAACACATTTCCAATTACTAATTTTATTTAGAGCAACTTAATAGTTAATATCTAAAGTTGAACCTTGATTCATCCAATGGACATAGCAGTTTCGTTCATTTATGGATTTGATTAACACTTAATTATCAGACTCAAATATGACATTACTGAGATCACTTGAAGTTGCCAGAATAACAGCTTCCTTCATGGCCTTGCACTCCAGCTCCTCCACTTTAATACCTTCTTTCATTCCTCCATTAAACTATTATCTTTGCACACCAATGCTGGTACCTACAAAATCCCTCACAATCAGTCTCATGCCACCTTGTAGTGTTTCTTTAACAAAAGAAGCACAAAATTGATTTTGATATGACCAACATTCGGAGGCTTCCATCCCAGAATCTTCAAAGGCATATTAGTCACAGTGGAATGATTAGTATTAGATAAACAAGTTTATTGATGTTATCTAGGGAAATTATTCTATTAGGATTAAGATTCTGAAGAAAAAAAAATTGAACATCTATCCTTCCAGATAATCCAAGCTGCCACCATAAGGAGTTTATCCAGGGCATGTCTATAGATACATGTGTCAAAGTTCAAACTAGCACCTACATAGAACCATGATATTACCCTTTCCTTGAAAGAACCATGTTGAGCTAGTATGTTACCCACATTAATGTTTAAATCTAACCACACAGATCTAGCATAAGAACAGTTAATGAAAAGATGATCGCTAGATTCACTAGGGTGACCATACAGACTACGCTGAAGCTCAATGCCATTCTTGTACCTAGAAAGCCTATTAGCAGAATCAGGTTCAAAAAAATAATGGATTAATAACTCATTCCAATTCCTAGTGCCACCGTAAAAAATCTCAAACACAAAAGTACAAGGAATTGTGTTAACTAAACCATCAACATGAACATGAGGATGATCCAGACCTAAAACCCAACAATCTAACCAAATATTAATTTTAGTTCAAAATCTGACAGCCCAAAAACTGTTGTTCTTAATGATGTGTATGCACCTATATATTCCCCTCCAAATCCAAGAACAGTATTCATTGAGTTTTTGCAGATGAAAAATACTACAATTATTAAAGTACTTTGCACTCAACATCTGAATCCACATTTCATCATGTTCATTAATAGTTTTTTACGAGGTGTTGAACTCGCAAAAATAAATTCCTTACTTCTCTTACACTAAGTAGTAGTACAATGACAAGCATGTTCGTTCCTGAGGGAGAGTTGAGCTAAAGTTGTCAATTCAATTTCTGAATAATAATGCAAATATGAGGATGAGAATGATCAATGACTCTTTCACGGTCACAAAACATGAATCTTATCAATATAGCTATGTTTCTGCAAAGTACCCATTACTAATAACCCTAGAATATTTAGTACGCTCAAATACTCCGAAATCTCTAATTCACCGGAAATAAAAGCGCTCGACTACCGGATTCTACTCATCAAGTTTCCTAGAAGTACGCTCTCTAGGTGTGACTCAATCGAATGCATTATGTTCCATGAGATAGGCTATTCCTACTGACAAATACAAAAGCTCGATTCATCTACTAGTGTCATTCAATACATATGATTACTTAATAAAATCCCATCGTCAATAATCACATATTACTACTTGTATTAAGAGTCTCTAGACAATTATGGGTCGAAGAGGTCTCAACTAGCATTAGAATCATCCAAATACCAATTTAATTTTCAACTTAAACTATTCAAGAATAATTCATAACCATTATTGGCACGGTAAAGAGTGAGCAATAACAAGATAAATTGCGAAACAAAGTATTTAAATATCAATTTGAATTCAAGTTCGGATGTTGAAGTTGTCCCTAATCAAGATGCTTAGCTATTGGAGTTCATGGAGAAGCAAAAGAAAATAATGTATGAAACTGAAACAGCAAACCAAAACAGCAACAACAGCAGCAGGTGGTGGTGGAATGGTATTGTGGACTGGATAACACGGTGGCGGCGTATGGATTGGAACTATGGAGATGGTATTATTGTACTGCCGTTGGTGCAAGTTGGAGTTGCTGCGAACAGGTGGAGTGCTGGTGATGGATGCTGTTATGGATGGAGGATGGAAATGAACTTCAGCTGTTGTTGGTGATGTATGCAGGTGGTACAGGGAACTGGTGGTATGCAAGGATGGTGGTGAAGATGGAATTGTGTATGATGGTGGAGATGGTTATGCAGGTGTAATGGTGGTGTGCAGGTGAAGCTATGCTATGCTGGTGGGATATGCAGGTGAGTGAATGGAGCTGGTGATGACTGGAGAGGTGCAGAGAGCTCCTCTCTGTTGGTGGTGGTGATAGAAGTCGTCTCTCGATCCAAAAAAAGTCTCATGTTGATGTTTTAGGGTTCTCTTATATAGCTTCTAACCCTGCAATATTTGTGACCTGCTTTCCTGACTGACTTGTCGGTCAAGAAACAGATCCAATTCATACAAACCTGAACCAAATCTTCAGTTTATTATGCAGCCAATGTATATTCCGTCCAACTTCTAAACTGATCCCTGCACACTCCAAACATGACCACTAATCACAGCAGCGACACGTCTTAGTCTGCCATCGGACCCTGGCAACCACACCAGTTCAATTGCCTGACAAAACTTGACCAAAACCTTACAAACTCGAGCCATACTGCTGCGAATACACCTTCAGTTCAAATCCTTGTAAGACAGTCCACCATACTCAACCACTCAGCTGCAGGATTCAGTAGTAGCAACAACATCACTAGCCTCCCAGTAATACTCGACTCAGGACTCTGTCAGCTGCAACCAGTTTTGACTTCTTCTTATTTGCGTCTAACTCTTTGTACTCTCTCAATCAACCCATGACTGCAACCGTGTATTGGACTGCCTTCAAATCACAGCAACATCTGAAACTGAGTTCAATAACTTCAATCAATTACAATCACAATTCCCTGCCAACAGTTCTCACTATATTAGTTGTAGCAACAACATATTACAGCTGTAATTCAGCTCAAGAACTCGCAATATCTCCTCCAATCGAACCAACAGTTGTGTGTTCTTCTCATCTTCAAACACCTCTAAACCCATGGCAAAACCCCCCAAGCTTCACTGAATTCGTGGCTTCACAATAGCTTCTTTATTTGTCGAGAATAAGCACCAGTAACCCCTTGTGTAAACACCCATGGATGGTTGAGAGGAATAGGTGAATGAACTCATCTTTCAGGTGTTTTGTCGAGCAACTGTTGTGTACAATTCTGATAATGGAGAGATGTGTATGATGTTGATGTCTAAGCTCTTCCCTGTACTTCATTTCAAATGCAAATCAAACCCATTCATTCAAAGCTCTAAAATCTGTTCTTCATATAAATAAACAGCGCAGCAACATCATAGCAGCAACAATTATATCTTCTTTACTGTTTCTTGGCAACAAAACTCTGTCTTCTTGGTTAAACTCCTTGTCTTTGCTGTCAATGACAAATTCAGCTAGAACCCAGTGTTCTTGATCCTTCTTGTACTCAAATTCCTGCCCAAACTCATCATACATACTCATGAAATCGATGGCAGAACATCAACTTTGTCCCTATATTTTCTCGGTCAAACCTGGATTCCAAAACCAAAATAGATTCGACCCTAACTCTATGTCCATCTCGGCATCAATTACTGAACCAATCTGGCTAAGCTTGCCGGTGTGGACTCTTTGGTGCAGCTCTTGTTCTTTATGATTCAGTGAAGAGAAAACTGAACCGAATATAATGTATGTAACGACCTAGTTTGTCTATAAAAGAGGAAGGTGGCCCTTATCTGAGACATGTCTGTCCCGGACTCCCTAGTACTCTTCATAGTAATCACCCGGCTCAGTGAATCCACTCTCGAAGACTTTCATCCTTGCTAGCTTTGAGTCCGTCGACTAGCCACTGATTGATTTTACGTCACATGACTCCAAAGTACCTGTAAAAGTAAAACAAAGCGTAATATACAGAAAATACAAGAGATATAACTAAGAAAAGCATACGAATTAATATTCAAACGATGTAATTTAGGCTCCTATCAGTTTTTCAAACAAGATTGCATACGAGAGCAACATTAAAAGTCTTTAAGTCTCTAAAACCTAGACCCCCAAATCCTTAGACTTATTAATGTTATCCCAGGCAATAAATTTAATTTCTTTACCAATTTTATGGTCCGAACAAAAATTTCTCTGCAAGGAATCCAGCTTACTGATTAGAGTAGTTGGAATTTAAAAAAAAAAACTCATTCGGTAAGTAGGTAAGGAATCCAAAACTGAATCTATTAAGGTAGACCTACCTGCTTGATTAAGAGTAGTACCTATATAGTTCTTAAGCGTAGCTTCAAAGGACTGAGCAATATGACCAAAAGATTTCACCTTAGAATGACCAAGTAACAAAGGAGATCCAAGATATTTCTCTGAATCAGTAACTAAAGACATATTAAGAGCATTAGCAAGTTCATAACAAATATCAGGACAAAGATTATTATTAAAATACACACAAGATTTATCAAAATTTAGCATCTGACCAGAAAGATCACCAAAATCCTGAAGAATATGTAATACATTATCAACATGATTCATATTAGCTTGGCTAAATATAAGAATATCATCAGCAAAAAGCAAGTGTGTTATAGGAGGAGCTTACCTAGAGACTTTAACACCAATAAGATCTTTATTAGTTTCAGCAGCAAGACATGGCTAAAATAAAAGATAATGGGATAGGGGATCCCCTTGTCTAATTAAAGGCATCCGCTTTGAATTACTCAAGACAAACCTAGAAAGAAATCGAATCGTCGGTCTTCCAAGACTGATAATCGAAAGCTTGAATTTATAAAGTAGTCGTCCAGGATTACTTGGGGATGCCACCATCATATTCTTCCTTATCGTCCGTGCGACTACTTTAGGGAATCTGAATGTAATCGCCATCACGAATGTGACGGAGATTGATGGTAGGCAGTAGCGATGGATTGAAGCTTGTTGTTGATGGCAGTTGATTGAAGGCTAGTTTGGTATTGTTGTGAGTTTTAAAAAAATGCTTTTTGTTGTGTTGTGTTGTGCGTTGCTATGCTGTGCTATGATAATAAAGCGACATGACGTTTGGTAAACTATAATTTAAAAAGCATTGTGAAATTAACAAATTGTAAATTCTGTTTGGTAAATCGATATTCTAAAGTGCTAGTGATGTAGCTAATAACAAAAATAGACATGTTTTAAAAATTAGTTTTAAATACAATGTATTTATAGTAAATTAGATTTCTAATTCTAATATATTTAATATAATATAAATAATTTTTATTTTATTTTTTAATAATTATTTTTATCATATTAAATAATTTTATGATTATGTTTGCTTCAAAAAAATATTCTTATTCTAATTATTATTTATTATTTTAAAATAAAAAATGGAAAATAACAAGGTTAAAATAGAGAATCAATTAAATCTAATTATGTGGGTCCACAACCTTTTTTACACTTTTAAAAGCTAGTGTTGAGTAGCTTTTAAAAGCAGGCCTAAAATGGAAGTGCTTCTCTCTAAAAGCACTTTGAATTTTTTTTTACGAAACACAATATTTGGTAAAAGTTTGTTACAAGTTTGTTACGAAGTGCTTTTGGTTGAAAAAAAAACAATCCCGAACTGGTCTTGAGTCTGATGACGAAAGAAATTGAGCTAGATGTTGTTGCAGAGGAGTATATGGTGGTGTTGGCTGAGGTATTCTCGAAATGGCGTTTGGTTTTGGTAGCGATAGATCCTTGCTGCCATTGGTGATCATGATGGACTCGGTTGTGCTGAGAAGACCGGGGGAGAAGCTTCAGTTTGTAGAGCTCGTGGTGATGCTGATAATTAAGAACATAGAAGGAATAAAAGGAGTTATAGCTATTTTATCGAGCTTGGCAGTGAGAATATGAAGCTGACTGTTGATGTTGAGGATAGTAACGAGTGGTGGTGTGATGCTGGTAATGTATTGGAGCTGCTAATGATGGCCAGTGAAGATGGCTGAGGTGAACTAGAGTGACAAGACAGAAGGGTGATTGATGGTGGTCGATGATCAGATGCAAGGGAATGAAGAACATGCCCGAGTCTGCAGTTCACAGAACTGGTAACGGAGAACAGTTGGAATGAAGTGGGAGCATGAACGAATTTTGGAATCCAGGATGAAATCTTTCTCACGGAGACCCTGGTATACACGGGAGTTATCGGCTTGAGTTGAAAATCCAGGGGAATCAAAAACTCACGGTTACCAGAGTATCCGAGGAAGTTTTGGTCGAGAAGAAAAAATCCAGGACTTTGATTTTTCACGGTGACCTATCTGCCTATGATTCTGATGGGAGAAAACTGAAAATCTAGGGAAGTTATTTTTCACGGGTGATGTGTGTCCGTGATTCTATCAATAGGAAGAAGAGTAGGTTGTCGGTCCATGAAACTGACAAACCAACGAAGATCTCTTGGACCGGACTTCACCAGTTTTGTTTGCAAGCCCAAAAGTTATTTGGCGAACTTTAGTACACAACCAGACTTGCCATAAGCTACTTTAGATAGTTTTGGTGCAGTTTTGGCAAGTTGACATATTATTTCTACCGGATTTAGAACACGGGTGCCGCTACAATTTGGACACCTATATAAGAGATACTTCAATCTTTTAATCTTTAATCAAGTTTTTGGAGAGAAGAATACAAGGAAGAAAAGCTAGGGTTTGGAGCTATTTCCATCACCGTAACTATTTCTTTACCATTTTATCATATGAAACTCATGGATTTTGCTAATCCCATGAGTAGCTAAACTTCTTAGTGATAGGGCATGAATTCTAAGTTCTAGACATGATTTGAGTTATTATATAAATCTATTTTGAAGTTCTTCACATGATTATTGATTGTTTATACTAATTAGAATATTTATGATTGATTGATGCATTGTTTAGGTGGCCATGTGAATTAATTTGTTGATTCAATCAAATGCTAGTATTGAGTTAGGATATAAGTAATTGTCTAATAATTCATACAAAAGTAGAGAACACAAGACCTTGCAGAGGAGTTCTGTGTAGCGATTGTGTGTATAAACAACACTAGAAAGTGGACCTTGATCTAAGAGTCTAACTACTAGGATCAATCTATAATTCGAAAAAGATAAAGCATTCGTCCAAATTACACCTTGAGTGAGCTACTAGTAGGTGGTTTAGACGAATAGAATCTGGTATTGGAGAGCTTCCGTATTCAATGAGTTAAGGAATATAGGGGATAGCACTGATCTAGCTGTTATTCTACGATTGGTAATAATCTGTGATTAATTGTATTAATGGATGACTATAATAACTCGATGACGGTTTAGTAACGAAGAAGGATTCCCTGATCATATTTCTCTCCATTGCTTGCAATCTTAATTACTTTTCATTGCTTTAAAATCTAAACCGTAACCCCATTGTGACATTTTGACAACTAAATCTTCCTGCTATTCGTGGGAACGAATCTTATTTAGTATTATATTATTCATTAGTAAAGTAGAATGTAAGTGAATTAATTTGGGCACCTACGACAAGCATCAAATTTTGGCGCTGCTGCCGGGGGAGCAGTCGGTAGCTTTAGTTGTTATTTCTTTTTATAATTATTTTTGTTTTCAGATTTTCTATTTAGTTTTTGATATTTCTTTTCTAGAATTTTGGTTTCAGAATGGTGATGACTGGAGAGGTGCAGAGAGCTCCTCTCTGTTGGTGGTGGTGATAGCAGTCGTCTCTCGATCCAAAAAAAGTCCCATGTTGATGTTTTAGGGTTCTCTTATATAGCTTCTAACCCTGCAATATTTGTGACCTCCTTTCCTGGATGACTTGTCGGTCAAGAAACAGATCCAATTCATACAAACCTGGACCAAATCTTCAGTTTATTATGCAGCCAATGTATATTCCGTCCAACTTCTAAACTGAGCCCTGCACACTCCAAACATGACCACTAATCACAAAGAGCGACATGTCTTAGTCTGCCATCGGACCACGGCAACAACACCCGTTCAATTGCCCGACAAAACTTGACCAATACCTTACAAACTCGAGCCATACTACCGCGAATACACCTTCAGTTCAAATCCATGTAAGACAGTCCACCATACTCAAATACCACTTAGCATAGGATTCGATAGTAGCAACAACATCACCAGCCTCCCAATAATACTCGACTCATGACTCACACTGCAACCGTTCGACTTCTTCTTATTTGCGTCTAAATCTTTGTACTCTCTCAATCAACCCATGACTGCAACCGTGTATTGACTGCCTTCAAATCACAAGAACATCCGAAATCGAGTTCAAGAACTTCAATCAATTACAATCAAAATTCCCGCCAACAGTTCTTAGTATATTAGTTATAGCAACAACATATTACAAGTTGTAATTCACTCAAGAACTCGCAATATCTCCTCCAATCGAACCAACGAGTTGTGTGTTCTTCTCATCTTCAAACACCTCTAAACCCATGGCAAAACCCCCAATCTTCACCGAATTCGTGGCTTCACAATACCTTCTTTATCTGCCGAGAATAAGCACCGGTAACCCCTTGTGTAAACACCCATGGCTGGTTGAGAGGAGTAGGTGAATGAACTCATCTTTCGGTGTTTTGTCGAGCAACCTTGTGTACAATTCGATAATGGAGAGATGTGTATGATGTTGATGTCTAAGCTCTTCCATGTACTTCATTTCAAATGCAAATCAAACCCATTCATTCAAAGCTCTAAAATCTGTTCTTCATATAAATAAATAGTGCAGCAACATCATAGCAGCAACAATTGTATCTTCTTTACTGTTTCTTGGCAACAAAACTCTGTCTTCTTGGTTAAACTCCTTGTCTTTGCTGTCAATGACAAATTTAGCTAGAACCCAGTGTTCTTGATCCTTCTTGTACTCAAATTCCTGCCCAAACTCATCATACATACTCATGAAATCGATGGCGTAACATCAACTTTGTCCCTATATTTTCTCGGTCAAACTCGGGATTCCAAAACCAAAATAGATTCGACCCTAACTTTATGTCCATCTCGGCATCAATTACTGAACCAATCTGGCTGAGCTTGCCGGTGTGGACTCTTTGGTGCTGTAGGACCAGAATCTCGCATCAACAGAACCATTTACAACACATTACGAAGGCATCGTAGGAGCCTTGGGTATCAAAGCTCCACGCAGCTTCCCTCGCCTCTATTCAACTTACTTCAACTCGGATTGATTCCAGATAGGTTCGCTCAGATTGTAACGAGTTCCTTTTGGAAAGATTAGAAGTCGGGTCTAAAACAATCTAAGTGGAGCCATCATGCTTTTTGTTTGCTAGAAATCGGTAGGTTTGTTGTGGTCGAGTCGATCTTGTTTGTGCTTGTGTAGAATTTCCTTGCGCTTAGGATGTCAAACTGGTATTATAATAGCCATCACAAAGAATATGAATATCCAACTGAACAATACAGACATCACTCTTTTTATGACCATATTGTGAATAATGGTTGGGAACGCCAACCTTTTGAAGGTTATGGGTCATACCATGGTGAGCCCAATTACTATCAACGCGTGCATCAGTCTTACGAGAAAGAAGATTATAATACTAGTTCTTCGTCTCTAGAGGATACAATCAAACTTTTGAAAAGTAGTCATTTTTATGATCCTTCTGTTCCTACTCCTTCTTTAGAAGAGTCCCTCAGGGATTTAGCTAAAACGACATATAAGTTAGCTGAGGTGAATAACGTAGTTATGGACGAAAGGACTGCAACAATGACTAAATCTTCTTTAGAAGACATCCTCAATAGATTAACTCAAAACTTAGATCCAACACTAAGGGAACTTTCTTTGGAAGAGACTCTTGAGAGGATAGCTGAGTCGACACGTAGACTTGAGTTAGAGACGGACGAAAGTATTGCTCGAAATAACTGGAATTGCCAATATAGTGTATCCAATAATACCCTTGAGAATGAAGATAGTTATTCGCATAATCAAGATTATGAGGTTAGAATTGGTAACACTACTTGTTTAGATGATGTTCGATCATTTTCATGTTATTATAGTGATGATCATGATGTGGATAGTGTTGATGAAGAATCAAGTTTTTACGCATAGTGATCGGGAATTTGTTTCTCCAATTGAGTTTTATAATGATAGTAATATTTAAGTTCAAATCCAAATAATTTTAATAATTATTCACCTATTCAAAAGGATGAGGATTTGACTAGAATTATCTCCGTTTTTTAGACGATGTAGAATTTCCTAGTTACAAAGCCGATAATGGTTTAGAGGAACGGGTTTATCCCGAGAATACTTTGTTTTAGAGTCAAGGATTTAGAAAAATAGTCTTAGACGAAGAAGATGAACTCGTGGAGCTTTTAAATATGAGTGAGGATGCATCACCCGAGTATAACCTAGAAGAAGCAATTGACCATTTTCAGGATTCCGATGATCTAGAAATTAGGGAAATTGTAGCTAGTCTATCTAGAGACATCCAAAACTCTAAGTTTGGGGGTGATTATCATTCTCCTTGTGCCTTACCTCTAGATGTCACAGAGATCCCTCACTTGGGACTTGACATATGTGCCTCAACCATTTTACAAGATTATCTTCATACACGTTTTCCTGAACCTAATGATGTCCAGAAAGAAGTTCAGTTGTTAGAAACCCATCATCTGGTTGATGTGGTTAACCCAAGCTACGATACCTCTATTGACTTTGTTTTCCCACCAAAAACTTTTTCTCCGATTGTGGGAACTTATGAAATTCAAATGTGTCAGATATTAAGTTTCGAGACTAAACCTAATTACTTTAGGAGAATAGGGTCGACATATTTGTTTAAGGAAGACCACCACTCTCTTTGTGGTCAGCTGTGTGAGTCAAATCTGATTGACTTAGAGGATCCCCAATTATTCAGGTTATTGTTATGTGCTTCTAAGTTCCTACTTGAGTATTTCCGGACTCTACAACCCGATCTTAAGAATCCTTCATTTGAGGAAGTCCACCCATGAAAACATTTTATTTAGACCCATTTATAGAGCTCGAACTCCGAGCCACAACTAGATATAGTTGTCTTAAACAAAAAGTTAAATAAGGTTATGTTCGATATCTTCATGGTCTGTTGCAATTTTCTCTTCTTTTGGGTTATACTTTTTGATCCAGATGACCCAGTTATTCCTATTCTTGCTATATGATTCTTCGAGGTGACTAGTTCTTTCTTAGTCTTCATTTGAAGACTTTAAACTTAGCACTTCTTGGGAGGTAACCCATGCTCATGCAACACGGTAATATCTTTCCTTAACTCTTTTGCTTCAAGTGGTAACAATTTCTCCTTGTTCATACTTTTAATTTTATATTTAGAACATTGAGGACAATGTTAGATTTAAGTTTGGGGGTATGGGAGAAACTTTTTAGTTGCAATAAATAAACTCCAGAGACTAGAAATTTATGCTTATTAAGGTTGGCACTAACTAATCTAAGTGGATGGGAACATCTTGGTTATAGGAGTTGAGGAACCAATCTGATTAGATGGAAACATCTAGAAGAGTCTATTCATAAAAGCACAGAGCTCAGGTGTTAGAAAAGAAAACATGGTAGTTTCGCCATATCCTCGTGATGGAAACATCGAAAGAATCATGATCACTTCTTTTTTTTCTTTTTACCATTGCTAGGGTGAAATAGAATGGCTAAGATACAAAAAAAAAAAAAAAAAAAAAAAATGAGACCATACCACCCGCATCAACCTAATAAATACAACAAAGTCGACCACTGGTACCCTTGTATATGCCAAATGAGTTGACCTAAAGTTAGGATTATCGACCACTGGTTCCCTTGTATATGCCAGTGTATTGATATTAGTCCAGACCAGTATCTCAATCCATTAGGATAGGTTCACCTTAGTCAATATCATCTACGTTTTTCTCTACATCCATCTTCTTAATCTATCCATGTGATTGGTTGACTCCGGTTTATGATGTCCAGAAACTATCCGAGTAGAGATTTGTCACTTATATATGAATTTTAGTAGGCTTGAGTGCAAAATCGTGTACAGCAATTGGAATTTCGCATCAGGGTACTTCCTCCTGTAGTCAATAAGTAAGCCAACCAAGGAGATTCTTTAGTGCCTTCCAAGGTTACGCGTAGATAGCTAGGGTCCTGGAGTAAAGGTTTTGTGGGTACACCTGCAAAACCCTCCGGAGACATCACTCCGCCGCTAGGACCACCTAGCGGTTTAACGGTTTGCTGCACGTGCTAAGTGTAGTCATTTTATTTTCTAAAATAAATTTGCTCGAGGACTAGCAAATAATAAGTTTGGGGGTATTTGATAGACACATTTTTGTGTCTAATTTGATCTCAATACTATATATTATTGGCACTCGATTTTGTACTTATTATGGTGTTTTATGTGTGTGTAGGTATATTTGGGGAATAAACATTTTTGGAAAATTCGGCTCGAAAAAGTGTTAAAAGGCACCCCGGAGGACACGTGTTATTCGAAATCTCAATGTAGGATAAGGGGCACTTCAATTATTAAGTGGCACCCACAGGATATTCGCACCCAAGCAGCTGGATAAGGGGAAACCTCATCTCCTTCATTTGAACCTGGATTTTGGCGGGAAATGGAGTTGTTTAGTGGCTAAAATTAGGGTTGGCATTTTGGACCGGTTTTGAGAAGACTAAAGGGCTGAATTTGATAGGCTGGACTTGATAGAGCTAAATAGGGATTGTGTGATCAATGGTTTCGATTAGAAGTGGTTGAATCGTCGGAATGAAGAAAACCAGAGCAGCACGATTGCGGGAGGAGAAATACACGGGATTTTGTGTGGTTGTAGTGAATATTAGTCAGTCTACAACGTTTCTAGTACGTGTTGTGGTCTGTTTGGAGTGTGTTAGCCTACATGCATCGCAAGAAAGAGATAAACAAGGAAATAATCCCGTAAATATTATTCCCGAGTAATGAGAAGATTGGAGACTTTACGGCGGGATTTCTTGCTCCTGTTCGCTTTATAAAGGGTGTTGGTTATCTTAGGAAGGGGGATGGAGAGTGAGGGGTGAAAACAAAGGTGATTAGTGAGCCGTAGAGAAGAAATCAAAGGTTGCAGAGTTGTTTCTGCTTCTGCTGCACCTCAAGAACACGAAGAACATAAGACGCACGGAGTACCGTCGTAAATGCTACAGTGACAACGACACATCACTAGTAGGTCGTATTGCTACAGTGACATTTACCATTTATCGTACACTGTAACAGTGGTTTGTAACGCTTCTCATGCGTTGCAAATTCCTGGTTTATTTGATATCTCTCCTTTTCATCATTTGTAAGCACCTTTGAGCAATAAAATCATATTTTGAGCGTGTTTCCAACATGATGAGCTAGACCCCATTACTGGGACGACGGAGGAAAGACGAATTTCATACATGGGTAAAATTATTTAATTCTTTTTAAGACTTTTGCATTAATTTTAATTGAAATATGATTTGAATTAATTGGTTGTCATTTAATTTGATGAGGCATGCTTATCTTAAATGTTTTGATACATGATGCTTAGGATTTACAACTAATCTTTTGAGAATCTACCTTGGAAAAATCAGAGTCCATGTTAATTTTATTTATTGAGATTTAATTGTTGAGAATAAATAAATTGCACCCTATGTTATGAATTCGACGAAATCCTAGTCCCAGTAACTCTCTTCATCCTGTGACAATATTTTGTATATATTTTTCCTTATTTTCGTTATTTAGTTTTAAAACAAATTCTCAACAAGTCTGAGTGAACGAATCATTTTACTATAACATCATTGAAAATAACCATCAACGCCTAACCCTCATTACTTCGGGGTTCTTTCCGTTTTTAATTTTGCTACATTTAGCTTAATTTGAGAAATTTCTTTATCTCAATAGGCCAAGAGAATCTCACTACACATGTCAACCAATTACTTTAGGTTGAATAGATTACTAAACATAGTTCTCTTGTTGTCATATTTCAACATATACTGGTTCGTTAGTATCATGGATGAAGTAGAGAAATGGAAATTTTCTGGATCATATCACCTTTTGTGGGTTCTTCCACAAAAATTTAGATACATGTGATTTTATTTGCAATGTATCTTATGAAAATACCGACTCATTAATAGTCAAGCAAGTGGATTACTGTAGATGGTGAAATTTGGATAAAGGGGAAAAGTGTTATTTCAACCATATAGACAGAATTCAACTCTCACGGGAGAAATTAAGCCCTTGGTCCTCAAGGCATCCTTAGCCACGATTTCTAGTATACGTCCCCGCGAGACACTGCTGGTCGTGATGCCGTGATTCCTAGCACACATCCTCAATGAGATATTGCTGGTCACGTAGGTTCTGTAGAGCGTAAAACGTCCCCGGCAGACTTATGAACCAGAACATTCACAATTCCAGCATGTTTTCGCGAGATGATGCGTGTCGTAACCACAACAAATTAATCAATATTTTTCCACCTAATTAACAAGTAATATAGTGTAGTCAAGTTCGTTCCCACGAGGAGCAAGAGTTTTTAGTTGTTTAATTGTCACAAAAAGGGGGGTTTGTTTTATAAAGCAAAAGAAAATAAACAAAGCAATTCAAAGATAAAGTTGAAATCAATAAGAGAGACAAGATCAAGGAATCCTTATTCGTTGCAAAACAATGATTCAAGTTATGTGTTTCATCCACATGTTATTAGTCACAGATTATCACCAACCGTAGGTAAAGCAACTAGATCAGTGTTAAACCCCTAAATCCCTTGTATCCACGGACACGGAAGTTCTCGACTCACTGCGGATTCTATTTACCAAACCACCTAGTAGTAGATCACTCGAGATGTAATTTAAATAAACGCATTAAGATTTATGAACTTATTAGGTTGATATTAGTAGTTAGACTCTTAGATCAAGGTCTACTTGCTAACGTTGTTTTCACACAATTGCTCCACGGAATCCCTCCGCAAGGTCTCGTGTTTGCTACTTATGTAAGAGTCAAGAAACGATTACTTATCCCTAACTTTCACTAGCTTTAGATCAATTAACAAATCAATTTAGTTGGCCACCCAAACAATCTATCAATCAATCATGAATGTATAAACATTTCTATTAGTAAAAACAAACGATAATCATGTGAAAGACTTCAAGATAGAATTAAAAACAAAACTCAAATCATATGTTAAGAACTAGGAATTCATCCTCAACCAATAAGAAAATTAGCTACTCATGTTTTTGAAATTCACACAAATAATTAAAAGGAGAATTTTTCAAGTTCACACAAATAATTAAAAGAAGAATTTTGAAAAGCAAGCAAAAACACAAGTGTTGTGTGTGTAAAAGGTGTGTAGAAGTGTGTAGAGAACTTCTCTATTTATAGGCTTCAATTTCTCCAAATCTTCCAAGGAATAGAACCCCTTTCCTTTAGCAATTCAATTTCCAAGTTCAAGTCTTTCTCAAATCTTCCATCTTCTCTTTCCAAATTTGAGCTCAATTCTTCAATACCCATGAGAAAAACTCACACACAAATCTGTAATTTTAAGTCACCGGAGAAATCCTGGTACCACCGGAAATAGGCTGGGAGCTCACCTGAAAGTTCTCTTCAGGTCACTGGAATCTTCTTAACCGTCGACAAAATATTCCGTCAGGATTCCGTTAGAGTTAACGGTCAGTGCGGTCAACCGTTAATCGAGGAGGTCAAGGTAGATGGTTTAGTTAGCTCATTCAAATGTTCGCTCAGTCTTTATTGGGTCTTACTCGGATGAGTCAAGGACTGGATCGATCGTCGACTCACAAGAGTCAACTCGCCGTAGTGGAAAACCGACCGAGTTTCGGTTGTTTATTGAGCATTTCTCAGGCCAATTCAGGCCAAATTCTTCTTCATGCGACAATCCTACACATTCATCTATAGTTTCATTCATTCTCTTTAGTCCTTGTGCAGCAGCAACGGTTTCAGCATCTTCACATACTTTCCTATTTCACTGCAACACCATTCTCTATAACATCACTTTAACATCCTGCTCTCTGTTCACAAATCGATCCCATTCTTATGTAATTTCCATCCACCAACACATACCCATTATTGATCTTACCTGCGATTTCATCCATCAAACACAGTACTTCGATCTTACTGCAGAAACCCGTCTCGTAATCTAACTCTGTTTAATAGAATCCTGCAACAACAATTCCTTCTCGATCTCGGTCCGTTAACAACATCAAACTCCTCCCTATATCTTCAACTCTTCAATTGCAGAGATTCAAACATGAACTCTGTGTACTTCTCGATCTTGAGTTCATCAGCAAACCCATCTCTATTCTATTATCTAGCAGCTCAGAACCCATTCAATTTCTGGGATCGAGCATCAATTTCTTTGTTCACTTCTTGCGATTCAAACTGTAGCAATCTTCTTCTTCTTATGTTCTTCATTGCCAACAAAAGCTCTTGTAATTCTGGGTTCTTCTCGTCGTTCATCTTTTCTCTCGAATTCACAGCATCGAATTCTTGTTTCATTCTTTGTTCACGACCAAACCCTAATAGATTCAATCCATCTTCCATTTTTTAATTACTGCAAATCTCATATCCCCTTTTATCTTTAAAACAACACAACCCTAATTTCCTTCTCTGTGGCATCACGAAGAGCTTCAATTTCTTCTCTCGGTACATCAGCAGCAACGGGTTCTCTTCTCCATGGATACGCCTCCTTTCTTATCTCTCTCTTTTCATCGATCTGGTATTATTAGCAGCGGCTGCTGCCTTCATTTTTCTTTTTCAATTTCTGTTTCAGGTTTGCAAATGATTGGGAGGAGATATTTCTCGATTTAGGGTTGGACGGATACTTGCACCCAATGATAATTACACCCACTGATGAATGATAAGGGATACCCTGAATGACAACCCCTTAACCACAGCTTGCTGCCTTCAATCATCCTTCCAAAAGAAAGTTGCCCCTTAACATGTCGATGGCTCCAGATAGTGTTCGACCATGAAATGACAATTTTACCATTTTTGCTCAAATTGGGTGATTTCTTCTTCTTTTCCTCCATGCGACTCCAGAGTACCTAATAACTCAAAAACACGCGTAAAATACATAATTTACAAGAAAACATAGCAGAGAAAGCATAAACAATATACAGTAAATAGGGTGTATTCTACACTTATCAAATTCCCCCACACTTAGATTTTGCTAGTCCTCGAGCAAATCAAACTAAAACTTACAACTTCAAAGCGTTCCAGCGTCCCAAGCATCCAAAGAGCTATGAGGACATAGAGTTTCTGCATGCTAGTAATAAGAAGTTAGAAATACTAAAGAACATATTCTCATTCTTAAATGTTGAGTGAGAAATAACCACACCATAATGAGAGAACGCGTGTTTGAGAAACGATCAATAAGCATTTCGCCTCGACTTCTGCCTCACCAAAAAGGATTTTATGATAATTGCACTAAAAAAGACAGCTTTTTATGGGTCTCACATGTCTGCAGGTAGGAATGAAGAGAGAAATCATGCAACACGTTGAATGGTGGGAAGGACAACTTCCGAAATATTTTAAAAACCACATCTTTTAGCATTTTGAAAAACTATTTTTCTAACGATCTCTAAGAAAGGAAATCAACCACTTATCGAGGATGAGATTACTTACTCACCTTCACATTCGATCGCCAATTATGATAACACCACTCTCATGGTATCCAATAGAAACGTCTTCCGCTCCTCGTCTTTATCTTCTTGGTCTTCGTCTTCGGCTTCAATTGAGAAACTCTTGAATTTCGTAATTCCTTGACAATTTGTAACCTTTTTACCTTAAATTCTTGTCGCTTGAAACTTCCTTATAGATTTTCCTTACCCACGGCTTATTAAATAAATAAAAACAAAACAAATATTTCTCTTGTCACTTTTTTTCATTTTTTTTTTGTTGGAGACAAAAGAAATAAAATACAAAACAAAGTGAAAATAAAACAAACCGTGGACATGGGAGAAGTATTTTACCGTTTAATTCTTCACAACTTGTATCGTCTCAAAATCATAAACTTCAATAATTCTCACCTTTTAATTTTCTTTTGCTCTCGTAAATAACCTTCATACTTGAATATATAATTACCTCATTGTATTGTAAGTCTTCAACATATATGTAAAAATCTGCTCTTTGTATGATGCTTTACTTGTATTTGAACTTTGCTCTTTTATTGTTCTGTTGCTTATAAACCTTAAACTTCTTCAACTTTCCTTGTAGATTTTGATGTCGCTCCTTGTTGATGATGATGGTGTTTCTATGGATCCGTTGTTGTCGAGAGAGAGAATGGTGCTAACTGCAAATTGAACTACAAGAAGGAGGCTTTCATCTATAGACATCACCCTCATGATTGACAAAATTAGCACTCAAGAGATCAAAGAGTAGTGCTAAAAATTGGTGTGAAGTTGGGTATCTCACCATTCTACCCGGAATTAACGTACGGTGCACTACACCAAATTCCTGGATTCGTAACAGACCCAAGCCGTTACTAAAACGGGTTGTAACGGCTCTCGCCTGTTGCAAAAGTGGGTGTTACATTTTTTTTGTAACGACTTTGTGGCTGTTACGAATTTCAGTTGTAACGGCCCTCGTAACAGGTTTAAGCCGTTACGAATATGCCACGTGGTAACAACTCAGGGCCGTTACGAATTTTTTTTTGTAACAGCGTTGTCGTAACGTTGACGAGCCGTTACGAACTTTTTTGTAACAACAAAAAAAAATCACAATCAACCTTGACCAATTTTGACCAGATCAAGGTTGACTGGCAGTAATTTTTTTGCTGGAAATAAGCCGGAATTCTAAATTCAATACACTGCATACAACTTTCAATATCATCCACACTCAACAATAATTTCTTCAATCTATTCATATCACATTCATTCAATTCATATCAGATTCATATAATCAAATAACAGAAATTTATCTAAGTACCAACCTTTTTTTGTTAAGTGTCAAATTTCTAAGGGAACATATAGAAACTTACTAACTTCCTACAAAACTTGAATACATGGAACTTACAAAACTCGAAGCTGCTTTATTCTCAACCCTTGTGATGCACATGGGTCCTGACAAAGATGAGGCAGTGCACAAAGGTCACAAAATCTTTAGCTGAAACCACACTTAGACCAGCCCGCAGAGTCCATGCCCTTGCCATGCCTAAACCGCTTTCCTTGAACTGAAGTGTGAGCCTCTTTGATCCCAGAAGTTGATCTGCAGTAAAGAAATGTATTTGGATCAGAAATCAACAAGGATCAAACAAGAAAAAGCCGGGCATTCTAAATATCCTGTATACACCTTACATTCCATCCATAATCCACATTCAATACTTTCTTCAGTCAATCAATTCACTAACATTCAATCAATTCAAAAAAGAATACAAACTCAAAAAGAATACAAATTCTTTTAAGTACCAAAAAAAAAAACTGTTAACTGTATAAGTATCAAATTCTGAGCGAATTGAAACCTATTAAGTTCCTAAGTTCAGTCCATTCTCCCTTAAATCACTATAAGCAGAAACTACATAGAAACCACATGCTCAAGGAATTTCAACATTTCAATAAGGTACATGTTCAGTAAGGTATGACCGTCACAATCCATGCAATATATTATACGTCACAAATCTTAACCTTTGAGGATATAACATCATTTGATAACACACTAACACTATATACTTACGCATGCCACAGAACAACTAAGAAATCCATCGTTTCAATCCCAACATTCCAGAATAATTGCCGACGACAAAAAATGGCATGAGGCAGCGATGTAAGATGCATCTAGGTACCAATGAAGATCTTCTGCACCCAATAATAAACCGATCAACCAAGTCACTCAAAGCGCGAAAGCTTCTTTACTATATTACAATTTACAACAAAATTCCACATGCTCAATATTTCTTGCGATGCACAAGGGACTGAATATTGAGCAAAGAAATGTGTTGGGGTTCTAAAACTTGATGAAAACTTATGTTGTCATTTTCAAATACCGAAAGCATTTAGCGGCTACAGACATTAGCAAGAATACAAATTAAAAGATCATAGCGGCTACCAAATAGATATGCAAAATACCAATTTTGTGATGACAAATAGAAGGAGTTTTTTACATGATAGTTTAGTACTAAACATGTTTTAAGGAGCAGTGTTACGTCTATTGTCCGGAATTTAGTACCACAAACCATTTAGACACTCCCGGTGCGTATGCACCGGGGTAAATGCTTGTATGGAAGAACTACTTTCTTCCATATACATGTTCCTTCAACTAATTTATCCAGCATTTCAATAAGGTATATCACCGAGACATGTAATAGAAATGTTGACAGGCCTAGTAAAATGGTACAAGTTTCTAAAGAAAAAATGGACGTTGATTCATGTAGTGCGATGTAATGAGACACAAGAGATTGACATGGCATTTATGTACATACCACAATGAGTTTTCCTTTGTTCTCTCGGCCTTGGTACAAGTTTAAGTGCAAGAACCGTGTTAGCTTCAGAGAGGAGATCCCAATCTATATAAAAGTAAATACACAAGATCGAATAAATTGGAAGTCATACCGATTTCAAGCAAATTAGTAATATAAGAGTGTTTAATGTTAGAGTAACAATATGTATGTAGTCCATCTCTACACTACCTTTTATGGAAATTGATTGTGGGTCTGGGGTATAAATAAACCATCTCTACTTTGGTGGATCTTTGGGGCTTGTCGACGACTCTAAAGTGGCAAAAAGGGAAGCCATCGTGCCCAATTACTTGGTAGAATCAGTGAATCCTTGAGGGTAAATGTTTGTGTCTTGCCGTCATGGCGACAAAAATATACCCTGACGGCTGACGGCTCCCTTCAGTTGTATGACTAACAGCGCCTCAGTCCACTAATATTGAACTTGTCTCGAGCTTTAAAGTTTGAAACATGCAAAATCTAGTGGCTCATGTACCCAACAACATTCAATTTTAGTGGTTGTATTATCCAACAACTGCTCCATCACGAAAGTGCGGATTTGATTAAATCCTGCCTAAACTTCCACTTCTCAAGTTGCAATAATCTTCAACAACAACAACAAAATATATATGTATATATATATATATATATATATATCAACAATGAAAAAGTCAAAATTATGCATTCTAGAACATGTCACTTCTGAAGTGTCCCTGGGTTCATTTTACAAATTATATTTGCAACATACAAACGAAATTTAAAAATAAGTCGACCAATTTCTTACATTTATGGTCACCATGTATTTTGACAGAGCGCCAAAATATTTGTTATGTTCTCCGACAAGGGAAAAATTCTAATAAAAGGTAATGTAATTCACCTTTGCGCCACGTATAAGGGTGGCAAGATTATGTCAGTAATCTCGTATGAATTTGATATACGTATGTACATTGCTGAGTTTTCTATTGTTTTTTTAAGTCACTGGATAGTTAGTTAGGTTTGGACAAAGATGTGGAACATGATTGGGAAGAAGACGAACTCACAACGTGGCATAAGAAGACTATAATACCTTTTTCTCTGTAATATTTGGTAACAACAAGCATACTCTTCTCAGCCTTGAGCCTCAACTTGTTCAATTGCTTTTTACGTTCATAGGCCACTTGGGATCTTGCCTTTATCTTCTCCTCAAGTTCCTGCAAATATTTTGAAAACAAAGAACACAAGAACAAATTTCAATACACATATATATGTTTCACCGTAATAAACAAATTAGACAAACTTCTAGAAAATCTCTATTAACAACTATGAGAAATGCAAGCAAAAGAACAATACACACCGCATCAAGCTAAAAATGCACAAATTGCAAAATATTTTATCAACATGTATTTTAACAAGACCGAACTCCATGACTTCGTGAAAATAAATATTATTTTAAAATTGCTTGGTCTATTGTCAATAAGAAACTTTGAAACATCACAACTACGACCTAGTAAATCCACAACAGATCAAATCAATTCGCATCACAATATGCATCACCAACAAACCAACATTAACAAGGGTGGTAAAATAATTCAAACAACTACTACAGCCCATAAAGAAAACACAGATAAAACACTTCTACTGGAACCCATGCAACACTAACGTACCAACATTTAGCCGGAGTGAAGGCAATTCAAACGATGAACTCACGGAAAAATCATTCATGAAACACTTCTACGCAAAACCAGTTTAAGTAATTATTATAGAGTTGCTACAAGTATGATATTAGCCAAGAACCAAATTAGAAGAGGAAAGTGACTTAATATCACCTTATTACAACTAACACCGAGTGCTAGTCATGTAATTGACTAACGATTATTCAAGCTCTAATCAAACAACATTAAAAATTGCTAGAACAAAATCTGATTACAAGTATGGAAGTGCATTATGAATATTACTTCAACAAACATTTAGCTTTTTAGCATACATTTTTACAAGCCATTCATCAAGCAATGGATATTAATGAGACAAAACTCAACAATAAGAAAGCAACATTCAAGAACTCTAACGATCGATCTTCTAAAACATAAAAAAAATGAAAATAATCAAATGTAACACAAAATCTCACCTTGATTGTATCGGCGTGACTCCATCAAACCTCGGATGAAAGTATTCCCAACAGCAGTACTTGTGTCCGGGTTGAAGTCTCAAAACCCTAAATTAAAAACACAAAACACTTCTTTCTCAAAACTCGACATAAAACCCAAAAATCATGCTAAAATCGGGAACCGGATCTTACTTAAGAGCATCGGGGATAACCATCCTCTTGATCTTGTCATAGGGAGGTGGGATACCCTCATAAGCCTTAAATCTAGCAAGTGTAGCAGCACCACGCTTGGTCTTGTGTGGAATCATACTAGAAACAAACAAATTAAAGAAACAACCATTAAATCAAATCCGAAAATGAAAATAAAGCTAGTGTTTTTGTGAGAAACTTACCCACGGATGGTCCTCCAAAGGATCTTAGCAGAGCCTCGATAGTATTCCCATGTTCACCCATACCGCAAAACAATTATTCCTACAATAACTGCTCCTACACAATTTCCTTAATAAAACTCCTACATAAACAAACAAAACAAAACCCAAGTGAAAAAAATCATATTTTAAATCTAATATGAATCAATAGACAAACATTTATGATAAATTCAATCAAGAAATAGATGGGTTTCAAAATTGATTACCAGAACGACAGATGAGGCCATAGATAGACAAAGTATCTCAGAAGTGAAAATAGGACAGGGTTCATCAATGGAAACCCTAAAATCCAAAAAACCCAAATCTTAAAACAGATGACGAAAAAGTTACACAGATGATTAAACACAGATGATGAAATCGAAACCCTTAACTCGATTAAAAGAAGATGAAATCGAAATTCTGGGATGGATTAACGTATGTGAATCTTCAGGGAAGAACAAAAAGGGAGAGGAGAGGCGTCAAGTGGAAATCTAATGGACAAAAAGTAGAAATATATACCTTCTAAGCGAGATACAAGATCAGTTCTTCAAAGCTCCAACTCCGACGAACCCTAAAATAAAATCGAAAAAAAAAGGTATTAGATGAAACCCTAAAATCTGATTTACCAGATACTAAAACTCTAAAATCGAAAAATTGATGGTGAGTTACACAGTAACACAGATCGAAACCCTAAACTCGGTAATCTTACACAGTTCTTCAAAGGTCAGATGATTAACAAATGTGGAGAAAAGAGGGGAAGAGAAGAGAGACAGGAGGAGAAAAAAGAGGAAGAGTGTAGGATCCAAATATCGCAACAACAACACACTTGCGGAATCTTCATTAACAACGTCGCGAAACCGTCGTAAAGTGATTTCAAAAATGACATAACAACTGACGATAGCGTAAACATGAAGAAAGTGCGAAGATCTTGCGAAAACTAGAGTGTCTGCGAGATTTAACATTTATACTCTTGCGAGGATGTCGCAAGGTAAATCCGAAATTAAGGGAAATATTAGTTGTACATGAGCTGTCATCCACTATGTAAACATTATATAAAGAGGATAGTAGGAGAGAGAAAGGGAGGGAGACATTTTGTTAGAGAGACACATTTTTGGAGAGGATACATTTTAGGAAGAGAGAGAATTATTTTAGGGAGAGATATTTTTAGAGAGAGAATTTATTTTCTTTATCATCTTCTTCCCCAAATAATTAGATCTAGAGCTCTATCAATGATAGGGTGTAGAATACATCCTATTTACTATCTATTGTTTATGCTTTCTTTGTTATTTTTCTTGTAAATTATGTATTTTACGCTTGTTTTGAGTTTTATAGCTACTTTGGAGTCGCACGGAGGAAAAGAAGAAGAAATCACCCAATTTGAGCCAAAAGGGCGAAAAGGACATTTTACAGATTGATATATGGAGCCCACCAAGGTTAAGGGCAACCCTATTTGAAGGAGTACTAAATACGGATCAGCTAAGGATAAGGGAAAACCCATTTAAGTGTTAAAGGCATCCAGGTTAATACTCGAGGCACCTATGTAAATTAGCTTGGCATGATGTTGGTCGGCCCATATTAGTGCCCGGGTCCGGATCCAGTTTTCTTATAACCTAAAATTGAGTTCTCCCAATCATTTTCATTCACAAAAATTGAGAAAGAAAAGGAGACAATGCGGTAGAGAAAATTAAAGGTTTGTGTAAGAAATTCGGGGGACTCGGAGAAGATTTAATGGCAGAATGAAGAAGAACGAGCTGCTTCTTCCATGGCAGAGATCGAGAGCCGAGAGAACAGAGATGAAGATGAATCAGATGAATTAATGGATATGTGTTGGTGGTGGAGATTGAACTGAAAATCGATGATTCCAGGAAAGAAGACGGGGAAAATGGATTCGGTTCGATCTGTGAAGATGGGATGGTGGTGCTGTGAGATGGGTATGAACTAGATTTGGATTTGGGGTTGATATTCGATGTTGATTTGAAGATTGTTTTTGAGTTAGAGCAGATCGAGAAGAGGATTGAATCTGTGTTAGGCGAGAATGGTTCTGCTATTGTTCGATTGAGAAGAATTGATGAAGATCGACTGTCGATGATGCTGGAGGATCCATTGGAGTTCAAATGGAATGGGTGTTGCTGCGGTAGATCGAAACGCAGAGAAGAATCGATGCTGCAATTGATTCAGAGAAGAGCAGAAGGAGTTGCTCGATCTGTGAGTGAGTTCTGTGTTCGGTCGCGTATGGCAAGGAGGAATTGCTGTGGAACAGAGAAAGGAATTAGACAGGGATTGAATGGGTTAAGAGTATTAGCTCGGTGAGAAGAAGGAAGTGAATTGGAGATGTAACTGAAACTCGTTCTTGCTGCTATGGGACTGGAAACGATGAACGAATAAGAGAGATGGGTCTGTAATTCTAATAGGGACTGTCGATTCTGGGTTTGGATGCTTTGGAGTTGCACTGAGAGATGGGTTCGATGTCATTCAGAGATGATTACAAGGAAGAATGAGGCTGCAGGAATGAACAAAATGAATGCTTAATTTGCAATTAGATGAATGCTAGGTTCTTAACAGGAGAAGACCCGAAAACAGGCCTGAATTCGGCCGGGAAATGTTGGAGAAACAAAGTAAACTCGTCGGATTTTTCGCCCGACGAGTTAACACAAATCTCGGCGATTACACGATCCGGGCGAGTCAACTCGATGACCAGTCCAGACGACTCGGAACCTAACTCGAAATAAGACGACTCGGCCCAACTAAGATAGCTAACTCAAAGCTAACTCAACAAATGACTCCCTCTCTTGACCAATTGACCATCAGAGACCGTTAAAATTGACCGTTAGTCCTAACGGTGGGTGACGGAATATTCCGTCGCATATTCCCTTGACGAACAGACTTTTCAGGTTGCCGGCGGCGACAATTCTGGCCATAATCCCAGTTTTCCGGCGAGCCAAAAAATTCCAGAATTTTCTATGGACTTCTCTCATGGGTGTGAAGACTTGGGCTAGGAATTGGATGGAGAATTGGACTCAAATTTGGAAAGAGAAGATGAAGAGTTGAGAAAAGCTTGGATTTGGAAATTGAATTGCAAAAGAAAAAGGATTCTATTCCTTAGAAGATTTGTAGAATATTGAAGCCTATAAATAGAGAAGTTTTCTACATCTTTTACACACCTCTCTACACACATCTCTACACACACAACAATTCTTTTCTTTTCTTATTCTTTGTGTGAACTCTTTAACATGAGTAGTTAATTTATTGATTGAGGATGAATTCCTAGTTCTTAATTTATGTTTTGAGTTTTTGTTTTCAATTCTATCTTGAAGTTCTTCACATGATTATCGTTTGTTTTTACTAACAGGAATGATCTTAAAGACATTCATGATTGATTGATAGATTGTTTAGAATGCATGCTAAATTGATTTGTTAATTTGATCTAAAGCTAGTGAAAGTTAGGAGATAAGTAATCGTTTCTTGACTCTTTACATAAGTAGCAAACACGAGACCTTGTGGAGGGATTCCGTGGAGCAATTGTGTGTAGAAACAACGCTAGAAAGTGAACCAAGCGAACCGAGTTTAACTACTAGTACTAAACCTAAATTCATAAATCTTAATGCATTCGGGAATTACATCTTGTAAGCGGACCTCAAGGTGGTTCTTTTGAATAGAATCGATAACTAAGCGGACACATTACTCAGTGAAATTAGGGATTTTGGGGCTAGCTAAGCGGACCTGCTATCCTACGGTTGGTGATAATCTGTGACTAATAACAAGTAGAAGAGAACATAACTTTAATCATTGTTTCGTAACGAAGAAGGATTCCTTGATCTTGTCTCTCTTATTGCTTTCAACTTTATCTTTTAATTGTTTTGTTTATTTTCTTTTGCTTTTACACCCCCTTTCGTGACAATTTTTACAACTAGAATCTCGTGCTCCTCGTGGGATCGACCTTGACTACCCTATATTACTTGTTAATTAGGTAGTAAAGTATTAATTAATTTGTTGTGGTACGACACGCATCAATCAAATATCCATTAATGGAGATTGTAAATGAAATACTAATGTAATCTCAATAATCATAGTGAAGAACCATGGATGTAGATCACATTGATCAAACCATGTAAAAAATCCTTGTGTCAATTTATATTCCTAGTACTTATATTTGAAATTTAGATGATTAATAAGATTTAAATCTACAAAATATTATGAGGGGTGTAGTGTGGGATTTCCTGCAACTACATATGCGCTAGAAACAGGGAGAGAGTAATGGATTTTGTCCTTCCTGTAACTTGTTGGATCAAGAAATTTCCATGAAAATTAGTTATTGTTCATATTTATTTCTAGATCTTAAAGTTTCAGGAGCAAAAATGGAAATTTTATGGAAGAAATCACACTTTCAGGAGAAAACACCGTCAACAATTCAAAGACATGAAAAAGAGGAAGAGAAAAAAAAAAAAATAGGTTGTTGTGATGAAATTCAAGGAAGAAAGCTAATTTTTTAATGGAAGATTTCATATTCAGGAGAAAAAGAAAAAGGCAAATTGTTGAAGGAAATAAAGGAAGAATGAAGAAAAGGATAAGAACAATACGCTGTGATTTTTATCACAAACAGAAACTCGTACAGATGGTTTGAGTTAGAGCGAAAAACCTTGATGTCGCAAGATCAAATCTCGCCACAGTCATATTTTTTCACATTTTTTCTACAGCCTAGAGAGGAGAAAAGAATAAGAGGTGGTTACATGCTTATCTTCACAAACAAAAGCTAGCAGAGATGGTTTGAGTTGGAGCGAATAAGCAAGAGGTCACGGGTTCGAATTCCGTGACCACACAAAATCTTTCAAATATTTTTGAACTTTCAAGAGGGGAAAAATGGAATAAAGTTATAGCATTGTGTGTTTGTTTCGCAAACAACAAGCGGACTGGATGGTCGGAGAAGAAGTATGCAAAACCGGAGGACTCGGGTTCGAATCTCCCTCCTCGCAAAGAATTTTTGCTTCGCAAGAGGGGAAAAATGGATAATTTCGCAAGGTTGTTTCATTATTTTAGAAATCATGGCTTGCACGGATGGTCGTTTGAAGAGAACAAGCTTGGGGTTGTGAGTTCGAATCCCACCTTTTGCATATTTTTGAACTTCCAAGAGCGAAGAAGTGAATAAAGTTATAGTATTGTGTGTTTTTTCGGAAGCGGCAAATAGCCCGGATGGTCAGCAAGTGAAGAGAGAGGAGGTCGATGTCTAGGGTTCGAATCTCTCCCCCATTCGCAAAGAATTTTTGCACTTCGCAAATGTTTACCTTGCAAACGTTCGCAGCCACGAACACTTCGCAGAGTTATATTCTCATGCAAATGTTTACTTCGCATGTCTTTGATAATTTCGCAAGGGTATTTCGCAAGAAGAAAGTAGATGATTATTTCAAAACACTTCGCAGAGGCAGGGCTAGCATAGTTGGTCAGGAGGCATGAATGCAAGCAGAAGGTCGCAGGATCAATTCTTGCTTCTCGCACATTTATTTTTGTTATGCGAAATTTCGCACAAACTTTGCTTATCTCGCAAAGAAGAAAATTGATGATTATCTCGCAAATTAATTTCGCAAGAGAGGGTTAGAACAGTTGGTATGGTGCGAGAATATGCAAGAGGCAGGTCAAGGGTTCAAATCTCATTTCTCACAATTCTTTTTGCTACGAGATAACTATTTTTGTGCGACGTTTATACATTTCAAGGATGCTAGCTTCGCAAGCAAGTCATATACTTCGCAAGAGACAACAACAAAAACGAATCACATAAAAGTTAAGTACCACTTTCTTTGAACATTTTACTTTTACAGAAAATAAAAGATTTTTGATTTGATTTAAAAAAAAAAAAAAAAAAATTACAAAGATTTCAAGATCTCAAAGATTTCAAAGATTTCAAAATTATGAAGAATTACAAAGATTTCAAAGATTTCTAAATTACAAAGATCTTAAAGATTTCAAAGATTCGAGAAATCTCATGATTAATTTATATATTTCTTTTGAATATTTACTTTACTTCAAATGATATGATATTATGAGAATGAATGAAAGAAATGATAGAAATGAAAGAATAAGTGAAGGAAATGATAGAAATGAAGGAATGAATGAAAGGATGAATGAAAGAATGAAGACATGCGAAAATTTCGCAGAGATAATGGAAATGCGATAATTTCGCAGAGATAATGGGAAGAGATAATCAAAAATGAATGATTGAATGAATTGACGAAAATGAATGAGTGAGTGAATGGGACGAACCTTTATGGCGTACACCCTAGTTCGCGAATGATATTTCGCAAGAGGCAAATGTAAGACCTAAAGTGCGTCATATAAGGTATATCTCTTGACATGGCTCGGGGAAAAGGTTACACCGCTCCCGGAACTGAGTCATGGAGATTTGGGGCCCATGAAAGCCTGTCAAGGAGAGATACCTTGGATTTCCAACTATATATATAAGGTTATACCACAGTTGGGACGCCCGAGGGTCTCTTCCCAAGTGAGCCGTATGACCAAGGCGCCGAGGTACACGGTTGAGTCAAGAGTGCGGGAGCGTTGGAGCTTCTTTACCATTCTTGACAAGTCTTGGCACATGCTGCACTTGGCCCGAAGAAACTCCACTTAGGTGCGGTCTCGTAACCATAAGCCCTATAGGTATAAGGGATAAGAGGCTGCGAAAACAACCGCTTCTTTGTTAAGACCGGATGGGAGGAGCTTGTCTTGTATGGCCGATGTACGCCTCCTTGAAGGGGCAACCAGGGAGATGATAAGGGTGATGAGTGCCAAATAGTGCATATTTATACACCTTTTTATTGGCATTTTACTCATCTTTTGCGCTTAGAAATCAGATATTATCCCAGATTCTGTGTTTTCTTTGTTTTCAAGAATAAATATTTGTATTAATTTTGTGTTTTTACGTAATAAATAAAGTCCTGAGAGAACCGAGGAGCTAAAGAGCGAAGAATTGGAGTCAAACATCTATGGAGCAGAGATAGCCAAAGCCCAGCGCAAATCGATTGCAACCCAACAAGGAAGACATGGGCTAGAGCTACCCACGACCCGGATCCGAGCCCGTCCACTCCAAGCCGTTGAGATCACACATGGCTACATCCTACGGTCGCTACCTCCACTCGCATCGAGTTCGCCGCTGCTCCGTGCAACACCCGTGATCACTCCAAGTCTTCCTCAACCGTTCGAATCTTCCCAGATTGCATCCAACGCGCCGCTCCGCCTGTTCCTTCACTCTTGATATCCCCGCCTCACAACGAATCGACCCATACCCTATACCCTATTTGATACCCCCATTCCTCTCTTCTTCTTCTTTCTCTTCTCCTCCCTCACCCCCGGGATTTGCTGAGAGAAGAGCCATCTTCTTCCCAACCAAACCCTCTCGCAACACCGCCTCCATCACTACCACCATCTCTTGTCAAAGACAACAAACAGTAGCCTCAACAACTCCTCCATCACCCTAGTTCTAGTCATCTTTACCCATAGCTTCTTCTAACTTAGAGGCTAGGGTTGAGATAGCTAGACTTAGGGTTTTCTCTAACAAGCAACATCAAAGGGAGTCGAGAGAGCCGCACAATCGGTGAAGGGATGAATCGGAGAGTATGGGTGAGAGTATTTTGTTTATTTTTCGAATTAAAAAGAAATTAGGGTTTGGTATTTGGGGATTTTCTTGCATGTATAAATAGCAGTGATGGGTGTTGATAGAAAGCATGCCTGGGCTAGCCAGTGCTTCACTTAGGGTTAATTTGTAGTATAATTGTTATTTCAATGTTCTAATTTAGTTAACCAGGGTGTTTGATGAAACCCCTGTTTCTATTGTCAAGCATGTCTATTTTCGCTTGTGTCTTTCTGGAGTATAAGATGATTAGGATTACTAGTTAGCTGATGAACCTTGTTAGCCTGTGATGATCTATACTTTAAGAAGATAGTTCATACTAGGGGATAATTAGTTAAAATTGGTTAATGAACATCCAATGTAGACCTTCATAAGAAGGCACAAGAACATAGCTCAAAATATATAGTCTGGGCATGAGATTAGGGATGGATTCATCACCCGATGCTTCCAATTTGTTACATTTTATTTCTCGTCCTTAGTTCGAGTCACTTCAACCATTTTCATCGCTTCGACAACCTTATAATTGTGTTACTCCTCTAGGAATTCAGTTAAGCATAGCCATTTGATCATCTTAAGCACCACAAGTCCTTGTGGGATCGACCCGTACTTGCCGCGTCTCCGATGGACGTCGTGCACTTGCGTATAACATGTAGGCTTAAAATTATACACCTTTAGAGGCCTACCAAGTTTTTGGCGCCCGCTGCGGGGACTTGGCGTGTGCCCTGTGATTTTTGGCTTGACTTCACTTTGTTTTCAACTATCCCTGTACATATTTACTTTGTTTTTGTTGTTTTTAGTCCTTTGCTATTTTAACTTAGCTTAAATTCTTTCCTATTTTACATTTTTACACTCTGTCATTGCATATGTAGTTTCCTATTGTTCTTGTTTGACTTAGTATAACTTGTATTCACCATAACCATGTACTTGTAGCTTAGCCGTTTGCATCTTCTCTTGCATTTGTTCATTTGCATCTTGATTAGCCCATTGTAATTGCATTTTCTTAGTCTTTTTTTCAAATCCTCGGTGTAGATTTCCTTTTATTTTTCTCTTAGTTGCACATGCTGAAATTTTTCTTTTATCATCTGTGAACAAAAAAAAAAAAAAGAGAATCGAGAGATCTTAGTGCATTGCACTTAATATATCTGTCGGAGATCGGCTTAGTCTCATACATCCGCCTCGGACCAGCTCATTGTGACTTTCAATTACTCATTGCTAAACCCTCGGGTTAGCTGACTTTGTAGTGGTTACATTAAGTCCTGGTACTAAACTTCGTGTTGAGTAGCAGTGCTTGCTGCGCTACTGTCTTCTTTGTCTGAGCCAACCCAAGAAGGAATAGAAGCCCCAGACTTGAGGTAAGATTGTATTGAACTTGTGTTGTGTCTTTGTTAAGCCTTACCGTACATTGCCTTGAGCTCCTTGCTAGCCCCCGAAGCCGCAAGCTTGAGCTCCCTTGCTAGCCCCTTGTGCATGCTCTGTTGACTTGCCTTGCGTTGATAATCTGTGCTTCTTTGGTAATCATTAGTGAGCCGTAGTTTCTGTCTTTGCTTACGAGCACATAGATCCGTAAGCTAAATTTAAAACATTCCTGCACACATTGCATTGTCTGTGCACTCACATGAGCTGTGGTTTTGAAGTTGGCCAAGCTTGTGGCCCGACTGTGCAACCCTTCACCCTGTAGCGAGAGCTTAAGCTGCAACTGCTCATCTGTTGCATCTGCAGTGAACCTTGCATACCCTGGCATAACCCTGAGCATATCCTTGAAACCCCTGTGAGCCATCTACCACCTTGCTAGCCCCCTGAAGCAGCAAGTGTGGAGCTTCCCGCTTTGCATGATAGGCTAGAGACCTTGCGGCATATTGCTCCACCTCACGGACTTTGTGACCATTCTATAACACTTGAGTAAACGTTGTAAGTTTGAAGCACAGTGGGTTAGTGTAATCTGCGCTTACCACCGTGAAAACCTTGTGCATGCTTTGAGCTGCTTGGCTTTGTCACAATTAAACCCTTATGCTCTCGCTTTGTATGCATCTGCGTTTCATAACAAGCCTGCCTGGCTCTGTGAGTATAACCTTCAATCTTCCCCCGAGCTCCATTTTGAAGCCGTTGAGCCTCGGGAGAGCATACCTTGAGCTACCACCCGTGGAAGCTAACTCTGTTGAACCCCTTGTGTTGTGTCATTTCTTTTCGAGAGAGTTTGCATTGCTCACGTACCTTTGAACTACCCTGTCTTTGTCATTTTTTGATGTGAGTTTGCAAAACTGTGCCGCATTGTGCATTGCTGACTTGCACAATCAGTGCACCTATTCTTGACCAAGATGTGCAATCATTGAGCTGCACACAACCAAGGCTGCCACACAAATTGTAAAACCAGCCAACTTGTCCATTTGCAACAAATCGGCTGCCAACCCATAAACCAAACCACATACCGGGCCGAACCCCTAAACAAACTAAGCCCACATATAGCTGGGCTGTCAGCAAAAACTAGGCCCACATCACATCATCCGGGCATGTGCAATTTCACCGTGCACTTTGCTGCTTATAATCGAGCCCACGGTTCCACAAGGCATGCAATAGACTAAGCCCCCATCTGTTGGGCAGGCACAAAGATTTCACCCACACCCATTAAGCATTGCACACAACCACCGGGCTTCCCACAAAACCAAATGAAACCCTTTCTAACCAAACCCAACAAACCAAATGAAACCCAATAAACCAAACTTTCCCAACAAAACCAAACGAAGCCCACAAAACCAAACGAAACCCTCTTAAACCAAAACGAGCCCACTTTCCATAACCTTTGGGTGTTTCTTTTTGAGTTCAATTTGAGTGCTAAATCATGTCGGGATTTTGGTCTCCATCTCTGGGATGGAACCAAATCCATTAGAGAGCTTGCTTCGGGCATGCCTCACGGGATGAACCCCCACATACCATAGTGATTTTAGGGATTTTTATGAGCCTTCTCGGGGCCCCGATCTCACATACCTAATCATTATGATCACATACATCATTCACCACAAAGTGGGGGAGATGAACAATTTTGTACTTCTCAACTGTGGAGGAAAATCTTAGACTCATCGAACAAAATAATGCTAGGAGTGTATTGCATGATAAACCATATAGCATTGATTATGAATTTCCTACTTGTTGAAAACTCTCCTTTCATTGAACCACATAATGAAATTCTAGAATTTATTCAAAACCTTGAGCAATATCAAAAGTCAACTCGACCAAAGGGTTGCGAGCTTAGAACTCAAATTGAGTCAAATCGTGATGCACTAAATGAGGAAAGGGAGGACTTTCAAAATGAAATGTTTATCACCCATAATGAAAATAGTATGCCTAGTCTTACTCGTGCAATTGATATTGCATATGAACCGGTTTTAAATGACGGGACTAGAAATACTATGATTTTTAATAAGGAAATGCATTTCTATGATGATGATGATGATGAATATGATATGTTAGAAGAGCATGTGCATGCTGAAAATATGATGGAATCTTTTGGTTCGAGACGTTAGGCGTCTCTTTTCAGGAACCCTATGAATGATACTTCTTCTAATATTCATACATGTGATATTAACTATGAGCTTAGTTTTGTGAAATTCTTCAGGTGAATGTGAGCATGCTTCACAACTTGTTTGTGACTTAGGAAAGGATGAATCTTCGTTGACACTAATGTTCTTTTAGATCATGATATTATTTTTGTGTCTGATTCCCTTCCCATATCACAATATGTTGCCTGCTCTGATGATCATGACATGGTGATTGATGAATTGTTCTATGCTGGTGAACATGATTTATCCACTTCTGATCTTAGGAAAGTGTGTGATGGTGCAAATGATTTTATACATGAAAATAACTTGGATGTACCTAACCTCTCTCTTGAGTCACAAATTGAAACTCCTCCACCAAACCTAGGTGTAGTTTGTCACAAAATTGCAAAACCAACTTTTCCGAAAATGCCTAACTTAGGCCTAGAGCTTTGTGCTTCCCAAGTCCTCTTGGACTATTTTGCATCAAAGTATAACACTCTTAAGGAGCCACAAATGGAATGTGTATGTCTGCACTTTGTAATTAGCAAAACTCATTTTGAGTTAGACCTTTTGCATGATGTACCTTTAAAATTGCAAGATTTTGTTCTCACAAACACACTGTTCACAAGTTTAGGTTTGGGAAACTCCTTCACATCTGTGTCTTACTTGCACTCTCATGTTATATCTGTGTAAGGCATGATGTTTGTATATATTTTCTATTGGGTTGATCCTCAACTCTTTAGATTGTTAGTTTATGGTGAATTTTCATTGTATATATCCAGTAGGACTTGTTAAATTTTTCTTTCTTGCATCGGTTGAGTCTTCTTGTGCTTATATTATGCTAATCCGATATGATCTCCACTGAGAATGTTGGATTTTAGCCTTGATTAATGAAGCTCCAACCTTGCTCCCGCCGACATCCGGTAATCTCTTCCCTTTTCTCTTATCAGCATAGTTCTCATGGTATGTAACTTCGTTTAAATTTTTCTATCTGTCGACACATTGAGGACAATGTTTGATTTAGGTTTGGGGGTGCATTTGCATATAGAGTTTTTAGTCTTTTTAATTTTTTATTTTAAAAAAAAAAAAAAAAAAAATCAAAAACTCTTTTTGTAAAAACCTCCAACTTTTAGAGATTTTAGAGTCACTAGCATGCTTCTAGCTATGTTTACATAGAGAATTTTTCTGAAAATAATGAAGTTAGAAGTCCGGAGAACACAATCGGGTTTCTTAGTTGATTAGAGCGTTAAAGTTGGATTTAACCATCTGGGAGAGCAAATTAGGTCTTTGTTTAGATATTCCTTAGTAGAATTGTGATCACCCATAGTGGAGACTACCCATTTTACATCAAGTGAGGCACCAACCTTCATTTCTTGCAACTTTCTAGAAAAGCTGTTAGAGTGTGTGTCACCGTACGTCAATTCCGGGTAGGAATGGTGAGCTACCCAACTTCGCACCATTTTCAGCACTACTTTTGATCTCTTGGTGCTAGTTTTTGTCAATCATGAGGGTGACGTCTAAAGATGAAAACTCCTTCTAAATACCGATTTGAAGTTAGCATCACTCTCTCTCAATCAAAGAAGACCCATAGAAACACATCATCGTCGGCAAGCGGAGCATCATCGAGAATATTGAAAGAAAAATTGATATAGTCCAAGGTTTATGTGCAACAAAGAAAAGAAAATAGGATGAGAATTAATAAAATTTATAAAATCAAGACAATACAAGTGTGAAAAAATTGAGTGATAAAGTCCTTTGTCCATGGAGTTAGTTGTTTCATTATTTGTATTTTTATTTTCACTTATTGTAATGTAAAAAAAAAAAAAAAATCAAAAATCAAAAATCAAAAATCAAAAAAAAAAA
The DNA here is from genome assembly GCA_023531295.1 of Papaver armeniacum. Taxonomy (NCBI): domain Eukaryota; kingdom Viridiplantae; phylum Streptophyta; class Magnoliopsida; order Ranunculales; family Papaveraceae; genus Papaver; species Papaver armeniacum. The sequence goes on along the minus strand of JAJJWW010009747.1, from coordinate 185,140 downwards.
AATAAAAAAAAATTGTAGTTTATTTTTGCTACCACCATGGTAAAGAAGAATTTAAAAGAAAAAAATCCAAACAACAAGGAATTTGAGTAGAAAAGTTAAAAATTGTCAAGTTTTGTGAAGTTTAGAAGTTCGTCATCAACATTTGAAGACCGAAGACCGAAGATTGAAGACGTTTCTATGGTTCTTATGAGAGAGTGATATTAATTGCCGATCGGGTGAGAAGTGAGTGAGTACTCCCACCCCTTGCTAATGGTTGATTTCCTTCCTTAGAGATCATCGAAAAAGATTCTTTTTGTCCACATTTCTGGAGTCTCCAGTTTTATTTTCGGAAGGTTATCCTTCTTACCTACAACGTGTGCGGGATTTCTCTCTTTACTCCCGCTGCACATGAGAGACTAAAAAGCGATCTTTTTGAGTGCAATTATCATAAAACCTTAATGGTGAGGCGAAGTTGAGACTTATGATCACAATCGAATCCGAATTCTTTCATATGGTATGGTTACTTCTCGCTCGGCACTTAAGGATGAGAATGCGTTCTTTGGTAGTTCTAACTTCATGTTACTAGCACGCGAAACTCTATGTCCTCATAGCTCCTTGGATGCTTGAGACTCTTTTACACTCTGAAGTTGGAGAAGGTTTTGTGGGTACACCTCTGGTAAACCCTCACGAGACTACAACTCGTCCACTAGGGACACCTAGGGGTTTAAAGGCTTAGTGCATACGCTAAATGCATTCGAGAGACTGCGACGGGGTATAGTTAGGATTTCTTATTTTCTCGTTTCACTTGAGGACAAGTAAAATTCGGGTTTGGGGGTATTTGATGAGTGCCAAATAGTGCATATTTATACACCTTTTATTGGCATTTTACTCATCTTTTGCGCTTAGAAATCGGATATTATCCCAGTTCTGTGTTTTCTTTGTTTTCAAGAATAAATATTTGTATTAATTAATTTTGTGTTTTTAGGTAATAAATAAAGTCCGAGAAACCGAGGAGCTAAAGAGCGAAGAATTGGAGTCAAACATCTATGGAGCAGATAGCCAAAGCCGCGCGCAAATCGGTTGCAACCCAACAAGGAAGACATGGGCTAGAGCTACCCACGACCGGATCCGAGCCCGTCCACTCCAAGCCGTTGAGATCACACATGGCTACATCCTACGGTCGCTACCTCCACTCGCATCGAAGTTCGCTGCTCCGTGCAACACCAGATCACTCCAAGTCTTCCTCAACCGTTCAGATCTTCCCCAGTTGCATCCAACGCTCGCTCACTGTTCCTTGACTCTTGATATCCCTGCCTCACAACGAATCGACCCATACCCTATACCCTATTCGATACCCCCCATTCCTCTCATCTTCTTCTCTTTCTTCTTCCTCCTCCCTCACCCCGATTCTTTGCAGAAGAAGAGCCATCTTCCCCAACCAAACCCTCTGCAACACCGCCTCCATCACTACCACCATCTCTTGTCAGCACAACAGCCGCCTCAACAACTCCTCCATCACCCTAGTTCTAGTCATCTTTACCCATAGCTTCTTCTAACTTAGAGGCTAGGGTTGAGATAGCTAGACTTAGGGTTTTCTCTAACAAGCAACATCAAGGGAGTCAGAGAGCCGCACAATCAGTGAAGGGATGAATCAGAGAGTATGGGTGAGAGTATTTTGTTTATTTTTCGAATTAAAAAGAAATTAGGGTTTGGTATTTGGGGATTTTCTTGCATGTGTAAATAGCAGTGATGGGTGTTGATAGAAAGCATGCCTGGGCTAGCCAGTGCTTCACTTAGGGTTAATTTGTAGTATAATTGTTATTTCAATGTTCTAATTTAGTTAACCAGGGTGTTTGATGAAACCCCTGTTTCTATTGTCAAGCATGTCTATTTTCAGTTGTGTCTTTGCTGAGTATAAGATGATTAGGATTACTAGTTAGCTGATGAACCTTGTTAGCCTGTGATGAGCTATACTGTAAGAAGATAGTTCATACTAGGGGATAATTAGTTAAAATTGGTTAATGAACATCCAATGTAGACCTTCATAAGAAGGCACAAGAACATAGCTCAAAATATATAGTCTGGGCATGAGATTAGGGATGGATTCATCACCCTGATGCTTCCAATTTGTTACATTTTATTTCTCGTCCTGGTTCGAGTCACTTCAACCATTTTCATCGTCTTGACAACCTTATAATTGTGTTACTCCTCTAGGAATTCGATTAAGCATAGCCATTTGATCATCTTAAGCACCACAAGTCCTTGTGGGATCGACCCGTACTTGCCGCGTCTCCGATAGACGCCGTGCACTTGCGGTATAACATGTAGGCTTAAAATTATACACCTTTAGAGGCCTACCAAAGGGCGGCACCCTCCATTAGGGAGCTGATAAGTGTCAAAAGACGCAAATGTCATGAGGCTTTATTTTCGCAAGAAAATCTAGGCTTGTCATATTTGTGCGATGATCCTGAAGAGGCAATAATACAAAAGACAAAGATAAGACGAGATCAATGAGTCTTTACATGAAAGTGTAAAAGACGTCCTGCGATTTCGTCAGCAAGACGGCAATGTCATGGGGCTTTATGTTTGCAAGAATATTTAGGCCTGTCATATTGTCGCAATAATGAGGGGTGGCAAAATAAGACCTTTAACTAAGAAGGCAAAATAAGACCACACAAGATAAATGATAAGGCAAGATTAATGGGTCATTACATGAAAATGTAAAGACGTCCTGCGCGATCTTGTCGCAATGACAAAATTCAACATAAACAGTTTGAATGTAGGTAATACGCTTCTTTCATTGCAAAAATATTACATGATAAGCTCGTGAGCTGAGAAAATGATTAAATGATAAGCTTGCGAACATGTACATGATAATGAGAGGCGAGGAAATGAAAATGCCACACACTTAATATTAGATCATATTATTATGCGATACTAATAGTGCGGGAATAAGAAAAATGAAGCACAAGCAAAAGAACTCATGAGGAACAACAAATACGCGAAGAAGAATGCATATACTAAAGACAAAACCAGAGAAATGAAGAATGGAAGCAATTTAAAGCCACATCAATTTTTGAATGACAAAATGAGCTAAGTAACACAAACATTAGCTATACAGTAGATAAGCACTCTCATCATACAAGCATCATGAAAGCATCGCATAAGCATTTCATGGCATAAACATCGCATACACATTTCATTACATAATCATTACATAAGCATTATATTCGAACAAGTATTTTTCAATTTACTTCAATTATTCAAACTTTCGCAGAGATATTCGAATTTGCAGAATTCTTAAAATTTCGAGAATGTGATTTTTCACAAGATAAGATAAGCAGCCTGAAGAGATTATATTATCGCATGAGCACAAAATATGAGACAGAGGCAAGATAAGAATAAAGAAACAACTCACTCATTCAACATTTTCTTAAGGATTCTACCCTCATAGATAAATAACAGAGGCAACTATGGATTACCAAGAAAACATTTTATGTTCTTTATCTTCTCGGCAAGAATCATTTCCAAAGAAGATGTTCACCAATGAACAACAAGAATCCTCACCAAAAATGGAGTAATAATTTTAACATGAATAGAGGCAATACTTACTACTCTTATTAAAGGATAAATACTTCTTATATTCCGAGGATTAATACTTCTAATATTTCATACTTCTAATTTCGCATGATTAGTTCGCAATACTTCTTATTCGCAATCAAGGACGGATACTTCTTATACTTCTCAAAATATACTTCATACTTTGCATACTTCAAGAGATAATACTTCTTATTCACTTCGCAAAGCTTCAGAACTTCGCAAAATAATAGAGCATAGCATGAGACAAAAAAAACATGGAGCGAGAGTTTCACATGATGGATTTGCAATACTTATTATATTTAGAGGATTAAGTACTTCATATACTTCTTTCGAGGATACTTCATACTTCTTATACTTCAAAGATACTTCATACTTCGCGTACTTCAAGAGTTGATACTTCTTATTTATTTCGCAAAGCTTCGGAACTTCACAAAAGAATAGAGGCAAGTACGTACTTTTTCAAGTCCAAAAGATTCTTTCGCTCGTTCCTTCATCAACAAAGATCAAAGACTACTACAACAATGGATTTTTTTCTAAAGATTGCTCTTCAAGCAATATTCAAGAAAAAAGGCAAGATGTAGGATCCAAATATCGCAACAACAACACACTTGCGGAATCTTCATTAACAACGTGTGAAACCGTCGTAAGTGATTTCGAAATGACATAACAAGCGACGATAGCGTAAACATGAAGAAAGTGCGAAGATCTTGCGAAAACTAGAGTGTGCGAGATTTAACATTTATACTCTTGCGAGGATGTCGCAAGGTAAATCCGAAATTAAGGGAAATATTAGTTGTACATGAGCTGTCATCCACTATGTAAACATTATATAAAGAGGATAGTAGGAGAGAGAAAGGGAGGGAGACATTTTGTTAGAGAGACACATTTTTGGAGAGGATACATTTTAGGAAGAGAGAGAAATTATTTTAGGGAGAGATATTTTTAGAGAGAGAATTTATTTTCTTTATCATCTTCTTCCCCAAATAATTAGATCTAGAGCTCTATCAAATATCCATTAATGGAGATTGTAAATGAAATACTAATGTAATCTCAATAATCATAGTGAAGAACCATGGATGTAGATCACATTGATCAAACCATGTAAAAAATCCTTGTGTCAATTTATATTCCTAGTACTTATATTTGAAATTTAGATGATTAATAAGATTTAGATCTACAAAATATTATGAGGGGTGTAGTGTGGGATTTCCTGCAACTACAAAGAGAATGGAAAATGAAGAATGAGGTGAAATTCGAGAGAAGAGGAGAACCATAGTGTGAATGTCACACGCAGGGGAGGAAACATCCTCTAGTTCAATGTGTGTGGGGTGGAAAAAATATGTCATGCATGTGAACGGCACACGCGAAAACTTAAGTCATTCACGACCACGGTGTGACCAAGCGTGTGATTGGCACGCCTAAAAAAATTCGAACGGCTTTTACCCATGTTACAAATTTTTAAAAATTTCATCTTGTGACCTCTTGCTGTTACAATTTTTTCGTAACGCATTTATAACGGAATTTTGTAACGGCCCATAAGCCGTAACGAATTGTTGTTACTAATCCTGGAATTTGGTGTAGTGGTGACACACACTCAAAAGAAAGCTCTTTAGTCAGCTACAAAGAATATTTGGTCGGTGTCTCACATGATATAAATACGGGTAGTCTCCACTAATGATTGATCAACAACTCTAATAATGCATTTCTCCATGCTCCTAATTTGCATCACCGGCATGATTAAATCCATTATTTAACACTCTAACAAACAAAAAATCCGAATGTAGTTCCCTAACACTTCCAAGTTCAGTTATGTCGGTCAGAATTCTCTATGTAAACATACCTAGAAGTATGCTAGTGACTCTAAAATCTCTAAAAGTTGGAGGTTTTAAGTAAAAAAAAAAATTGTTTTAAATACATGCTTAACCAGTCCCCCACACTTAAACCTTACATTGTCCTCAATGTAATTGAATCGTCGTAGTAAAGTCAAGGTGGGAAATTTTAACATGATATGGAACAAGAAAAATAAATAATAACAAAATAAAAAGCAAAAGGATAAGAAACACAAAACCTATGGGTTGCCTCCCATTAAGCGCTTGTTTTAAAGTCGACGGCCCGACTTAGCTCTTGCTGCACATTACTCCTCCAGAGGGAGTAAATCTCCCAATGGAAGTTCATCCAAATTCACATAAGCGATGTTCTCATAGTATGGCTTCAATCTATGGCCGTTGACCGTGGAAACCGAGTTGTCTCTAAGACTAGTAATTTCAACTGCACCATAAGGAAAAACATTAGTAACAACATATGGTCCAATCCAACGGGACCTTAACTTTCCAGGAAATAATTTAAGGTGAGAATGATATAAAAGGACTTTTTGTCCCACGATGAAGATTTTACGAGAAATCATCTTGTCATGAAAAAGCTTGGTCTTTTCCTTGTAAATACGGGTACTCTCGTAAGCATCATTACGTATCTCCTCTAGCTCATTTAATTGTAACTTCCTTTGCTTCCCGCTTCATCATACTCCATGTTGAATTTCTTTATCGCCAATAAGCCTTATGTTCAAGTTCAACCTGGAAGATGACAAGCCTTGCCATAAACCAACCGATATGGAGACATACCAATCGGTGTCTTATATGCCCGTTCTATACGCCCAAAGTGCATCATTGAGCTTAAATCTCCAATCTTTCCTTGTTGTATTCACCGTTTTCTCAAGAATTGACTTGATCTCACGATTTGGAATTTCCGCTTGTCCAGTAGTTTGTGGATGGTAAGGCGTACCAATTTTGTGTGTTATGTTGTACTTCTTGAGGAGAGCCCTGGAAAGCCTTCTTGAAATGTGAGCCTCCATCGCTTATCACCACTCTTGGTGTACCATGCCTTGTGAATATGTTTTCTCTTACAAAATCACAAACAACTTGAGAGTCATTAGTTTTGGTGGCTCTAGATTCCACCCATTTCGAAACATAATCTACGACAAGAAGTATATAAAAGTTTCCATTCGAATTGACAAAAGGGCCCATAAAATCGATACCCCACACATCAAAAATCTCAACGACGAGAATTGGTATGAGTGGCATTTGATTTCGAGCACCTAGATTTCCCGTTCGTTGACATCTATCACATGATTTACAAAAAAAACATATGAATCTTCAAACAAGGTGGGCCAATAAAATCCACTCTAGAGAACTTTGAGAGCAGTACGTTTAGCACCAAAGTGGCCACCACAAGCAAAAGTGTGGCAAAAGGAGAGAATGGATTAAAATTCGGAATTAGGTACGCACCTTCGTATTATTTGATCAACGCCATATTTCCATAAGTATGGTTCATCCCACACATATTGCTTATCTACCTTTAAGTTTCATCTTTTGGAAGTTGGACATTGTATTAGGTACCTTCCTTGTCACCAAGTAATTCACTATATCCGCGTACCAACGTGTTGATTCTTCCAAGGAAAAAAGTTGCTCGTCCGGAAAGCGGTCTTGTAATGGAAGTTCTTCTTGAGACATAACAAGTCTACTAAGATGATCCGCAACGGTATTCTCCACACCTCTTTGTCTCGAATTTCTATGTCGAACTCTTGTAGCAATAGGATCCACCCAGGATTAGTCTTGGCTTAGCTTCTTTCTTCTTTATTAAGTGTCTTAGTGCGGCATGATCGGAATACACAATAACCTTTGTACCCACCAAGTATGATCGAAATTTTTCCAATGCAAAAACTATATCCAATAACTCCTTCTCCGTGGTAGAATAGTTGATTTGTGCATCATAAAGGGTTCTAGATGCATAATAGATAACGTGGGACAACTTGTCCACTCTTTGACCCAAAACGGCTCCGACCGCATAATCACTAGCATCACACATTAATTCAAATGGAAGACTACAATCCGGTGACTTGATAATCGGCGCACTTGTCAACATTGCCTTCAATTTGTCAAAGGCATCCTTGCATTCCTTGTTGAAGTCAAAAGGAACCTCCTTTTGTAATAACTTGCACATCGGCATGGAGATTTTGGAGAAATCCTTGATAAACCGCCTATAGAAACTCTGCATGGCCAAGAAAGAACGGTTTCCCTCACCGAAGTGGGATATTGTAAGTTTATTATTAAATCTATCTTTGACTTGTCCACTTTGAGCCCTCGAGAGGACACAATGTGACCAAGTACTATGCCGTGGTTTACTATAAAGTGACATTTCTACCAATTGAGGACAAGGTTTGTGTCTATGCATCGTTTAAGAACTAGTTCAAGGTTATGTAAACAACTATCAAAAGAATTACCATAAACACTAAAGTCATCCATAAATACCTCAATGATGCGCTCCACATAATCCGAGAATATACTTACCATGCATCTTTGAAAAGTAGTCGGTGCATTGCAAAGGCCAAATGGCATCCGTCTATATGCAAACATTCCAAACGGACAAGTGAAAGTGGTCTTCTCTTGGTCCTCCGGTGCAATAACAATTTGATTGTATCCATAATAACCATCCAAGAAACAATAATGAGAATGCCCCGCTAACCGCTCCAACATTTGATCAATGAAAGGTAAAGGAAAGTGATCCTTTCGGGTTGCGGAATTAAGCTTTCTATAGTCAATGCACACTCTCCAACCGGTTTGAACTCTTGTAGGAACAAGTTCATCGTCTTGATTTCTAACAACCGTGACTCTGTACTTCTTTGGTACCACTTGTAATTTGACTAACCCACTTGCTATCGGAAATTGGGTAGATTACCCCCACTTAGTAATTTGAGTATCTCTTTCTTCACAACCTCCATCATAGGAGGATTAAGCCTACGTTGAGCATCACGTCACGGCTTCACGTTCTCTTCCATTAGAATCCTATGCATGCACATGGATGGACTAATGCCTTTGATGTCCACAATTGTCCACCCAATAGCCGTTTTGTGCTATTTCAAGACTCTAAGCAAACGGTCTTCTTGTACCGATGTGAGGTTCTTTGCAATAATCACCGGAAGCATATCTCCATCTCCCAAGAAATCATACTTCAAATGGTCCTAAGTGGCTTCAATTCTAGCTTAGGCGCCTTCACAATAGATGGTACAAGTAGTTCATCATTCATGGGTAAAGAAATATATGAAACATTACCCTTTTTAGCTTCTTGCAATGTCGCCAAGGCACCACACATCTCCACCAATTCCTTGGAGATTTCAACATCCAAGTTAGACAAGCCGTGGATGTCCAATTCAATGCTCCTTTGCAACACCACATCAAGTTCATCCTCTTTACTCAATTCCACCATTTGTTGCGCTAATGAATCAACCACATCAATGGAGTAAACGGAATGCACATCACTTAGGTAGCGCATGGCTTCAAATATGTTAAAGTGTATTATCTCCTTGTCGAATTCCATAGTGAGTGTACCCTTATCAACATCAATCTTCGTCTTTGCGGTCTTCATAAATGGCCTCCCAAGAAGTAAAGAAGTAGATGATCGGTTCTCATTGTTGTCCATATCCACCACGAAGAAATCAACCGGAAAAATTAGCTCATTCACTTGCACTAGCACGTCTTCTACAAGTCCCTTAGGATATATGTTAGACTTGTTTGCTAATTGGATAATAACTCTTGTTTCTTTCAAAGGTCCAAGATTCAAGGAGTCATATATTTCGGCCGACATGACACTAATGGAAGCTCCCAAGTCAAGTAAAGCATGTTCAAATCTTTTCTTACCAATAGTAATTGGCACCGTGAAACCACCGGGATCCGTGCACTTTGTAGGCATCTTCTTCAATAGCATAGCCGACGCACTCTCGCCAACTTTAGTAATTTCATTATCAAGCAACCTATCCTTCTTTGTGGATAATTCCTTCATGAACTTCGCATACCTTGGCATTGTCTTGATGGCCTCGATGAATGGGATGTTGATTTCAATCTTCTTGAAGATATCCATGAGTGCCTTGTCTTGAGCTTCTTTCTTGGATTTAGCAAAACGACTAGGAAAAGGAGTTGGAGTAGAGAAAGTAGGAACCAGTTCCTTGGATTGGTCGGTTGGTGTTGAGTTCTCCTTTGGTGCGGCTTCCTCCTTGTCTTTGACTAATTCTTCACTAGCTTCTTCATGATGACTTGGACTCTCCACTTGTCTTCCACTTCTTAAAGTAACCGCATTAATATTTTTCTCTTGGATTCACAAATGGTTGTGATTGAAGCTTTGTGGATGCTTGAGATTTCAATAGGTTCACATCGGTCGCCAATTGTCCCATTTGAGTTTGTAAATCCTTGATGGTCGATTCATTCTTTTGTTGGCTTTGTTGTAACATAGAAGTAAGACCTTGCATGCCTTGCATTAACGCATTGAGCTTGTCATCATTCGAAGAATCACGCTCCTTGACTTGTTGTGGTTGGAATTGTTGTTGAGGTTGGAAGCGTGATTGTTGGAAACCACCTTGTTGTGCAAATGGAATAGGAGCCGCCGCTTGTTTGTTTGCATAACTAAAGTTAGGATGATCCTTCCAACCGGGATTGTAAGTATTGGAATATGGATCGTACCTTGGCCTTTGATTTGGATATAAAGCATTTACTTGCTTGGTCTCATCATCCGGAATAATTACCGCGGCCATCCTTTGAATCATTATCTCCATGTTACCCATCCTTTGATCAAGATGTGATGATGAATCACTAACTTCATGTACTTGCCTAACCATTGGTTCATCTCTTGTGTAGAATTGTTGAGAGTTTGCAGCCATACTTTTAATCAACTCGATAGCTTGGGTCACCGTCTTGTTCACTAGTGCACCACCACCCGCGGCGTCAAGAAGAGATCTATCACTTGGTTGGAGAGCTTCATAGAAGTATTGGAGTATCATAACATCACTGAATTGATGATGTGGACAGCTTGCCACCAATCTCTTGTATCGCTCCCAACATTCATACAACGACTCTCCCACATGTTGCTTCAATCCACAAATCTCCTTGCGAATTTGAGTAGCTTTTGATGCAGGAAAATATCTCTCAAGAAAAAGTTTCTTCATCCCATTCCATGTTGTGATACTTCCGGAAGGCAAATAATACAACCATTCCTTAGCATTGCCCGCCAAAGAGAACGAGAAAGCTTTCAACATTGCTCCATCCTCATTAGTCTCCGGTGGAAGCATGGCCATGACTGTGGTATAGAAGTCCATAAGATGTTTGTTTGGATCTTCATTCACCATGCCATGAAACTTTGGTAACTCCCTAATCAACCCAGGCTTGATCTCGAAGGTTGAGTTAGTTTGGATACACCATTGTTATGTATCGATCTTGTGAGAAGCTAGGTCCTTGAGTGTACGATCAGCCATTGCTTCTTCTTCTATGTCCGAATCTGCGAACTCACTTGATGAAGAAGGAGGAAGCGGAGTGTTAACCGCTCGAATGAAATCCTTTAGTTGAGTGCCGGATCGAAGACGTATTAGACTCGGTCTACCCTCTTTAAGTGGTAGGCTTGTAAAAGTGTTTCGCCTACGTGTAATACTGCAAGTGCACAGTGCCTGTTGGAGGCAAGGGCAAGTACAGGTCGATCCTCAGGGAAATGGTGTTGCTGTGGAGTTGATCTTAGTAGTTTACTAACTGATTTCTAGATAAGGTAACACAATATGGGGTTTTGGTGTCGATACGACGAGTTGGTTTGTGTGTTTCTAGACTAAGGCAACAAATGATCAAAAGATGTTGTAATGATGGGTTGAGTGGCACTAGGGTGCTTGAATTCACTCTCTACTCCTATTCTAAGGTAATGTAAATTATCATTTTGTTCTTATGCCGTCCATTGAAGGCCTTAGATGGATAATTGTATAACTGAATCTCCTTACTCACTCCTAGTATCAATGGTCTTCTTACAGTACCATTGATCACAAGCAAGCTTAGTTTTTAGCTAACTATTTTCCTAAACATGATATACAATAAGAACAATCGAGAATTTGCTTACTATCACATTGAATAAGAGAGTTTCATCTTCACCCTAGCAGGGTGAATTAGAACATCATGCAAAGCTAAACAAACTTGAAATTAAATTGCAAAATAAAACCCTAAAACTGTGACTGAGTTTTCTCTCACATGAAGAACAACAATTTATACCTCACAATGGCTCTAAAGTGCAATTAAAGCAAAACCCGGACACTGCCCTCTCGCTAATTCGGCTCGGTAATCATGCCTCGAGCTGTTGAGAAAACCCTAGAATTCTAGCTATCTCAACCATAGCTTCTAGGTTATGGAAGAAGCTAAAGGTAAAGATGGGTAGAACTAGGGTGGTCATGGGCTATTGTTTTGGTGCCGAGATGGAGATGGTGGTGATGGCTCAGTTTTGTCGGGGGAGAGGGAGGAGGTAAGGTGGTCTCTCGTAACCGGGTCGGGAGAGGGAGAAAGAGAAAGAAAATGGGAAATGGTGTTTGGTCGATGGGTGTAGGTATAGATGGTTTTGGTGTGGAGCGGGAGCGTGGGGATTGATGTGCGGTCGCAGCGAGCGTTGGATGCGGCGATAGAAATCTCAACGGCTCGGGGAGAATCGAGCTTGGACTCGGGTTATGGGCCGTGTCTTGGACTGCTCAAGCCATGTTTTGTAAGTTGGGTTGCCTCTTGTTGGGTTGCAACTGACGCGCGCGCGGGCTTTGGCTTTCTGCTCCATAGACGCTTGTCTCCAATTTTCTACTCTTTTGGCTCCTCAATTTCTCCGAGCTTTATTTACTACCTAAAAATACAGAATTAATTAGTACAAATATTTATTCTTGAAAACAGGGAAAATACAGAATATGGGATAATATCTGATTTCTGAGCACAAAAGATGAGTTAAATGCCAATAAATAGATGTAGAAATATGCAATATTTGGCACTCATCAAATACCCCCAAACCTGAATTTTACTTGTCCTCAAGTGAAACAAAATTAGAAATCCTAACTATACCCCCGTCGCAGGGTCTCTCGAATGCATTTAGTGTGTGCACTAAGCCTTTAAACCCCTAGGTGTCCCTAGTGGACGAGTTGTAGTCTCGTGAGGGTTTACCGCAGGTGTACCCACAAAACCTTCTCCAACTTCGTGTAAAAGAGTCTCAAGCATCCAAGGAGCTATGAGGACATAGAGTTTCGCATGCTAGTAACACGAAGTTAGAACTACCAAAGAACGCATTCTCATCCTTAAGAGTTGAGCGAGAAGTAACCATACCATATGAAAGAATTCGGATTCGATAGTGATCACAAGCCTCGACTTCGCCTCACCAATAAGGTTTTATGATAATTGCACTCAAAAAGACCGCTTTTTTAGTCTCTCATATGTGCAGCGGGAATAAAGAGAGAAATCCCGCACACGTTGAAGATGAGAAGGATAACCTTCCGAAATAATTTCTGGAGACTCCACGAGTTGTGGACAAAAAGAATCTTTTCTCGATGATCTCTAAGAAAGGAAATCAACCATTAGCAAGGATGGGAGTACTCACTTACCTTCTCACCCGATCGGCAATTAATATCACTCTGTCGCATTCATAGAAACGTCTTCAATCTTCGGTCTTCAATAGCTGATGATGAACTTCTGAACTTCACAAAAACTTGACAAACATTTTTTTTTTTTTTTTACACTTAAAACATGAAAATAACAATAAAACAATAAAACTCAATTTTACACAACTTGTATTGTCTTGATTTCATAAACTTCACTAATCCTCCGCTTGCTGACGATGATGTGTTTCTATGAATCTGTTGATATTGTTGAGAGGGAGAGAGTGATGCTAACTGCAAATCGAACTACAAGAAGGAGTTTTCATCTTTAGACGTCACCCTCATGATTGACGGAATTAGCACTCAAGAGATCAAAAATAGTGCTTTGAAAGTGGTGCGAAGTTGGGTAGCTCACCATTCCTACCGGAATTGACGTACGGTGACACACACTCTCTGTGATTTTTTTAGAAAGTCACAAAAATGAAGGTCGGTGCCTCGCTTGATGTAAAAATGGGTAGTCTCCACTATGGGTGATCACAATTCTACTACCGAATATCTATACAAAGACCTAATTAGCCCTCCGGTATGGTTAAATCCAACTTTAACGCTCTAATCAACTAAGAAACCCGATTGTGTTCTCTCCAGTACTTCCAATTTCAGTTATTTCGGTCGACTCTCTATGTAAACATAGCTAGAAGCATGCTAGTGACTCTAAGATCTCTAAAAGTTGGAGGTTTTTATGTACATATTTACAAAGAGTTTTGAATTTTTTGAATTTTTTGATTTTTTTGATTTTTGATTTTTGATTTTTTTGATTTTTGATTTTGTTTTTTGTTTTTTGTTTTTTTTTTGAAATAAAAGACTAAAAACTCTATATGCAAATGCACCCCCAAACCTAAATCAAACATTGTCCTCAATGTGTCAACAGATGATAAGAATTCAAAAAGTCACATACCAAGAGAATTATGTTGAGTAGAGAAAAGGGAAGAGATTACCGGATGTACAAGGTTGTTGCTAAACCAACGGAGGATGAATGCTTTGAAAGCAAACAACCAAAGCGCAAGACAAAAAGGTTGGTTAGCACAAATAAGAACTATGCAAAAAGAAAAAGAAAAGGGAAAGAGAATGGATTTTTAGTCCATATGTATGTACACAAGTGAACTAGTTCACCCACATAGATGGGGTCTTCCAAGTCGACGGTCTCAACTTCGGTGGAAGATGCTCCGTAAAATGGTTTCAATCTCGACCATTGACTTTGAAGATGCTCTTGGTTGCTGGGTTTTCAATTTCAACGGCTCCATGGGGAAAACGGTGCGTACCAAGAATGGTCCCGACCATCGAGAACGTAATCTCCCCGGAAACAAATGCAAACGAGTGTTGTACAATAAAACTTTCGACACTGTGTGAAGGACTTGCGCGGAGAATGCGCTTGTCGTGAAACACTTTCATTCTTTGTTTGTACAATTTGGCACTATCATATGCATCATTTCTCAATTCTTCTAACTCATTGAGTTGAAGTTTTCTTTGGTTACCACTTTATCAAGATCAAAATTCAACTTCTTCATGACCCAATATGCACGATGTTCTAACTCTACAGGGAGATGACATGCTTTACCGTACACAAGTTTGTAAGGGGACATCCCAATGGGAGTCTTGTATGCAGTTCTATAGGCCCACAAAGCATCATTTAAGCGCAAAGACCAATCTTTCCTAGAAGGATTAACAGTCTTCTCAAGAATATGCTTAATTTCCCTATTAGAAACTTCTACTTGGCCACTGGTTTGAGGATGGTAAGGTGTTGCGACCTTATGAGTGATTCCATACTTGCGCACTAGTGATTCAAAGGGTCTATTGCAAAAATGACTACCTCCATCACTGATTATTGCTCTATGTGTTCCAAAACGGGAGAAAATGTTTTCCTTAAGAAAAAGAAAGAACAACTTTATGATCATTTGTTTTGGATGCAATGGCCTTTACCCACTTAGAGACATAATCAACAGCAACAAGAATGTACAACTTACCTTCAGAGTTAGGAAATGGACCCATGAAATCAATACCCCACACATCAAACAGCTCAACAATCAAAATGGGTTGTAAGGGCATCATGTTTCTCTTAGAGATACTTCATAATTTACGGCATCGGTCACAAGCAACACAAAAAGCATGGCTATCCTTAAACAAATGTTGGCCAATAGAAACCGCTCTGCAAGATCTTTGCAAAGCAGCTTTTCTTGGTACTAAAGTGGCCTCCACATGCATGGTCATGACAGAAAGAAATGACGTCCCTTTGTTCGAATTGGGGACACATCTCCTAATGATTTGGTCTTGGCAGACTTAAACGGATATGGGTCATCCCAAAGGAAATGTTTAACTTCACCAAGAACTTAGAACGGTCTTGTTTAGACCAATGCAAGGGCATTCTACCTGTAGCAAGGTAGTTCACAATATCAGCAAACCATGGCATTTCGGACACAAGCATCAATTATTCATCGTGGAATGACTCTAATCAACACGGATTCATCAGATTCAACATTCAACCTAGACAAGTGATCGAAGAACAACATTTTCGACGACCCTTTCTTATCTCGAATTTCGAGGTTAAACTCTTGTAACAAGAGTATCCATCGAATTAGACGAGCCTTAGCATATTTTTTAGACAAAAGATATCTCAATGCAAAGCATGGTCGAAATATATGATGACCTTAGAACCTATCAAATAAGATCTAAACTTATCTAATGCAAACACAACAAACTAGCAACTCTTTCTCGGTTGTGGAATAATTCAGTTGAGCATCATTAAGTGTTTTACTAGCATAGTAGATCACATAAGGAAGTTTGTCTACTCGCTGGCCCAAAACAAATCCTACAAAGATAGTCGGACGCATCACACATAATCTCAAATGGTAATGTTCGGTCAGGTGGTCCGACTATAAGGCGTATGTAAGGAGAGCCTTGATTGCTCCCATGCTTCCTTACAAGCATCATCAAAGACAAATGCAACATCTTTTGCAAGAAGATTACACAAAGGTCTTGAAATTTTACTAAAGTCTTTGATGAATCGGCGGTAAAAACCCGCATGGCCTAAGAATGATCTTATGTCCCTCACGTAACGAGGTTGAGGCAAGTGTTGAATGAGATCAACCTTGGCTTTGTCTACTTCTATGCCTTTTTCCGAGATGATATGCCCTAAAACAATGCCCGAGTTAACCATGAAATGATATTTTTCCCAATTCAAAACCAAATTCTTTTCCTTACACCTAATCAAAGACACAAGTGAGGTGATGCAAACACTCATCAAAAGAAGACCCAAACACGGAAAAATCATCCATGAAATTTCAAGAAACTTATCTACCATGTCGGAAAATATGCTCATCATACAACGTTGAAAAGTAGCGGGTGCATTACACAACCCGAAAGGCATGCGGCGATAAGCAAATGTTCCATAAGGACATGTAAATATGGTCTTTTGTTGGTCTTGGGTGCTATGTGAATTTGGTTGTAGCCCTGAATAGCCATCTAAGAAACAAATAGTGACTATGTTTTGCTAACCTTTCTAGCATTTGGTCAATGAAGGGAAGGGGAAAATGGTCTTTCTTTATTCTGTGTTCGATTTTCTATAATCAATACAAACTCGCCACCCGTGGTCACACGGGTGGGGACAAGCTCATTCATCTCATTTTGAACTATAGTAATGCCGGACTTTTTGGGTACCACCTCGAATGGGGGTGACCCACTCGGCTATCTCGGAACTGAGGTAAATGATACCCGCATCAAGCGCTTTCGATCTCACCTTTGACAACATCTCTCATATTGGGGTTAAGTCTCCTTTGCATTTCCCTAGATGGTTTAGTGTTCTCTTCAAGATTCATATGATGCATGCAAATTGTGGGACTTATACCTTTAAGATCTGAGATGGTCCAACCTAAGGCTCCTTTATGTTCTTTAAGCACTTCTAAGAGTTGACTTTCCTGTTCTGTGTCTAAACATGATGCAATAATTACAGGTAAAGTATTAGAAGGACCTAAGAAAGCATACTTCAAGGTATCAGGTAATGATGTCAAATCAAGCTTAGGTGGTACATCAAGAGGTGGGGCAGATTTGGAATCGAGAGTGGAAGTGGTTCCACTGCATTACGCCATTTAGTAATATCCATGGGTGGAAATGATTCAAGCAAAGAGTGAATTTCACCAATGTACTTAGACTCAAAGAGATCTAAGTCAAAGTTATCTAAACATGCTTGCAAAGGGTCCACCGACAAAAATGTCGGGCAAAGAGTCTTGGATCGACTCTCAATCATGTTAATCTCATGCAAATCGGTATCATCACAATCAATGGGTTGTTGACTAGTGTTAAAGACATTCAGGCTCTACGGTCATGTTACAAAAGACAATTTCAACACTCCATTACTGACAGTTGATGATTGCATTGGACGTCGCCGCGAAAGGGCGTCCTAAAATCACGGGAATGTGATTACTTGGGTTTTGCACGGGTTGAGTATCTAAGACGATGAAGTCCACGGAAAGAAAAATTTATCAACCTTGATTAACATATCTTCAACAATACCACGGGGGATTTTCACAGATCTGTCCGCTAATTGTAGCATAACAAGTGTGGCTTCAGCTCCCCAAGGCCCAGTTGCACATACACAGAGTATGGCAATAGATTCACACTTGTTCCTAAGTCTAGTAATGCCTTTTCGACCGTATGGCCACCTATGGTGCATGTAATTGTTGGACTACCTGGGTCTCTAAACTTAGTGGGAATCTTGTTTTGGATTATGGAGCTCACTTGCTCAGTTAGAAAGGCACGCTTATGCACATGAAGCTTTCGCTTTTGTGTGCACAAGGTCCTTCAAAAACTTAGCATAGGTGGGTATTTGTCTGATTGCTTCGAGAAATGGAATGTTTATGTTAACTCTTTTGAACATTTCCAAAATCTCATTGTATTGGTTACCCCCTTTTTGCTGCACCAACCTTTGTGGGAATGGAGCAACAGGTGCATGACTTGGCAAAGAAACATCTATATTGGTAGGACTCTTGGGTTTATCAACATGCTCAGATTCTTTCTCTACAGTAGATGTTTTCTGCGGTGTTGTGTGTACTGGTGAGTATGATTTAGACTCGCTTGACTGTGGTACACCTACATTGTTCTCAACAACTCTACCACTACGGAGAGTGGTGATAGAATTCACTGACTATGTGAAGGTTCATTGCAAATTGAGGAGCACCGCACTGAAACACATTCTTTGGATTTTGTTGGGGTTGACTAGGAAGTTTGCCTTTTTCTCTCTCATTCAATGCATCACATATTTGACCCATTTTAAGTTCTAGACTTGTGAAACGTTGGTCGGTGGTTTTACGAAGTTGTGAAAGATTTTGGGTTAACAGACCGACACGCTCTTCAAAGCTAGGCTTTTTCTCTACAGTGGTACCGAGGGTGTGGTTGTACTTGGGGTTTCTAGGATATGAGTATCCTTGGTTGTTATTTGTTGGTCCCCTTGTACAGGCCCTTTGGACCATGAGAAGTTAGGGTGATTCCTCCACCCTGGGTTGTAGGTTTGAGAATACGGGTTGTTCTCTTGCCTATGGTACAATGCATTGGCTTGCTCGGTTTTAGATTCTTGAAATGCATGTAAGTTTGGACAGTTTGTCCACTAAGTGGTCGAGCTATGTCATGCGGCACAAGTGGCCATTTCAATTTGGTCACACGGAGAGTAGGGGCATTAGGTTTTACATTCTTCCGCAACTCAAGCGATTCTATTCTCCGGCCAAAGATGCCATTTTTGCATTTCCCTCAAAGTCGACTCGATTCTATGAACATTACCTACGGGGGTAGTCTTTTCGGTTCACGGATGGACTCCCACCGTTGAGTCTTTCAGCGACTTCGATTAAGAAAGTCCAAGCCTCATCAAGACTTTTTTGTCAATAAATGCACCATTGCACATTGACTCGACCGTGGTGCGGGTTCTAACATCTAGACCCTCATACAAAATTTGCACGAGTCTCCATTTTTCAAAACCATGGTGGGGACATTGGAGCAATAATTCATTGAATCTCTCCAAGTATTTTGCTAGAGTTTCGTCTTCCTAATTGCACAAAACCATTTAGACTTTGGCGAATTGTCGCCGTCTTATGGTTTGGGAAAAACTTTTGAAAAACTCTTTTGTGAGGTCATCCCATGTTCTAATGGACCGTGGTTGTAGGGCATGAAGCCATGACTTGGCTTTGTCTTTCGGAGAAAAGGAAACAATCTCGCTTTGAGGGACTCTTCGGCATTTGGTTAAAACGCAGAGTCCCACAAATATCCTCAAAATCTCTCACGTGATGGTAGGGGTTTTCGGATCGACCCCTCTAAACACGGGTAGCATGTGAATGGTGCTTGCTTTCGGTTCAAACTGACAAGCATCAGCTGGCAGAATGATGCAAGAGGGCTGGCTTGCCCTAGTTGGGTACATGTAGTCCTTGAGACTACGGGGTTGGTTTTGTTCATCACCCATGGTTTCTGTTTCTGATGGGCTTGGGCTTTCTGTTGAAGAACTGGGTATGCTGACAATTTCGTCCGGGCGGATTCTAACTAGTCGATTTGTTTGGTCTCTAAAAGACACAATCATAGCCTAGCTAGCGTATCTAGCATGTTAACATACAATCAAGTTCAACACAGATAAGCAAAAACTACAAAAAATTGACACACCAAATAAACACCAGGGTTGCGGGGTGTTGCAAAACACAAGTTATGTGGGCTTCAGCCCAGTTCGTGTGCAGCCCAGGTCATGTGCAAATGCACAGCCCAGTGGTTGTGGGTTCCAGCCCGATTTGCGGGTTTCTGACCACTAGTCGGGCCAAGCACGATTATGTTGCACGGTTTGTGTGCGAGGGTTATGCAGCCTAGAAACACAAAAATCTCAAAAATGGCACAAAGACTTTGGCAGAAGCACAATCTGCGGGTAATGTGCGGCTCAGCGCATAAGTAATCACACACAAATTCTAGCGCACAGGGAGGCTGGATGCGTTGTTTAGGAGAGACACAAGCCACGTTTATGCACTTGCCCAGATTGGCGTGCACAAGAAAATCAACAAAAATGTGTGAGGTGCACGGGGTAAAGGGATGTGCTCACTCAAGGTGAAGCATGTCTTTGGGTTGTGTGTTTGAAAATCAACAAGCTAAATGCTAATCACAAATCCTGCTACTCAACAACTCGGGCCACATATCACAAGATTACACATAGATTGCGAAGATGATGCTAACACACGCTTAATGTCAACTGGGTCATTGACCTCGATTGTTAGAGATCAAGTACACAGGAGTGCGAGATATGAGCGGGGTATATAAACTTCACGGCATTCACAAAGTTAATCGGCAAATAGAGTATAACAGTTCAAAGACATTTCGGATATGAACTTCACATGAGGCGTAGCAAATGAATCAAGAATAATCAATGCTAGCACTCATAACATGCTCGGAGTGTCAACACAATCAAGTGGTACTCAAGTTCTCGAGATGTATGCACAAAAATTGCATGGCGAGATGGTCACATGTAAGCTCGGGGTTGTGAGTCAACTAGGTCGGTTGATATCAACAGAGTTTGCAGCAAATTTTGTTATCCAAGTGGTAGCTCAAACTCACAGCTGCAGGGGCTGGAATTGAGCACAGGGCAGATGGAAGCTAACTCATGCAATAAAAATATCTCAACTAACAGTGTGAACCAACATCAGTGAGACTCATTCCACATTTACCAGAGATTGAGGTTGAGAGTACAATACCGCCAGTATAAAACTGGGTTTAGGCAATTCCACAGTGGTCCTGCTCCTTTGTCTTCTCCTCTTCCTTGGTTGTACAGCAGCACCACAAGTACCTGCTATCTCAACAAATCAACTTCGATTCTCAATATTGCAATGACTAAAGCAAGAGCACTAGTGCTACAATGACAAAATTCAGAGCTATGCCTAAGGTAAAAATTGAGCCACAGGAAAATAATAATAACAGCAAAGTGCAGTGATACTATGGACCATGCAAGTGAACAAAAGTGATGAAAGAGAGCCCACAAAGGAGTGAGATAAGGTGCACTAAGATGAACCAAATGCAAACTTTATAAAAAGATGGATTATACTAAGCTACAGAATGCAACAAGATATTCACATGAGCTACTGAGTTATAACAAACTAACAAGCTTCAGCAAAAGATGACAGACTAAGTTATAGATAGATAATGATGCCAGGTGAATGAAACAAATGATTATGACTGAGGTTAAAGCTACAGATACTGATGATGCAAAGCAGTCAATGATGCAAGTTATGCTAGTGAGATGATTATTGTAGTTATGACTAACTAAATGCGATCATGTATGAAAAACCGAGAATCAAAAGTTAACTAGAGAAGCTAATTAAAACACGGAACTAATATTAAACTACAACTACAACTACTGATGATAAGAGACAATGAGCTAAACAAGAACAAAAAGAAAAAACTAATGGATGTACAATGAAGTTTTACGGGGTTATGATGCCAATGATTATGATTGAAGTTAGAGCTACACTAATGCAAACACAGTGGTGCAGATTATACAACAAATGGTTTTAACTACTAACTTACACTATAACACCACGAGATAACTTCAACAGACTACACTAACAACATGAAAACCGAAAAATTTAAACACATATATACAAGGTTAGAATGAAAACCAGTAAAGTAAACTAATAGATGACACAACACACTACCAAATCCCACATGCGTGGCCAAAAACTTGGTAGGCTTGTAAAAGTGTTTCGCCTCGTGTAATACTGCAAGTGCACAAAGGCTCGTTGGAGGCAAGGGCAAGTGGTGTCGATCCTCGGGGAAATGGTGTTGTTTGTGGAGTTGATCTTAGTAGTTTACTAACTGATTTCTAGATAAGGTAACACAATATGGGGGTTTTGGTGTCGATACGACGAGTTGGTTTGTGTGTTTCTAGACTAAGGCAACAAATGATCAAAAGATGTTATAACAAGATGGTTGAGTGGCACTAGGGTGCTTGAATTCACTCTCTACTCCTATGCTAAGGTAATGTAAACTATCATTTTGTTCTTATGCCTTCCATTGAAGGCCTTAGATGGATAATTGTATAATCGAATCTCCTTACTCACTCCTAGTATCAATGGTCTTCTTACGGTACCATTGATCACAAGCAAGCTTAGTTTTCTAGCTAACTATTTTCCTAAACATGATATACAATAAGAACAATCGAGAATTTACTTACTATCACATTGAATAAGAGAGTTTCATCTTCACCCTAGCAGGTGAATTAGAACATCATGCAAAGCTAAACAAACTTGAAATTAAATTGCAAAATAAAACTCTAAAACTGTGATCGAGTTTTCTCTCACATGAAGAACAACAATTTATACCTCACAATCGCTCCAAAGTGCAATTAAAGCAAAACCCGGCACTGCCCTCCGCTAATTCGGCTCACGGTAATCATGCCTCGAGCTGTTGGAGAAAACCCTAGAATTCTAGCTATCTCAACCCTAGCTTCTAGGTTATGGAAGAAGCTAAAGGTAAAGATGGGTAGAACTAGGGTGGATGTGGTCTGCTCATGTGGTGCCGGGAGATGGAGATGGTGGTGATGGCTCTGGTTTTGTCGGGAGATGGAAGAGGTAAGGTGGTCTCGCAACTGGTCGGGAGAGGGAGAAAGAGAAAGAAAATGGGAAATGGTGTTTGGTCGATGGGTGTAGGTATAGATGGTTTTGGTGTGGAGCGGGAGCAGCGTGGGGATTGATGTGCGGAGTCGCAATGAGCGTTGGATGCGCGATAGAAATCTCAACGGCTCGGGGAGAATCGAGCTTGGACTCGGGTTATGGGCTAGGGTCTTGGACCCGCCAAGCCATGTTTTGTAAGTTGGGTTGCCTCTTGTTAGGTTGCAAACGACAGGCGCGCTTTGGCTTTGGCTGCTCCATAGACGCTTGTCTCCAATTTTACGCTCTTTTGGCTCCTCAATTTCTCCGAGCTTTATTTACTACCTAAAAATACAGAATTAATTAGTACAAATATTTATTCTTGAAAACAGGAAAATACAGAATATGGGATAATATCTGATTTCTGAGCACAAAAGATGAGTTAAATGCCAATAAATAGATGTAGAAATATGCAATATTTGGCACTCATCATTAAGCACTCACCAAAGACCTGAAACAAGATTCTCAAAAACTAAGTTAGATATGATATAGAATCTAACAAAGCAAAAGGAAAACAAAAACAACTAAAATCGGCATTGCTCCCGGCAAAATGGCGCCAAAATTTGATGCGTGTCGTAACCACAACAAATTAATCAATATTTTTCCACCTAATTAACAAGTAATATAGTGTAGTCAAGTTCGTTCCCACGAGGAGCAAGAGTTTTTAGTTGTTTAATTGTCACAAAAGGGGGGGTTTGTTTTATAAAGCAAAAGAAAATAAACAAAGCAATTCAAAGATAAAGTTGAAATCAATAAGAGAGACAAGATCAAGGAATCCTTCTTCGTTGCAAAACAATGATTCAAGTTATGTGTTTCATCCACATGTTATTAGTCATGATTATCACCAACCGTAGGTAAAGCAAACTAGATCGGTGTTAAACCCTTAAATCCTTGATATCACGGATACGGGAAGTTCTCGACTACCCGATTCTATTTACCAAACCACCTAGTAGTAGATCACTCAAGATGTAATTTAAATAAACACATTAAGATTTATGAACTTATTAGGTTGATATTAGTAGTTAGACTCTTAGATCAAGGTCTACTTGCTAACGTTGTTTTCACACACAATTGCTCCACGGAATCCCTCCGCAAGGTCTCGTGTTTGCTACTTTTGTAAGAGTCAAGAAACGATTACTTATTGCCTAAATTTCACTATCTTTAGATCAACTAACAAATCAATTTAGTTGGCCATCCAAACAATCTATCAATCAATCATGAATGTATAAACATTTCTATTAGTAAAAACAAACGATAATCATGTGAAAGACTTCAAGATAGAATTAAAACAAAACTCAAATCATATGTTAAGAACTAGGAATTCATCCTCAATCAATAAGAAAATTAGCTACTCATGTTTTTGAAATTCACACAAATAATTAAAAGGAAAATTTTTCAAGTTCACACAAATAATTAAAAGAAGAATTTTGAAAAGCAAGCAAAAACACAAGTGTTGTGTGTGTAAAAAGGTGTGTAGAGAACTTCTCTATTTATAGGCTTCAATTTCTCCAAATCTTCCAAGGAATAGAACCCCTTTCCTTTAGCAATTCAATTTCCAAGTTCAAGTCTTTCTCAAATCTTCCATCTTCTCTTTCCAAATTTGAGCTCAATTCTTCAATACCCATGAGAAAAACTCACACACAAATCTGTAGTTTTAAGTCGCCGGAGAAATCCTGGTACCACCGGAAATAGGCCGGGAGATCACCTGAAAGTTCTCTTCAGGTCACTGGAATCTTCTTAACCGTCGACAGAATATTCCGTTAGAGTTAACGGTCAGTGCGATCAACCGTTAATCGAGGAGGTCAAGGTAGATGGTTTAGTTAGCTCATTCACTGTTCGCTCGGTCTTATTGGGTCTTACTCGGATGAGTCAAGGGACTGGATCGATCGTCGGCTAATCGAGTCAATTCGCCGTAGTGGAAAAACCGGCCAGGAGTTTCGGTTGTTTATTGAGCATTTCTCAGGCCAATTCAGGCCAAATTCTTCTCCCTCCGACAATCCTACACATTCATCTATAGTTTCATTCATTCTCTTTAGTCCTTGTGCAGTAGCAACGGTTTCAGCATTTTCACATACTTTCCTATTTCACTGCAACACCATTCTCTATAACATCGGTTTAACATCCTGCTCTCTGTTCACAAATCGATCCCATTCTTCTGTAATTTCCATCCACCAACACATACCCATTATTGATCTTACCTGCGATTTCATCCATCAAACACAAAGACTTCGATCTTATTACGTAAAACCCGTCTCGTAATCTAACTCTGTTTAATAGAATCGGCAAGAACAATTCCTTCTCGATCTCGGTCATTAACAACATCAAACTCCTCCCCAGTATCTTCAACTCTTCAATTCCGAGATTCAAACATGAACTCACATGTGTACTTCTCGATCTTGAGTTCATCAGCAAACCCATCTCTATTCTATTATCCAGCAGCTCAGAACCCATTCAATTTATGGGATCGAGCATCAATTTCATTATTCACTTCCTCCGATTCAAACAATAGCAATCTTCTTCTTCTTATGTTCTTCATTGCCAACAAAAGCTCTTGTAATTCTGGGTTCTTCTCGTCGTTCATATTTTCTCTCGAATTCGCAGCATCAAATTCTTGTTTCATTCTTTGTTCACAACCAAACCCTAACGATTCAATCCATCTTCCATTTTTCAATTCTTCGCAAATCTCGGATCCCTTTTATCTTTAAAACACCAACACAACCCTAATTTCCTTCTCTCGTGGCATCACGAAGAGCTTTCATTTCTTCTCTCGAGACATCAAGAAGAACTGGCTGCTTTCTCCATGGTCGCGCCTCCTTTCTTATCTCTCTTTTTTCATCGATCCGGTATTATTAGCAAATGGCTTCATCTCCATTTTCTTTCTCAATTTCTTTTTCAGGTTTGCAAATGATTGGGAGGAGATATTTCTCGATTTAGGGTTGGACGGATACTTGCACCCAATGATAATTACACCCACTGATGAATGATAAGGGATACCCTGAATGACAACCCCTTAACCACAGCTTGCTTCCTTCAATCATCCTTTCAAAAGAAAGTTACCCCTTAACATGTCGCTGGCTCCAGATAGTGTTCGACCATGAAATGACAATTTTACCATTTTTGCTCAAATTGGGTGATTTCTTCTTCTTTTCTTCCATGCGACTCCAGAGTACCTAATAACTCAAAAACACGCGTAAAATACATAATTTACAAGAAAACATAGAAGAAAAAACATAAACAATAGATAATAAATAAGGTGTATTCTACACCTATCACGAGACGCAGCTGATTGTGATGCCATGATTCCTAGTATACGTCCTCAACGAGATGCTGCTGGTCATGTAGGCTCTGTAGATGCGT
The DNA here is from genome assembly GCA_023531295.1 of Papaver armeniacum. Taxonomy (NCBI): domain Eukaryota; kingdom Viridiplantae; phylum Streptophyta; class Magnoliopsida; order Ranunculales; family Papaveraceae; genus Papaver; species Papaver armeniacum. Next base: position 159,079 of record JAJJWW010009747.1, on the reverse strand, counting down.
AAATACGTCCACGATGGACTTATGACCCAGAGCGAAGATTTGCATATCTCCTGTAAGCACGACTCACCCTATTTGAGATCAAAGAATGATTCCTAGTACATCATCGCGATATACACTGGTCATGTCTACTCTAGGCTCTGACTCGACTTACTGCGGTTTCCGGATAACTCCTAGGATATCCCCGCGAGATAAGTTGGTTATTCTACCTCTGAGCCCTTTCGACAGACTCCTAGAACATCCTTTCGAGATACACTGGTCTTGTTGGCTCATTATATGTGTAGGATCAGAATATCGCAACATCAATATCCTTGCGAAATCCTTGAACGACACACTGCGAAGATATCATAGATTGGTAATAAAAATGACGCAACGGATGACGACAGCCTGAACACGAGAAAGATGTGAAGACCTAGCAAGATTTAGAAGTGTTGCGAGATTTAATATTTGAATACTTGCGAGAATGTCGCAAGTCGATCCGAAAATAAAGGACAAATGCTTAGCTATCATCCATTATGTAATGTCCTATATAAAGAGCCGAATAGGCTTAAGAAAAGGGAGAGATGTTTTGAGAGTGGAGAAAAAGTTTTGAGGAGAGAGAAAGTCTAGAGTAGCAATTATATTCTTGATTTCATTTCCTTCTTGTAAAATTTCTAACTCAATTAATAAAGAGATTGATTATTGATCTTTAAGATGTGTTGAATATTATGAATTCTTGTGAGGGATGTATTGTAGGATTTCCTGCAACTACATAATGGCGCTAGAAACAGGGATTGAAGATTAAAGATTAGAGATTGTTATTAAGATTGTTCAAAGCAAGAAAACGATGAAACAAATTGGTAAATCAGTTAGAGCAGAGAAAATTAAAATCAAGGAATGTAATAGAAAGTTGGAGTGTATTTTGATTACAAAAACAATGATTAATGAATTCCATGAAAATATTAGAGGGAGAATACATAAACCAGATTTTGAAGGAAAGAAAATCATGACAATGGAGAAGGCGTCACCCTTGAAAGATTGGGAAAAATAGAAGATTACATTCACAACAGCAGAGATACCAAGAGAAAATTTAAACCACACGTCTCCTTTGGTAATCACGGTAACCACACGGAAAGAAAAGGAAAAATCAGCAAAAACTATAGAAGAATGGGCGGTAAACAGAACTCTAGTTGATACGGGGAGTTTGGCGAATATAATATTTTACCATGCATACAGAGGTATGGGATACAAAGATGAATAGATGTCTACTTCAACTTATCATATTCATGGCTTTGGCAAATCTACAACAAAACCAAAAGGAGAAATAAAGGTGCGAATTACTATGGGAGAAATTGAAACACAAGTAGCACTATGCGTAGTGGATATGGAATCACCGTACAACATGCTGTTGGGAAGGCCATGGATACATGCGATTAAAGCAGTAGCATCAACATTACATCAATGCATCACATTTCCTATGCCAAGTGGGATTGGTGAAATTAGAGGGGAAGCTGATAAAGCGAGATTATGCTATCAAATTGAAGAGAAACAGTATGAAGGACGTGCAAAGAAGCGAAAAAATTGCAGGAAAATGGCAAAGAAGGCAAGGAGGGAAAAGGAATACCCAACGAAATTTCGGGAGAAGAAATAGAGCCTGCGAAGGAGATAAAAGAACCCACATGATAGGTGTAGAATACACCGTATTTACTATCTAGTAGTTTATGCTTTCTTTGCTATTTTTCTTGTAAATTATGTATTTTACGCTTGTTTTGAGTTTTGTAGCTACTTTGGAGTCGCACGGAAGAAAAAAGTAGAAATCATTCAATTTGAGCAAAAAGGGCAATTTTGTCATTTCCAGGGTGAACACTATCCGGAGCCCGGGTAATGGTTAAGGGGCAGCTCTTTTGGAAGGAATACTAAATGCAGTCCGAGATGAGGTTAAGGGGCAGTCCATCAGGTTAACCCTTATCACTGTGACCAGACACTGAATAACCTACCCTCATCTAACCCTAAATCGAGAAGAGGTTTTCTTTCTCTTCTATCATTCATTTCTCACCTGAAATTGAGAAAGAAAAGAGAGAGCAGCCATGACTGCCAGAAGAAATCGAGAGATGGGAGAATTGTTTGATGTGGAGCTCGAGGAATGAAGGCGAGAAATTGAGAGAAGCAGATCAAAATCCCAGCAGAGAAATTGAAGAACTGAAATAGAGAAACTGAGAAGAAGATGGGTTTTGTTTCGATGTATTTCTTTGAAGAAATTAGGGTTTCGATTTGAAGAGGAGCTCGGAGCGAGATGAAGGAGAGAGACGGATATGGCTCTGCTCTCGAAAGTGTTGATGATGTTCGATTTAGGAAAATGGGTTTTTTTGCTCGGATGGAGTGCTGTGGTTGAATCAAGAGAAGAAATTGGTTGTTGCCATTGAAGGTGTTGATGAAGCTCGGTGAGAGGAGCAGCTGTTGTTGAATTAGATGGATTCAGGGATAGTTCTGAAGATGGATGATGTGAATCAAAGAGCTGAAATTGATTTAAGGATTGAGTTTGTTTGAGAACGAGAAGACCCTGATGCTATTGATTTGGAGATGAAGAAGTCTAGAGTTGGGTGGTTCTGTTGTTAACATGGGTTAGGAGAGTATGGGTTCTCTGAGTTCAAAGATTAAAAAGGAATGGAGTGGAAAGAGATGATGGTGCAATGAGCTACAAAAGCTGTTGATGGTGCAGCTGTGGCTAATTGAAGTGGAGTGTGCTGGCACTAGAATGGAATCCCTTGAGCTGGTGTACAATGGCCTGAGATGAATGAATTGCAGGATTCAGGGCAAGTATTGAGCAAGAGGTCTGGTTTTGGTGGAGTTATGAAGAAGGGAAGGAACTTGTGAAGTTGTGATCTGCGGGTGTAGGTTGAGATTGATGGTTTGAATGAGCAAATGAGTTTAGAGTAGCAGTGGAGTTGGAGCCGCAAGTTGCAATGCGGTCAAGAAGTTGATGTGGTTTAAGAACAAATAGATGTATGTCTAGGTTGTGTGACAGGGGAAAAACTCGGTGGAAATGGCCGGGCCCGAGGCCGATTTGGCGGTGTCATTGGAACTGCCATGCTATACATTGCGAGATGATGGCTAGGGTTGCGATCTTGAGGCTAAGAAGAAGCTAATGGTCTTGTTGCTGCCAAAGGGTACCTTGTGTTGTTAGTGGTTTGTTCTTGTAGTTGGAAATTCAAATTTGAGATGAACTGGGAAGAAATGGAGTTTGTATGTCTAGGTTGCGGCTACAGGGTTTGTGAACTGAGCAGAAGAGTGTTTGACTGCAATGGAAGTTGGTGCTTCAGTGAAAAGACTGAAATGCTTGCCAGGGAAGAAAGTGGTATAGCAGCTGGGATTGGAATATGGAATTACGGTGGTGTGGAGGTGCGGTGTATGTTGATGGTGGTTGGTTTAGGCGGTGGCGGTGTGATTGAGTTTACATGAACTAACTGTGGCCTGGTTATGCGGTGGTGCTAAATGAGATCTTTGAATTGAAGTGAATCGAAGAATGGTGATTGAATTGGTGGATGGCGAGAAAAGAGATTAAGGAGTTTTTGCAAGATAGCCATTATGGTGGGAAGGATCTGACCATCCGGGTCATGCCTGACGAAAACTACACAAGCGCAAAATGCCACAGCCAAGATGGCTTGTGCAACTTTGGCCTAGTAACCCGATCGGACCAGTTAGGCGACTCGGTGGATCGACTCATAGCCGACTCTCGCATCGCCTTGACCTTTGACTAACGATTGGTGACGGTTGACCGTTTGACCGTTAGTCCTAACGGTGGATCGACGGAATATTCCGTCGAATATTCTCTTGACAGAGAAATTTTCAGTGTCCGTGGCGACGTTTTCGGCCAAATTCCGGCCACAATCGATTTTCGGCGAGCCAAAATTCCAATTTTCTATGGACTTCTCTCATGGGTGTGAAGACTTGGGCTAGGAATTGGATGGAGAATTGGACTCAAATTTGGAAAGAGAAGATGGAAGAAGAGAAAGACTTGAATTTGGAAATTGAATTGCAAAAGGAAAAGGATTCTACTCCTTAGAAGATTTGGAGAATATTGAAGCCTATAAATAGAGAAGTTTTCTACAACTTCTACACACCTCTCTACACACACATCACTTGTGTTTTTGCTTGCTTTTCTAAGATTCTTCTTTTTAATTACTTGTGTGAACTTGAAAATTCTTCTTTTAATTATTATTATTTGTGTGAATTTCAAAAGCATGAGTAGTTAATTTTCTTATTAATTGAGGATGAATTCCTAGTTCTTAACATATGATTTAAGTTTTTGTTTTCAAATTCTATCTTGAAGTTTTTCACATAATTATCGTTTGTTTTTACTAATAGGAATGATCTTAAAGACATTCATGATTGATTGATAGATTGTTTGGAGTGCACGCTAAATTGATTTGTTAATTTGATCTAAAGCTAGTGAAAGTTAGGAGATAAGTAATCGTTTCTTGACTCTTTACATAAGTAGCAAACACGAGACCTTGCGGAGGGATTCCGTGGAGCAATTGTGTGTAGAAACAACGTTAGCAAGTAGACCTTGATCTAAGAGTCTAACTACTAATATTAACCTAATAAGTTCATAAATCTTAATGCGTTTATTTAAATTACATCTAGAGTGAGTTACTACTAGGTGGTTTGGTAAATAGAATCCGGTAGTCGAGAACTTCCGTGTCCCAGGTGATACAAGGGATTTAGGGGTTTAGCACCGAGCTAGTTTGCTTTACCTACGGTTGGTGATAATTTGTGACTAATAACAAGTAGAATAGAACATAACTTGATTCATTGTTTCGTAACGAAGAAGGATTCCTTGGTCTTGTCTCTCTTATTGTTTTCAACTTTCGATTTTAATTGCTTCGTTTATTTTTCTTTTGCTTTTTACACCCCCCCCTTTCGTGACAACTTTTACAACTAAGATCTCTTGCTCCTCGTGGGAACGAACTTGACTTCCATTATATTATTTTTTTTAATTGAGTGGAAACATTGATTAATTTGATTGCACCTACGACACGCATCACCACACCTATAGGAGAACCAAAGACTAGTTATACTGCGGCGGAACCAACAAAGGAAGTGAATGTTGGAACCGAAGAAGAACCCAAAATACTAAAAATTGGGACTAAGATGGAGGCAGATGAAGAAGAAAGAACTATTGGTCTGTTGCGAGAATTTAAAGATATTTTCGCGTGGAACATGGACGAGATGCAGAATAGACCCGTATGTGGCGTGTCATAGGTTGGAGATTGACAAAAATGCGAGGCCATTCAAACAAAGAATCAGAAAAATCGCAACAACATATCATCCTCAAATAGAAGAAGAGTTGCAGAAGATGCTTGATGCAGGAATCATAAGACAAGCAAAATATCCGGAGTGGATAGCAAACATGGTTGTGGTTCCAAAGAAGAAAAAGGGGATAAGAATTTGTATAGATTTTACTGATTTAAATAAAGCATGTCTGAAGGATAGTTTCTTGTTACCAGATATTCCACAAATAGTTGAATCAGCAGCAGGAAATGATAGAATATCTTCTCTAAACGGATATAAAGGCTACAATCAAATCCCTCTCGGCGAGGAAGATCGGAGCATCTTTGCTTTTTCGCTCCAAGAGGGTTATATTGTTATACAAAAATGCCAGTTGGTTTGCGAAATGCTGGACAACATACCAAAGGATGGTAGAAAAGGTGTTTGCGAAATGGATACACAAAACATTGGAAGTGTACGTGGATGATATGTTAATAAAAAGTAAAGAAGCAAAAAATCATGTCCAAGATCTGAGGGAAATTTTTAAACAAATGAGACATTTTAATATCAAAGTAAATCCAGAAAAGTGTATCTTTGGGGTTGCATCGGGAATTTTTTTAGGTTACATCGTATCAAAAGAAGGAATACAAGTTGATCCAGAGAAAGTGCAAGCGATTCGTGACATGACAACACCATCGACGGTAAAAGATGTACACGAAGTTAAATGGGCTCTTAGCTTGGGGGAAGGTTCATTTCGCGATCGTCGGACAAATGTAAACATTTTTTCAATATACTCAAAAAAGGGGCGAAGTTTAGATGGACATTTAATGCGAAAGCTTTTAAAGGAATAAAAGAACATCCGCGAATATATCTATGTCGCAAAAAGCATAACCGGGAGAAGAACTATTAATCTATCTTGCGACAACTTCGCATGCGTTAAGTGCCGTGTTATTACGAGTAGACGCAGGAGTTGAAAAACCAATCTATTACATCGAAAAACCTTCAATCTTTGCAGAGAAAAATTACTCAAAGATTGAAATCTAATTTTTGCATTAGTTTATGCAGCATTTAAACTTCGAATATATTTTCAGGCACATGAAATAAGGGTACATACAAAAATACCAATCGATTCAGTAATGAAAAACTCAAAAATATCAAGCAGAGTTGAGAGATGGAATGCACAAATAGGACATTTCAAAATCAAATATGAAATATTATCTTCACCCAAATCGCAAGTTGTTGCGAGACTTCTTAGCAGAATTTCCTTTAGAAGATGATGAAGTCATGTGGAAGAAATGATGGATGTAGAAGAAGAACATGGAAATCCGAGAGATCTATTAACGAGCCAAATAGATGGGAAATATTGGTGGATGGATCATCAAATGGGGAAGGTAACGGAGTTGGAATTGTTTTGATTTCGCGAGAGGGCAACAAAATGGCTTTTTCCTTGATTGGAGTTTGCATCCACCAATAATGAGATGAATATGAGGTCAGTGATACATGCCACCGAAGTTCGCAATATAAATGAAGTTGGAAAATGTGAGAATCACCAAGGATTCGCAATTGGTCATTCGTCAAATAAAAGGAGAATACACTACAAATGAATCATCCATGAAGAAATACAAAAAACTTGTTGAGGAATTGTCAGCGAGAATCCCAAAAATTAAATGGAGACACATATCAAGAAAAGATAATAGACTCGCAGATGCTTTTGCTTTTATCTCAAGTATGATGACAGACCCAACCGCGAGATACATAAAAATACAGACACTTTTATCACCATCAATCAATAAAGAAGAAGAAGAAGAATAGGTAGATGTAATGATAATAGAAGGTGGAGAACAAACACCTAATATCGAAGATTGGAGAGCATAACTTCATGCTTACCTGATGAGAGGAGAAACACCAAGGAATAGATTGGAGGCGCACAAATTAAAAATCCGTGCGACAAATTATGAACTAAGGGATGGGATATTGTACCGGAGATCCTTTAACGGACCTTCACTCAGATGCTTAACGCGAAAAGAAGGAGAACAAGTGTTAAAGATGTTACATAGTGGGGATGATGGCAATCACATCGGCAGAAGATCTTTGGCATACAAAGCGAAAATGCAAGGTTATTATTGGCCATATAAGCATGAAGATGCGAAACAAATATCAAGGCGTTGCGAAGATTTCCAAAGGCACGGAAAGAAAATACATGCACCTGGAGCACCATTAACGTCTTCAACAAGTGTATGGCCTTTTGGAAAATGGGGTTTAGATATTGTGGGACCATTTTTACAAAGTGCGGGCAAAGAAGATATCTGATTGTCGCTACAAACTATTTCACAAAATGGGCTGAAGTAAAGGCGATAAACACATTCGCGACAAAGATATTTTTACATTCATATTTGAGAATATTATATGCAGATTTGGAATCCCACACAATTGGTATCGATAATTGGAAACAAGTTTGAGGACAAAATATAGAATCGTTACTTAATGCATTTAAGATAAAGTGTGGGAAGTCAACTCCTTTATACCCTCAGGCCAACGGACAGGCAGAAGCAACAAATAAGACAATCGCAGATATATTGAAGAAGAAATTAGAAGGGCATAATAGAGCATGGTGTGAATAGGTGCATAATGCAGTATGGGCTTACAATACAACCAGGCGAGAAGCTACGGGAATGTCACCTTCTCGTTTAACATATGGAGTCGATTAGGTGCTACCAACAGAAATTATTATTCCAACAACAAATAGAGAAGCTTGGGAGAAAAATCTCAGTGCGGGTATTATTTTAACCAAGCTAAATGAATTAGAAGAAAAAATATAAAGAGCTCTACAGCATATGGAGAACTACCAGCGAAGATTAGCCCGAGAATATAATAAACGTGTTAAAACACGCGAATTTCAACCAGGTGATTTGGTGCTGCGAGAAACACCAATATATCAGCGATAAAGTGGTGGCAAGCTTGCGAAAAAATGGGATGGACCTTATATCATTAAGGATATAGTTGGAACAGGGGCATATAGATTGATGGATCCTGAGGGTAAAGATGTGGGCCACAGACTCGATAGACCGTGGAACAGGTTATACTTAAAGAGATATTACCCGTAAAAGATTGTGGGGAAAGAATAGACTGCGAAATGAAGTATGGTTGAAGCAAAATGAATATATATGAAAATCTTGTGAAAGAATTACTGCGAGATTATAATAAACAAAGAAAGACCATGCGAAAATTTCGCAAAAAAAGTAATGACAAGAAATAATCAAAGATCAATGACATAATAGAAAGGGGCGAACCTGCTATGGCGTACACCCTAGTTCATGAAATCAAAATTTTGCAAGAGGCAAATGTAAGACCTAAAGTGCGTCATAAAAGGGGGTACCTGTTGACATGGCTCAGGGAAAAGGTTACACCTCCCGGAACTCCGAGTCATGGAGATTTGGGGTCAATAAAGCCTATCCAGGAGAGGTACCTCGGATTTTCAACCTAAGCTTATGACTCAGGTTGGACGACCGAGGGTCTCTTCTAAGGAGTCAGCATCTGATCAAGGCACCGAGGTACGGTTGAGCCAAGAGTGCACAGGGGAATTTGAAGTGTCTCGGCCATTCTTGGCAAGTTTTGGCTTATCTTTCGGCCAAGAAAACTCCACTTAGGTACAGTCTCGTAACCATAAGCCCTATAGGCAAAAGGGATAAGAGGCTACGAAAATAACTGGTTGTTGTTAAGACCGGATGGGAGGAGCCAACCTTGTATGGTAGAGGTACGCCTCCTTGAAGGGGCAACCATGGGGAAGATAAGGGAGGCACCCTCCATTAGGGAGATGATAAGTGTCTTAAGACGCAAATGTAATGAGACTTTATTTCGCAAGAAAATTTAGGCTTGTCATATTTGTGCAACAATCCTGAATAGGCAATAATACAAAATACAAAGATAAGACGAGATCAATGGGTCAGTGCATGAAAGTGTAAGGACGTCCTGCGATTTCGTTGCAAGACGACAATGTCATGGGGCTTTATTTTCACAAGAATTTTTAGGCCTGTCATATTGTCGCAACGAAAATTTCAAAGAAAGAGTTAAGGCAAGATCAATGGGTTTTTACATGCAAGTGCAAAGACGTCCTGCGATTTTGTCGCAATGACAAGAGGTGTAAGACCTTTAACTTGGAAGGCAAAATAAGACCACATGATACCAAAAAAAAAAGATTTATAAGAACTAACTATTACTTATGCAGGTTATCCATCAAAAGAAAGATAATGAGAGGCAGTATGGGAATTATTAAACAATGAACATTATCTTTCTCAAAAGAACAATAATAAAAGAGTAAGTGCATCTCAAAGATGATTAAAGTGCACCATATGTAAGAAGTTATACAGACGAAATAGTTCAAAGAAATAATAAAATTACAAAAGAAGTTCAAGCCTCAACATCGACTTTTTCGCTAGAAGGAGATAATGGACGTCCTTCACTAATTTTATCACTCTCACTCACTTTTCTCGCTTTTTTTGGCTTTTTTTCAAACTCACAAATCCTTTCTTCATTCTGGTTATTTCTAACCTCTTGTTCATCTGGATTATTATCAACAATCTCATTATTAGGAGGAACCTCCTCTTCATTTGCGAAATCTTCGCCACTTTCATAATGATAATCACTATCAGGAGAACCAGGAACTTCATCATCATCTACTTCCAAAGGTTCGACAGATACAAGAGAAAGAGATTTGGACAATAATATATCATGGGTTATTGGGTTTTTGGTACTTACATTTTGTCCGGTGTTAGTGTTTGGTCTAACATTTGTCCAACTTAGGATTTGGTACCTGGACTTCACGTTGACCGTAGCTGACTGTCATTGACCCAAATATAATTAATTTTGTAAAATAAATAAAACTGAAATTACAATTGAGCCTTATATGGGCCTTAGATCCAACGGGTTTACTGAAATTAATAATCCTATGGTCACGGTGAAATATCCCTCGACTAAACTTTACTCTTCATCTACCGCCTGCACAAATATACACAATCACACAAGTAGATTCAAAATTCATCCATTACACGATGAACCACTAAACAACATTGTGGTATAAACCCATTTCCACAATTTTCATGTTCGACAAAGAGAGTGAAGCAGATTTACTTTTTCTTTCATCTTTGTTGCTCAGTATCAAAAACCACTGCCCAAATCCCTTGCTAACTCGATCTTCCCAGTCACGAATCATCACCCTAGGTACACATCACGCTTATAATCAGCCATAAGAACCATAAGCAGCAACAAGCTTAATCTAAACAAGGACAATCCTACGCCACCCTTTTTTTTCCAGTTCTTATCGCTCTTTTCTTGTTTCTCTGGCCTTCTTAAATCTTTTGTAATCCTTCGCAATCGCATACATCACGAAACTCACAAAAGAAAACAGCAGCAACTCTAGGCCAAGAAATGGTGGTTTAGGCATTTTGTCAAACACCTTTTGCGCAAAATTTAGTGTTGGTCGGAGATTAATTTGATTTATTCTCCTAACCCTTGTTTCCTCTCCTTCCCTGCAATTAATCACAAATTCAAGACAAACCCATATCTCTTACACCATCCATCCATCATAATTTTCATGATTCAGTTCCATTTATCACCAACCAAAAACAAATTCTTCTCATCTTCACATCGTCACTCACTTGATTCATTTCCTCACTTTTAATTCGAGTTTCAATTGCAACCCAAACCTTTTCCATCGTAAACATTCATGCCATAATTCTCATTATTTCCCGTGTTTAACTCTCAGAAAACAACACAGATCTCCTCCCAATTTGTTCTTGTCTAGAGCATCTGAAGAAGCGCATCGGAGACGACCGATCAGAACCTAAGGCACCGGTTAGGAAGAAGAAGATTTTTGTTCTTTTTAGGCAGGGAAGGAAGAGGAAGATAAAATAGGGAGAAAAGAATTTAGAACTAATATATAATGAAATATTTTCTGATAAAAAAGAAGGAATATTTATGACCATCCACGTGTACTTAAGATCAATGGCTTAGATAAAATAATTAAAAAAAATAATGATTTTATTAAATTAAAATTAGACTTAACCTGGTCAACGTAGGTCAACGTGAAGTCCAGGTACCAAACCCTAAGTTGGACAAATGTTAGACCAAACACTAATGTTGGACAAAATGTAAATACCAAAAACCAAATAACCCATATATCATTCACAAGAACTTCAGCCCTGAGATGAACTTGGCGAAGAAGTGCCTTCTGGTGCTTCCTACTTTGGATATCTTTGGAGTAAGCGAGATAATCAAATCTTCTTTCTGCCCGATCGCGAGAACGAGCAAGAATAGAGGCAAGTAATGCATTCTCTTTACGAACCTTGGCATAGCTAGATTCCAGAGTAGAAAGGGAGTAGCGAAGATCTTTCTCAGATTCTGCAAAAACAAAGAACAAAGAAAATCATTCAGGCGAAGGGTTCGCAAGGAAGACATAATAAAAAGACTTAACAAAGAAAAAATGGTTGAGGCAGTCAAATTTTATGACTACCTTCCTTTTGCGAGATAAGATATTGAGTTAAAGCCAAGCAACTATTCTCCAAGTGGTCCATGGCATTTTCAAACTTATCTCCAACCAAACCTTTCAGTCGAGATCGCAAACTCTTTTCATTAGAAATGAGTAAGGTGTTTTCCTTCGCAAGAGAGGTGTAGGATTCTTCTAGCTTGGAGTACTGATCTTTGAGTTGACTTTCCTTTATGCTTAGAGTTATTCTACCTTGAACAAGTTTATCTCTCTCAGCAGAAGATGATTCTGTTACTTCTTTGAGTTTATTTCTCAATGAGCAGAGGGATCGTTCTTGATCATTACATACTTTTTGGAAAATATTAAGATCTTGCGGAGAGATCGCCACCTTATTTAAAAAGGATTCGCTTCTCCTGAGATAGGGTTTCATTCTCATCTGATAAAGTTTCCAACTCCAGATTAGCTTTAGTCAAAAAGTAAGAGAGGCGAGATAATTCACTACTTAATAAGTTTTGCTTCTGGACTAATTGAGAATTCTCCTTGGTAAGATTATCTATTTGATCACCAGAGTACGTATGAAGATTATCTAATTGGTTATATTGATCCATCCAAGCATCTCTATCCATTCGGGCTTCTTCGGCGACGGATTCAAACTGATATATCTCCATTTTTCGTTTCTGGTTTAGAGCTTAAAGGGCGAACAAGGGATTTAAAAAAAAAATATAAAAAAAATTACCTTTTAGTTCCTCATTCTTCTTACGAAGATTGTCACGATCCAGTGAAACATTCTGAAGCTTTTGATTTTCAAAATGAAGAGTGTCACATTTCAAGGTCATGGCCTGGAGGTTATTCTTCAAAGTTTCAACTTCCTTTTCTAAGGATGTTCATGCGAAGCCATTCAGCCGAGCCAAAATATTTACTTAAAATTTCACACACACGGATTTGATAGGATCAATAGAAACTTTCTTGACATCATCCAGAATATCTGATAAAACCTTGAAAGCGATATCCATCCCTTCCAGATTTTCTTTAGTAAAAGGGGAAGATTCGGATGAAGAAGTGATGATGGCAGAAGGTGGAAGAGTTGAATCATCTTTCGCCATAGATATGTCATCTGAAGATGAAATTTGATGAGGGTTAATGATTGGGGCTGAGGCAGTGTCCAGAGAAGAGGCATTGACAACAGAAGAAGAGAAGGGTTCATTCGCAACAGGATTATCACGAGGAATTTCATTAATAGAAAGGTCGATTCTGGGAGAAGTCTGCCAATGAAATTTTCGCAAATAAGAAGAGGAGATTCAAATTTGCGAAGATATCGCAGGAGGTGTAGAAAGCTTAAACAGAGGAAATGGGATAGAAGTTTCAACATTTTTAGGGTGGCGAGGTCTTTTGGGAGGCCTATCGACATTTTCATCACCCTGCGAATCACAAGTCAAATAATAAACAGAGGCAACAATATTGTTATTAAAAGAATAAGTGTTTCTTAATACCTTGCTATTCGCAGGCTTTCTTTTGTTCACAATGATTTTTCTTGCGAACTCTTGGGAACATTAGGGTTTTGGATTGTGAACTTGGTGCTAGAAGTTTTTTTGTCAAACGAAAACGAGATGGGAATTATTCAAAGATGAACAATATCAAATAAAACAATTTCAGTAGAAGCGGTCAATCTTAAGAAGATCAGTTTCAGCAAAATCAACAAACCTTGATGGCTCCATAGGAACAGTAGCAGAAAGATGGAGAGGATTTATGGAAAGATGAACAGTAGTAAAAAATTTGCAGACGACAAAAAGAAAATTCACAGAGATGAAGAAGACGAAGTAAAAGAAAGAAAATATTCTTATGATGGATCTCTTCTTAAATAGACAAAAGATGATGACCGGTTAGCATTTAATGTGCCGGTGAATATGGGAATATTTAACACGTGTAAACGGTTATGCTTAATTCATGGAATCCTGTCGGCAGAAAGTTTAGGGAAAGAAATGAACAGCTGCGACAATTTGAAAGTATTAGTTCTCATGACGTTCTCTCCTTCGCAGAGAAGACATGAGAATAGGCAAGATGTAGGATCAGAATATCGCAACATCAATATCCTTGCGAAATCCTTGAACGACACACTGCGAAGATATCGCAGATTGGTAATAAAAATGACGCAACGGATGACGACAGCCTGAACACGAGAAAGATGTGTGTAGTAGCAGGAAATCCCACACTACACCCCTCATAAGAATTCACACAATCAAGTCATTTTAAGATGAATAATTATAATCTTTATTGATTAAACTCACAGATGTTACAAGATGGAAAGAAAATAAGCTAAAGAATTTACAACCGCTCTAAACTTTCTCTCTCTTAATAACTTTCCCAACACTCGAAAAAGATCTCTCTTCTCTTAAGACTATTCGGCTCTTTATATAGGACATTACATAGTGGATGAAAGCTAAGCTGTCCTTTATTTTCGGATCTGGCTTGCGACACGCTCGCAAGTATTGAAATGTAAAATCTCGCAATGCTCCTAAATCTCGCCAGGTCTTCACATCTTTCTCGTGTTCAGGCTGTCGTCATCCGTTGCGTCATTTATATTACTTATCTGCGATATCTTCGCAGTGTGTCGTTTATGGATTTTGCAAGGGTCTTGGTGTTGCGACATTATGATCCTACATCTTACCTCTTCTCATGTCTTCTCTGCGAAGGAGAGAATGTCATGAGAATTAGTACTTTCCAAATGCCGCAGCTGTTCATTTTTTTCCCTAAATTTTCTGCCGACAAGATTCCATGAATTAAGCATAACCGTTTACACGTGTTAAATTTTCCCCTATTCACCGGCACATTAAATTCTAACCGGTCATCATCTTTTGTCTATTTAAGAAGAGATCCATCATAAGAATGTCTTCTTTCTTTTACTTCGTCTTCTTCATCTGTAAATTCTCTTTTTGTCGTCTGCAACTTTTTCACTGTTCATCTTTCCGTGAATCCTCTCCATCTTTCTGCTGCTGTTGTTCTTATGGATCCATCAAGGTTTGTTGATTTTGCTGAAACTAATCTTCTTAAAATTGATCTTCTCTACTGAAATTATTTTATTTGATATTGCTCATCTTTAGATAATTCCCATACTGTTTCTGTTTCAGCAAAAACACTTCCAGCACCAAGTTTACGATCCAAAACCCTAACATTCCCAAGAGTTCGCAGCAAAAACTCGTTGTGAAGAAAGCCTGCGAATAGCAAGGTATTAAGAAACACTTATTCTTTTAATAACAATATTGTTGCCTCTGTTTCTTATATGACTTGTGATTCGCAGGGTGATGCAAATGTCTAGAGGCCCCCCAAAAGACCTCGCCATCCTAAAAATGTTGAAACATCTGTTCCATTTCCTTTGTTTAAGCTTTCAACACGTCCTGCGACATCTTCGCAAGCGGAATTTCCTCTTCTCATTTGCGAAAATGTCGCTGCAGATTCATCCCCTGTAACTAATCTTTCTATAAATGAAATTCCTCACTTTTCTATAAATGAAATTCCTCACAATAACCCTGTTGTGGATGTACCCTTCTCTTCTTATACTGTCAATGCCTCTTCTCTTAACATTGCCTCAACCCCAGTCATTAACGATAACATATCTGTGGCGAAAGATGATTCAACTCTCCCACCTTCTGCCATCATCGCTTCATCATCCGAATCTCTCCCTTTTACTAAAGAAAATTTGGAAGGGATGGATATTACTTTCAAGGTTTTATCAGACCTTCTGGATGATGTCAAGAAAGCTTCCACTGATCCTATCAGATTTGGCGTTTGCGAGATTTTAAGTAAATATTTTGGCTCTGACAGAATGGTTTCGCCAACATCCTTAAAAAAGGAAGTTGAAGATCTGAAAAATAATCTCCAAGCTTTGACCTTGAAATGTGACACTCTCCATCTTGAGAATCAAAAACTTGAGAATGTTTTGATGGACCGTGATAATCTTCGCAAGAAGAATGAGGAATTAAAAGGTAAGATCTTTTTTATTTTATTTTTTTTTTAAAAAAATTCTGTTTGCCCTTTAAGCTCTAAACCAGAAACGAAAAATGGAGATATATCAGTTTGAATTCGTCGCCGAAGAAGCCCGAATGGATACAGATGCTTGGATGGATCAATATAACCAATTAGATAATCTTCATACGTACTCGCTGATCAAATAGATAATCTTACCAAGGAGAATGCTCAATTAGTCCGTGGTTTAAAACTTATTAAGTAATGAATTATCTTGCCTCTCTTACTTTTTGACTAAAGCTAATCTGGAGTTGGAAACTTTATCAGATGAGAATGAAACCCTATCTCGGGAAAAGCGAATCCTTTTAAATAAGGTGGCGATCTCTTTGCAAGAACTTAACATTTGCCAAAAAGTATGTAATGATCAAGAACGGTCCCTCTCGCTTTATTGAGAAATAAACTCAAAGAAGTACGTAATCATCCTCTCGCCGAGAGAGATAAACTTATTCAAGGTAGAATAACTCTAAGCATAAAGGCAAATAAACTTAAAGATCAATACTCTAAGCTAGAAGAATCCTACACTTCTATTGCGAAGCAAAACACCTTACTCATTTCTAATGAAAAGAATTTGCGATCTCGATTTGAAAGGCTTGGTGGGTGATAAGTTTGACAATGCCATGGATCACTTGGAGAATAGTTGCACGGCTTTAACTCAACATCTTATCTCGCAAAAGGAAGGTAATCATAAAATTTGACTGCCTCAACCATTTTTTTCTTTGTTAAGTCTTTTACTATGTCTTCCTTGCGAACTCTTTGCCTAAATGATTTCCTTTATTCTTTGTTTTTGCAGAATCTGAGAGAAATCTTCGCTCCTCCCTTTATACTTTGTAATCTAACTATGCCAAGATTCGCAAAGAGAATGCATTACTTGCCGCTGCTCTTGCTCGTTCTCGTGATCGGGCATAAAGAAGATTTGATTATCTTTCTTACTCCAAAGATATCCAAAGTAGGAATCACCAGAAGGCACTTCAACGCCAAGTTCATCTTAGGGCTGAAGTTCTTGTGAATGAAATTTTATTATCCAAATCTCTTTCCCCTGTATCTGTCGCGCCTTTGGAAGTAGATGATGATGAAGTCCCTGGTACTCCTGACAGCGATTATCACTATGAAAGTGGCGAAGATTTCGCAAATGAAGAAGAAGTTCCTCCAAATGATGAAGGTGTCGATAATAATCCGTATGAAGGAGAAGTTGGAATAAACCAAAATAAAGAAAGAACTTGCGGTTTGAAAAAGCCAAATAAATCGAGAAAGCTAGCGAGAGTGATAAAATTAGTGAAGGATGTCCATTATCTCCTTCTTGCGAAAAAGTTGATGTTGAGAATTGAACTTCTTTTGTAATTTTATTTCTTTGAACTTCTTCACCTGTATAACTTCTTGCATATGGTGCATTTCAGTCATCTTTGAGGTGCATTTACTCCTTTATTATTGTGTTTATTTGCGAGAAAGATAATGTCCATTGTTGAATAATTCCCATACTGCCTCTCATTATCTTTCTTGCGATGGATGACCTGCATAAATAATTAGTTTTTATAAATCTTTTGTTGAAACATGTGGTCTTATTTTGCCTTCCTAGTTAAAGGTCTTACTGTGCCACCCCTTGTCATTGCGACAAAATCGCAGGACGTCTTTGCATTTGCATGCAAAAACCCATCGATCTTGCCTTAACCTTTTCTTTAAAAATTTTGTTGTGACAATATGACAGGTCTAAAAATTCTTGCGAAAATAAATCCCCATGACATTGCCATCTTGCGACGAAATCGCAGGACGTCCTTACACTTTCATGTACTGACCCATTAATCTCGCCTTATCTTTGTCTTTTGTATTATTGCCTCTTCAGATTGTCGCACAAATATGACAAGCCTAAATTTCCTCTGCGAAAATAAAGCCTCATGACATTTGCGTCTTAAGACACTTATCGGCTCCCTAATGGAGGGTGCCGCCTTTATCATCTCCACGGTTGCCCCTTCAAGGAGACGTACTTCTGCCATACAAGGCTAGCTCCCCCCATCCGTATTAACAACAACCAGCTTGTTTTCGCAGACCTCTTATCCCTTTTTCCTATAGGGCTTATGGTTACGAGACTGCACCCTAAGTGGAGTTTTCTTCGGGCGAGTGCAGATATGCCAAGACTTGCCAAGAATGGCCGAGACACTTCAAATGCCCCAGGCACTCTTGGCTCAACCGTGTACCTCGGCGCCTTGGTCAAATGCTGACTCCTTAGAAGAGACCCTCGTGTAGGATCAGAATATCGCAATACCAACGCCCTTGCGAAATCCATAAATGACGCATTGCGAAGATAACGCAGACGAATAATATAAATGACGCAACGGATGACGATAGCCAGAACACGAGAAAGACGTGAAGACCTAGCGAGATTTAGGAGTATTGCGAGGTTTTACATTTGTACACTTGCGAGAATGTCGCAAGTCAGATCCGAAAATAAGGGATAACTTAGCTGTCATCCATTATGTAATGTCCTATATAAAGAGCCGAATAGGCTTATGAAAAGGGAGAGATCTTTTTAGAGAGTGGATAGAAATTTTAGAGGGGAGAGAAAGCTTAGAGTTGTAATAACATTCTTGATTTCACTTCCTTCTTGTAAAATT
Organism: Papaver armeniacum; assembly: GCA_023531295.1. Classification (NCBI taxonomy): domain Eukaryota; kingdom Viridiplantae; phylum Streptophyta; class Magnoliopsida; order Ranunculales; family Papaveraceae; genus Papaver; species Papaver armeniacum. The sequence continues at coordinate 140,728 of JAJJWW010009747.1, read as the reverse complement.
TCTAACTCAATTAATAAAAGGATTGGTTATTGATCTTAAATATGTGTTAGATATTATGAATTCCTGTGAGGTGTGTATTGTAGGATTTCCTGCAATTACATATGGCGCTAGAAAAAGGGATGATTGAAGATTAATATTGTGATTTGAAAGAATTTGGAGTAATAGAGAAGGAATTTCATATAATTTTCAATAATTCATTAAGATTGAAAAATGGCTAGAAGAAGACATGCATCAAAACAACCAATAAGCTGTTAGAAGAAGTAGGAGACTTGCTTTGGAGAAAGGAGAGACGAGGTGGGAGAATCTTCAAGAATGAATACAAGGAACAACGGAGAAAATCAAGTTCAACCACCAATTCAACGTACACCACTAATACAAAACAGAACTGTGGATTATGACAGAGTGAGTGTACATACTTGGCGATCAGATTCTGTAGATGAAATGGGAGAAGAGCAGCAATTAGGAGACAATGGGAAAGAGGAGAGAGATCAAGAAATAATTGGAGGAATAATTCATGGAAATGAAGAAATTGTAGCATTAGAGACATTGAGGCAAACAATACAGGAAGAAAGGCGGTTAGAAGCAGAAGAACGTGCGAATTCGACAAGGCAAAATCATGAATTGAGGATGGAAAACATAAGATTACAAAATAGGAGGTCAAGAAGCACTACAAGATCACGTTCAAGATCAGTTAGAGAAGAAATAAGACAAAATTTGCCTATAGAAAATGCTAATGAAGAAACTCGAGAAGGAATACAAAATCTAGGCGAAAAACGTTGCGAAGGAAGAGAAGTATTGGAAGATCGTTATATTCAACGTGCTGAAATTCTTCAAAATGAACGAGAATGATGGAATTCAAGGAAATAGACATCGCCAGGCTGAAATAACCAAGATGGCGGTGAAAATCGGAAGAAGGAAGGAGAATTTTACATGAAAGAGAAATACAAAGAAATGAACGAGCAATAGAGGATGAAATTGAAAGGCACTATGCCGAGCAAACACATTTAGCTCGCGAGAGAAAGACTAAGAGCAGAAATGGAAGAACAAGAACTACAAGAGGCAATTCGACGTAATAACCATTATAATCGAGAAAGGAGGCGCGAACGAAACCGAATAATGCTAATATCAATGAAGAGTATGATAGAGTACAAAGGAGAACTGAAAGACGGAAAAAAGGAGAAAATGAGAGATATGACGGTGTGCGAATTAATGAAAGAAGTGAAAGAGAAGATCGCAGATAAAGACGAGAGGAAAATGATGAACAAGGAAGTTAAAATAGAGATGAACGCAGGAGAAGAGAGGCGGAATTGAAGAGACCAATGGATATAAATTCTGGTATAAATTAACAAATTTTGAGAGAGTTAGCGGAGATGAGGGGAATGATAAATAATAAAGAGGAGGAGGTAAGAGACAATTAGATGAAGCTATAGAGGAAGCTGTGAAAACTCCATTCACACAAGAAGTACAATTAGGAGGAATACCCCCAAAATGCAACTTTCCTGCATTAACCAGCATTTTTGATGGAACAACTTGTGCCGTCCAACACATCAAAGCTTATGTGAGATGTATGCTACAATGGGAGAACCATGATGCAATATTATGCAAGTATTTCGCATCAAGTTTAACATGAGAGGCGTTAAAATGGTTTGAAGGTTTGCCAAAGAACACTATAACATCTTTCAACCACTTACAAGCTATATTTTTAGGAGCATACATAAGCAACAATTCCTCGCGACCTGGCATTGAAGATGTAGTTGGGCTGAAGCAAAGGGTTGGCGAAAGTTTGAAGCATCTAGCTGTGAGATGGAAGACAATGTGTAGCGATATGGCTGGTCGTGTGGACGAAAGATATCACATCATATCATTCATCAATGCTATGTTCTCAACAAATCATTATACTTCTTTGATTTTCGAATCAAAAATACAATCACAATGACTGAATTACGAGAACTACAGGAGGAGTATATTGCTCTTGAAGAAAAGCAAAATGAGATGGAATCATACCCCATTGCGAACACAAGTTCAAGAGCAACGACTGCAAGCTTATTGCCCAAGTTAATAAACACAGTGGCGAGCACCTCGCAAGGGCAACAAGAGAGAGTAATGGGAGATGGACAGCAAAAGCTAGTAGCTATGGGGAGCCGTGATCAAGAAGAATTTGAGAGAGAGAGAAACTTCTATAGCCTGGGTGGAAATAACAAAATCCAAAGACTTGATTAGCCACAGGAAACGTATGGAGGTCATCACCGCAAGGAACTTATGGAGGTCGAGGCAAAACTTTCCACAGAGGACAACGAAATCCTAAGATAATATGGGAAGAAATCAAAATGCCACCTTTGAATGCTAGTGTGGAGAAGATATGGGAAGCTATAATCCTAATGGAAAATATACCCGCACCATGGAACATGGGGAGTGAACCACCTCCAAGCTACGAAGTAATGAATTTTGCTCTTATCATCATTTCCATGGACATACAACAAATGACTAACGAGAAATATAAAGAGAATCATTCTCGAATGATAGATCGGGGAAATTAAATCACTTTCTGGTAGGACAAACGCAAACTCAAGCATTACCACCTCCTCCAGATATTCACAAGCCAAATACGGCAAAAGAAAGAGAAACATTTGTGATTGAAGTTGGCGCAAAGGCAATAAATCTGTTTTGTAATTCCATTGTACACTCGTATAAGACGATCGAAGATTTTCACGATAACACTCTCGGTAGGGTTTTCGCAAGAGATGCTCGATGATAGAGAAACAATGAACATTGCGAAGACATCGCCACCGGAAGAATGGAAAAAGCGAGACTATCTCTTTTACCGCAAAGAAGTAACCGAGGCTGGAGAAATGCATAAAAACCCATTGGTGGTAAGATTGGAGATCAACCCAAAACCTAGCGAGGATGAAGATGATGAAGCCGAGAATTCTTGGGCAATCAACGAAATTTTGATTGATACGGGGAGTTCCGTGAACATTCTTTTTATCATACTTATAAAACTATGGGAGGAAAAGATGAAGATCTAATACCCTCAACGTACAAAATCTTTGGTTTTAATGGTACCGCAAATAAGCCAAAAGGAGAAGTTCATATGCGAATTCCACTGAAAGGATTATCTTCAAATTTTATTCTGTGTAGTTGATGTGGAATCACCATACAACGCTACCGATCGGACGACCATGGTTACATGAGATCTTAGGTGTCGCATCAACTTTCCATCAATGTATCAAATTCCCTCATCCCACCTGGTGTTGGCATCATAAAGGAGATTGGATTGAAGGAAAGAAGTGTTATGAAGTTGATATAGAATCCTGCAAGAAACAATTGCGAAGCAGGAATTGGAAAAACAACATCAAAGAAAAACAAAGAGGTGAAAGATTAATGGTAGATGTAATAGAGCAAAGAGAGGAAGAAATGCTGCAAAACCAAAAAATGATGAAGATAGGAACTGGCGAAGGTTTCGCAACAGACAAGAAAATGACAGGAAAATTCAAAAATAAAGAGGCAAAAAGTAGCAGAAGTAAGAGACTTAATGAATAACTGTAGTTGTTGATTGTCAGGAAAAAAATGGGGAGGAAGACGAGAAATGTAAGTCGGGTTCTAAAAAAAAAAAAAAAAAAAATTCTTCTTTTATGAATAGAAAAGATGAGGTTGCGAAGGGAAGTTGATATGCAGAAGAAGAGAAGATATTATGAAATATAAAGATATGATTGCGAAATTACAAAAGAATTAACATGCAAAAGAATCAACAAATTAATCGGGACAGAGGCAAACCACCTATGGCGTACACCCTAGTTCGCGAAATCAAAATTTTGTAAGAGGCAAATGTAAGACCTAAAGTGCGTCATAGAAGGGGGTACCTATTGCATGGCTCGGGAAAAGGTTACACCGCCCCGGAACTCCGAGTCATGGAGAATTGGGGTCAATAAAGCCCATCCAGGGAGATACTTTGGATTTTCAATCTAAGCTTAAGACTTAGATTGGATGACCGAGGTCTCTTCTAAGGAGTCGACATTTGACCAAGGCGCCGAGGTACACGATTGAGCCAAGAGTTCCCGGGGCATTTGAAGTGTCTCGGCCATTCTTGGAAAGTATCGGCATATCTTTGTACTCGGCCAAGAAAACTCCACTTAGGGTGCAGTCTCGTAACCATAAGCCCTATAGGCAAAAGGGATAAGAGGCTCACGAAAACAAATGGTTGTTGTTAAGACCGGATGGGGGGAGCTAGCTTTGTATGGCAGAAGTACGCCTCCTTGAAGGGGAAACCAGGGAGATGATAAGGGCGGCACCCTCCATTAAGGAGCTGATAAGTGTCTTAAGACGCAAATGTCATGAGGCTTTATTTTCGCAAGAAAATTTAGACTTGTCATATTTGTGCGACAATCTTGAAGAGGCAATAATACAAAAAATAAAGATAAGACGAGATCAATGGGTCAGTACATGAAAGTGTAAGGACGTCCTGCGATTTCGTCGCAAGACGGCAATGTCATGGGGCTTTATTTTCGCAAGGATTTTTTAGGCCTGTCATATTGTCGCAACAAAACTATCCTGCAGAGGCAACAATACTAAACAAATGATAAGGCAAGATCAATGGGTCATTACATGAAAGTGTAAAGACGTCCTGCGATTTTGTCGCAATGACAAGAGGTGGCACAATAAGACCTTTAACTAGGAAGGCAAAATAAGACCACACAAGAGAAAAAGAAAAAGTGAGATCTTGGAAACAACCAAGAAAAACTTGCTTGCGAGAATTCAAAGAAAGAATAAATATAGATTGAGGCATGTTACCATTTAAAAGTTATTTGCTTAATCTTTCATTTGAAAACCAATAACAAAGGCAAGTATGGGAATGAATAGATTAAGAACATGTTATTTATTTTCATATGATAGATTTACGCACTAATAATATGAAAAAGATTAATAATATATTGATTAGTCATTGCAAAAAGAATTGCTCCTTTAACATGTGCAGAAAGGAACAACAAAAGTAGAGCTTGTATTTGAAGATCCAAGAAACTCGCAGCAAAATATTACAAAAATAGAAGGTTAAAAGAATAAATGTACAGATATTACAAAAAGATAAAGAAGAAAACGGAGCTATTTCTTCATCAGATCCTTCTTCTTCGTCATCTTCATCGGATCCTTCTACTTCGTCATCCTCATAAGATTCCTCTTCTTCGCTAGCATCGCTTTCAGAGATATCCAAAGAAGGCATATTTTCAGGGATTTCGTCAAGGAGACAAGGGTATGAAGAATGAGGGATGTTTGTTGTCATCGTGACTGTCTTAATAGTCCGATTGCGAAAGAGAACAACATCATTTTTGAAATTCGCTACTGATAATTTGTAGTTGCTTTTTAACTTGGAATATTTATCATTTCAAAGACAGAAGTCCTTTGCGAGTTGTTCCTTCTCAGATTCAAGTTCTTCAATTCTTTTGTGAAGTCTTTCCTCAGCCTCTGCGAACATATGACAATGAATCAACAACTTAATGACAACTTCATAAAAAACAAACAATTAGATAAAGAAGAATGATCAACAACCTTGTCTGTCAGAAATCATATCCTTAATCAAGGCCGTATGCTCAACTTGAAGGCTAACGTTAACACCTAAATTATTTCTGGCGTCATCTAGAACCTTCGCAGCCCAAGCGAATTCATCGTCATTGTTTATGAGAAGAAGGGAACGAATTTGATTCTCTCTTTCGCTAAGAATAGCATTTTGGCGGATGGATTCATCCCGTTCAATTTGAACTTCAAGAAGAGTCTTTTGGAATTTCGCTAATGCTTGAGCACCTTGTCTAGCAATGCGATCTTTATCATCTATGAGATCACTAATTTTCTTCCTTAAAATACTAATTTTCTCTTTAGAACTAAGATACAGACGTTTAAGTTGGTTGGATAAGCTTAAGCTAGATCTATGATCAAGTTCTAAGAGGCGAAATATGGATTGAAGTTCATTTAGAGGAAGAGATTTAATCTTGTTATTTGAAATACTATCCAAAGAATCGTTGAGATGAGCAAGAAGAGCATCATCATCCATAGGTTCAGGAAATGAATGAAGAAGAATGGCTTCATCAGAAAGGTTATAAACGTCTCTGCGAAAATGATAAGTCGATGAGGGAAGATAACAAGAGAACAAAACAAAGGAAAAGGGAAAAGTTTCATACCATAAAGCTGTTGGTTGGAGCTCTGAAGGCTAGAAATCTTATTCTTCTGAGTGGCAGAGTCAGCTTCTAATTGCTTGGTCTTCTCGCGAAGAGTGGTAGCTTCAGTTTCCAATTATTCATTTCTCTTGCGAAGAGCAGTAGCTTCAGCTCCCAATTCTTCATTTTTCTTGCGAAATTAAGATTCTTCTTCTCGAGAATACTGCGCCTCTTCTCAAGATCTGAGGCAACAACAAAGGAGGCTCTCCCGGACTACAAAGGAAAACAAAGAAATTAAAAAGATATAATTTAAAATCAAAAATATGAAGAAATAGGGGAATAAAGACATACCAAAACACCAAGTGAATTTAGAAAGCTGGGAGTCACTGATCTGGAGACCCCATGAAGAGATTCGTCACTCTCTAACAAAGAAGCATCGCAGAGATACTCGCGAGGGCTTGGCATGTACTAGAGAGGCGATCATCTCCCATCCATTGCATGGAATCAGAGAAGATGTTGGACAGTTGTGCCATAGAAGAGTCAGTTGGAAAATTCTCCTTTGCGAGAGAAGTATCAACATCATCATTATCTTCATCATCAGAACTTTCGTTTGGATTGAGGATGTGAAGGAGAGGGAGAATGGATCTTTCGTTTCTTAGAAGGTGGGGCGAGAGACTTCTCCTTGCGAAGAGGACCCTTACTTTTGCCTTTGGCCTTCGCAATCTCGGAATCTTCCTCTTCTCCAACAACTTCAGCACCAACCTTCGCACACGAATGAAGATAAGAAACAGAGGCAACAATATTGTTAAAAATAATAAAGAAAAGTATTTCTTACTTCATCCGTGATCGAACGGAGTATTGCTAGAGTACTCGCCTTAGCATTTCTTTTGTAACTTTTCCTCAACTTGATAATCTGAAAATTTCGCAAGATTAGTAGATATAAAAAGAAGTGAAGATTATAAGTTGAGTGAAATTTAGGAAGCATACCTCTTTTGCTTTCTCGGGACAATTAAATACCCAAGGCTGATAATCGGCGAGATTCGCAGGAAGCACATTTGAACCTGAAATATAAGGTCCATTCAAAAATAGCGGAAAGACGCACCAATTGTCGTCTTTGGAATGGCGAGGAACGTTGTTCTTGCCAGAATGCCAATCGATATCCTGCATAAGTATTTTGTCGCTGGGAACATTTTCTCTTCTCTTCAAACGTGCACCCCAAATGAAGTTCTATCGTTCTTCATGTTTATTATTTCATAATTTTCAAGAAATTCTCTCACGAATACTTTTCAGCTAATATCTCTAAGTCTGCATATTTAGGATCCCTGACTTCATTAGGGTAAAGAGATCCCTTACCAGCACCACGATTGGCGAACTCAAGCATTAAGCGGATACAATCTCCGCTTAATTGGTATATAGATCGCGAGAATTTCGCATGAGCAAGAATTTCGTAAAACAAAGGAAGATCTGGGTTATAGAGAGGAATGAGAAGACCAGCGAGAATCTGACCTAGCAAAATTATGATTTTTTGATCATCACAATGATGATCAGTAAAAAATTTGGCAGAGAGAATGGATTTAGATTCTTGATTGGGAATAGTGGATAATGTGAAACCCTTCTCTTGCAAATACTTTTGAACCTCTCCCAAAAGAACTTCATATCTGCGTCCAACTTGAGGCATCTTTCAGAGTATGGGAATGAAGAGAAGATTAAAGATCAACAGAAGTAAAAAGAAAAAGATTTACAGCAGCAGAAGCGGAAATTACGGAGAGATGAAGAAGAGAAATTGCAGAGAAAACAAGAAAGAGAGTAAAACGGAAGAAGAGAGGAGTAAGAAAAATATATATAGAGAGAAGAATTCTCGAAAAGGCAAACACATTTAATGCGAAGAGTAGACGTGAACGGTTGAGAAAGGACGGTTGAAAAAGACGTGTCAAGAAATGAATGGAAGAAGGGATACGTGTAATAAATTTTGTGTAAAAGTACGAAGTCATGTCAAAACAGATAAGGATGAACAGTTGCGGCATTTTGAGTAGATTTGTTCTCATGACATTCTCTCCTTCGCAGAGAAGACATGATAAGAGGCAAGATGTAGGATCAGAATATCGCAACACCAACGCCCTTGCGAAATCCATAAACAACGCATTGCGAAGATAACGCAGACGAATAATATAAATGACGCAACGGATGACGATAGGCAGAACATGAGAAAGACGTGAAGACCTAGCGATATTTAGGAGTGTTGCGAGGTTTTACATTTATACACTTGCGAGAATGTCGCAAGTCAGATCCGAAAATAAGGGATAACTTAGCTGTCATCCATTATGTATGTCCTATATAAAGAGCCGAATAGGCTTATGAAAAGGGAGAGATCTTTTTAGAGAGTGGAGAGAAATTTTAGAGGAGAGAGAAAGCTTAGAGTTGTAATAACATTCTTGATTTCACTTCCTTCTTGTAAAATTTCTAACTCAATTAATAAAAGGATTGGTTATTGATCTTAAATATGTGTTAGATATTATGAATTCATGTGAGGTGTGTATTGTAGGATTTCCTGCAATTACACCTCGGTCGTCCAATCTAAGTCATAAGCTTAAATTGAAAATCCAAGGTACCTCTCCTGGATGGGCTTTATTGACCCCAAATCTCCATGACTCAGGTTCCAGGGGCGGTGTAACCTTTTCCCTGAGCCATGTTAACAGTACCCCCTTTATAACGTACTTTAGGTCTTACATTTGCCTCTTGCGAAATTTTGATTTCGCGAACTAGGGTGTACGCCATAGCAGGTTCGCCCCTTTCTGATATGTCATTGATCTTTGATTATCTCTTGTCATTATCCGTGCGAAATTTTCGCATGTTCTTTCTTTATTTTGTACAATCTCGCAGTAATTTTTTCACAAGATTTTCATATAAATTCATTTTGCTTCGATCATACATCATTTCGCAGTCTAATCTTTCCCCACAATCTTTTACGGGTAATATCTCTTCAAGTATAACCTGTTCCATGGTCTATCCAAATTGTGGACCACATCTTTACCCTCGGGTCCATCAATCTATATGCCCCTGTTCCAACTATATCCTTAAAGATATAAGGTCCATCCCATTTTTTCGCAAGCTTGCCACCACTTTCTCGGCCGATATATTGGTGTTTCTCTCAGTACCAAATCACCTGGTTGAAATTCGCGTGTCTTAACACGTTTATTATATTCTCTGGCTAATCTTCGCTGGTAATTCTCCATATGCTGTAGTGCTCTTTTTCTTTTTTCTTCTAATTCATCTAGTTTGTTTAAAATATTACCGCACTAAGATTTTTCTCCCAAGCTTCTCTCTTTGTTGTTGGAATAATAACTTCTGTTGGTAGTACAGCCTCAACTCCGTATGTTAAATAGAAAGGTGACATTCCCGTAGATTTTCGCCTGGTTGTATTGTAAGCCCATACTGCATTATGCACCTGTTCACACCATGCTCTATTATGCCCTTCTAATTTCTTCTTCAATATAACTGCGATTGTTTTATTTGTTGCTTCTGCCTGTCCGTTGGCCTGAGGGTATAAAGGAGTTGACTTCCCACATTTTATCTTAAATGCATTAAGTAACAGTTCTATATTCTATCCCTCAAATTGTTTCCCATTGTCTGATACCAACTGTGCAAGGATTCCAAATCTGCATATGATATTCTCAAATATGAATGTAAAAATATCTTTGTCGCGAATGTGTTGTACTACCTTTACTTGACCCATTTTGTGAAATAGTCTCAGTAGCGACAATCGAGATATCTTCTTTGCCCAGTTCTCCAGTAAGAATGGTCCCACAATATCTAAACCCCATTTTCCAAAAGGCCATACACTTGTTGAAGACATTAATGGTGCTCCAGTGCATGTATTTTCTTTCCGTGCCTTTGGCAATCTTCGCAACGCTTTGATATTTGCTTCGCATCCTCATGCATAAATGGCCAATAATAACCTTGCATCTTCGCTTTGTATGCCAAAGATCTTCCGCCACTGTGATTGCCAGCATCCCCACTATGTAACATCTTTAGTACTTCTTCTCCTTCTTTTTGTGTTAAACATCTGAGTGAAGGTCCATTAAAGGATCTCCAGTACAATATCCCATCCCTTAGTTCATAATTTGTCACACGGCTTTTTAATTTGTGCGCCTCCAATCTATTTCTTGGTGTTTCTCCTCTTTTCAGGTATGCATGAATTTCTGCTCTCCAATCTTCAATACTAGGTATTTGTTCTCCATCTTCTATTATCATTACATCTACCTCTTCTTCTTCTTCTTCTTCTTTATTAATTGATGGTGATGAAAGTGTTTGTATCTTTATGCATCTTGCAGCTGGGTCTGTCATCATACTTGAGATAAAAGAAAAATCATCTGCGAGTCAGTCATCTTTTCTTGATATGTGTCTCCACTTAATTTTTGGAATTCTCGTTGACAACTCTTCAACAAGTTTTTTGTATTTCTTCATGGATGATTCATTTGTAGTGTATTCTCCTTTTATTTGACAAATGACTAATTGCAAATCACTGGTGATTCTTACATTTTCCAACTTCATTTCTATTGCGAACTTCAGGGCATGTATCATGGCCTCATATTCTGTCTCATTATTGGTGGATGCAAACTCCAATCAAGGAAAAAGCCAATTTGTTGCCCTCTCATGAATCAAAACAATTCCAACTCCATTACATTCCCCATTTGATGATCCATCCACCAATATTTCCCATCTATTTGGTTCTGTTAATAGATTTCTTGGATTTCCATGTTCTTTTTCTATATCCATCATTTCTTCCACTGATTCATCATCTTCTAAGGGAAATTCTGCTAAGAAGTCTGCAATAACTTGCGATTTTGGTGAAGATAATATTTCATATTTGATTTTGAAATATCCTATCTGTGCATTCCATTCTCAACTCGCTCGATCTTTTTGAATTTTTCATTATCGACTTCGATTGGTATTTTTGTCAAGACCCTTTATTTCATGCGCCTGAAAATATATTCGAAGTTTAAATGCTGCATAAACTAATGCCAAAATTAGTTTTTCAATCTTTGAATAATTTTTCTCTGCAACATTGAATGTTTTGATGATGTAATAGATTGGTTTTTCAACTCCTGCGTCTACTCGCAATAACACAGAACTTAACGCGTGCGAAGTTGTCGCAAGATAGATTATTAATTCTTCTCCTGGTTCTGCCTTTTTGCGAAATAGATATATTCGTCAAATGTTCTTTTATTCCTTGAAAAGCTTTCTGCAATCGTCTCATCCATCCGAACTTCGCCCCTTTTTTGAGTATATTTAAAAAATGTTTACATTTGTCGATGATCGCGAAATGAACCTTCCCAAATGGGCTAAGAGTCCATTTAACTTCATACATCTTTTACCGTCATTGGTGTTGGCATGTCGCGAACTGCTTGTACTTTCTTTGGATCAACTTGTATTCCTTCTTTTGATACGATGTAACCTAAAAAATTTCCCGATGCAACCCCAAAGATACATTTTTCCTCGATTTACCTTGATGTTAAAATGTCTCATTTTTTCAAAAACTTCCTCGAGATCTTGGACATGATTTTTTCTTCTTTACTTTTTATTAACATATCATCTACGTACACTTCCAATGTTTTATGTATCCATTTCGCAAACACCTTTTCTACCATCCTTTGGTATGTTGCTCCGAAGATTTCGCAAACCAAATGGCATTTTTGTGTAACAATATAACCCTCTTGGAGCGAAAAAAGCGAGATGCTCCCGATCTTCTTCAAAGAGGTAATTGATCAGTATCCTTTATATCCGTATAAAGAAGATATTCTATCATTTCTAGTCAGCGATTCGACCATTTGTGGAATATCCGCAACAAAAACTATCCTTCGGACAAGCTTTATTTAGGTCGAGTAAAATCTATACAAATTCTTATCCCCTTTTTCTTCTTTGGAACTACGACCATATTTGCTATCCACTCCGGGTATTTTGCTTGTCTTATAATTCCCGCATCAAGCATCTTACGCAACTCTTCTTCTATTTGAGGATGATATGCTGTTGTGATTTTTCTGATTCTCTGTTTGAATGGCCTTACATTTTTGTCAATTTCCAACCTATGACATGCCACAGATGGGTCTATTCCAGGCACTTCATCCATGTTCCATGCGAAAATGTCTTTAAATTCTCGCAACAGACTGATAGTTCTTTCTTCTTCATCTGCCTCCATCTTTGTCCCAACTTGTAGCATTTTGGGTTCTTCTTCAGTTCAAACATTCACTTCCTTTATTGGTTTCGCCGCAGTATAACTGGCCTTAGGTTCTCCCATATGTGTAGGTTCTTTTATCTCCTTCACTGGCTCAGTTCCTTCTCCCGAAATTTCGCTGGGTATCCCATTTCCTTCCTCTGCTCTTATCATATAAGCTCTAAATTCCTCTTCTTTCTTTGCTTCCTTCGCCATTTTTGTGTGATCTTTTCGCTTTTTTGCACGTCCTTCATATTGTTTTACTTCAATTTGATAACATAATCTCGCTTTATCAGTTTCCCCTCTAATTTCACCAATCCCACTTGGCATAGGAAATTTGATGCATTGATGTAATGTTGATGCTACGGATTTAATCGCATGTATCCATGGCCTTCCCAACATCATGTTGTACGGTGATTCCATATCCACCACGCATAGTGCCACTTGTGTTTCAATTTCCCCCAGTAAGATTCGCACCTCTATTTCTCCTTTTGGTTTTGTTATAGATCCGCCAAAGCCATGAATATGATAAGTTGAAGGGGACATCTCTTCATTTTTGTATCCCATTCCTCTGTATGCATGGTAAAATATTATATTCGTCGAACTTCCCGTATCAACTAGAGTTCTGTTTACCGCCCATTCTTCCATAGTTTTTGCTGATTTTTCCTTTTCTTTCTGTGTGGTTACCGTGATTACCAAAGGATATGTGTGGGTTAAATTTTCTCTTGGTATCTCTGCTGCTGTGAATATAATCTTCTGTTTTTCCCAATCTTTCAAGGGTAACACTTTTTCCGTTATCACGATTTTTTTTCCTTCAAAATCTCGTTTATGTATTCTCCCCCTGCTATTTTCATGGAATTCATTAATCATTGCTTTTGTAATCAAGTTACATTCCAACTTTCTATCACATTCCTTGATTTTAATTTTCTCTACTTCAACCGATTTATCAATTTGTTTCATCGTCTTCTTGATTTGAACAATCTTAACAACAATCTCTAATCTTTAATCTTCAGTCCCTGTTTCTAGCGCCATATGTAGTAGCAGGAAATCCCACACTACACCCCTCATAAGAATTCACACAATCAAGTCATTTTAAGATGAATAATTATAATCTTTATTGATTAAACTCACAAATGTTACAAGATGGAAAGAAAATAAACTAAAGAATTTACAACCGCTCTAAACTTTCTCTCTCTTAATAACTTGCCCAACACTCGAAAAAGATCTCTCTTCTCTTAAGCCTATTCGGCTCTTTATATAGGACATTACATAGTGGATGACAGCTAAGTTGTCCTTTATTTTCGGATCTGGCTTGCGACACGCTTGCAAGTATTCAAATGTAAAATCTCGCCAGGTCTTCACATCTTTCTCGTGTTCAGGCTGTCGTCATCCGTTGCGTCATTTATATTACTTATCTGCGATATCTTCGCAGTGTGTCGTTTATGGATTTTGCAAGGGTCTTGGTGTTGTGATATTCTGATCCTACAATGTGAAGACCTAGCGAGATTTAGGAGTGTTGCGAGATTTAATATTTGAATACTTGCGAGAGTGTCGCAAGTCAGATCCGAAAATAAAGGACATCTTAGCTGTCATCCATTATGTAATGTCCTATATAAAGAGCCGAATAGGCTTAAGAAAAGGGAGAGATATTTTGAGAGTGGAGAGAAAGTTTTGAGGAGAGACAAAGTCTAGAGTAGCAATTATATTCTTGATTTCATTTCCTTCTTGTAAAATTTCTAACTCAATTAATAAAGAGATTGATTGTTGATCTTTAAGATGTGTTGAATATTATGAATTCTTGTGAGGGATGTATTGTAGGATTTCATGCAACTACAATATGTACACTCAATTGATTCCTAGCACATATCTACAAGATACGCTGGTCAAAGACAAGTGAGCCAAAGTCTTGCAGAGACATTAATTGGGCGTACAAAGCCTTTTTCTCTTTCTCTCCAGGCCGAGTCCCAGCTGACCGCAGAGAGATACGGATCCGTTAAGAAAATCTTCGGAGAGATTTTTGATCTGTCCGCAAAAATCTCTGAGAGATTAAAAATCTCTCTGCAAAAATCACAGAGAGATTTTTGAGATGTCCGGAAAAATATCTGAGAGATTCAAAATCCCTCTGCAAAAATCACCGAGAGATTTTTAAGCCGTCCGCAAAAATCTCTGAGAGATTCAAATCTCTCTGCAAAAATCACAGAGAGATTTTTGAGTCGTCCGCAAAAATCTCCGAGAGATTCAAATCTCTCTGCAAAAATCACAGAGAGATTTTTGAGCTGTCCACCAAAATCTCTGAGAGATTCAAAATCCCTTTGCAAAAATCACAGAGAGATTTTTGAGCCGTCCGCAAAAATCTCTGAGAGATTCAAATCTCTCTGCAAAAATCACAGAGAGATTTTTGAACCGTCCGCAAAAATATCTGAGAGATTCAAAATCTCTCCTCAAAATCTCGGATGGATTCACATGATAGGCACACGCCTTACCTAGTGCAAAAGCCTATTTCTCAGCCTCTCTAATACACTCACGGCTAGTAAATTGAGCCTGAATTATACATGGCTATCCAAAAACGTGGATAGGCTCTCTTGAGCACCGCATGCTCAACAAAGGGACCTGTAAACGATAATATGGTTTTCACATGGCATGTGTGACCGGCCATGGAAAGAGGGAGATCAGCCTCAGCTCCTCTCACACTCTGCACACGATTCCTAAGGAATTCCATTCCTTTTCACGTGACTCATCCTAGTCATTCTCACAAATCAGAGAATATCTCTCTATCTTAGCCAATTCGGCTAAAGAGAATATTTCTCTCTCAAAATACTTCATCACAAAGGCTGACTCAACTCCACACAAATGGGGGGATATCAATTAGGGTTTTGGTCTGGCGGTCTACGACACGTGTGAGAAATACCTGGATTATTTCTCACCGCAGAAGAGAATAAAGACGGTGGAATAATGAGATAAAATCAACCTAGTTATCCCTATTCCTGAAGAGACGGGAGAATTGTTCCGCACGACACGGAAAGCAATCCTTATCTTCACCGACTTGAGATTAGAGAATTCAGTTATAAATAGGTCATCTAATTTTCAAGATATGATGATCTTTATTATAACCTCTCAGAGCAATAACTTGTTCTCTGATCTCTTTTTTCATCTGCTTCCCTCCCTAAGACCAGCCCTAATCCTTCTTCCCTGTGACTGAAGTAGCCTTTGAACGGCCACTGTGCGTGGTTTAGGCGAAGACTGTTCTTGCTCAACCTCCCGTAACTCACTTTCAGAAACCCTAGAATCCCACTTCTAACCTTTCTCAGATTTTAGGTAACTACAATTACATCCCACAAAACATTCAAATTTGGAGAGAAAATATCAAGTACGTGATAATGGTTCTCAAGTACTTCTAAACCCCAAATGAATACATTGAGATCGACTCGGTACTACCAATTGAAACAAAAAAAAATCATTCAATTATAACTATTATCATATTCAAAACTGAAATTGACCCTTTATATAATATGGACTTATCTAAGAAAAATAATTTTCTAAAAACACATAAATAAGCCCAATATATGTTTCATTAGTTACATACCTCAAGCTTTGGTTCTCGCCGTACATAAACAGAACTGGAATATACTTGATCACGCACGTCCCAGCACCGCAAGCTGGAACAGGACACAAGCTGGAGTTTGAACGGACCAGCCGAGTTGGAACGCCGAGTTGGATCAGTCGAGTTGGAACGCCGCGTTAGACCAGCCGGGGCATACATGATCACATGGGATGGAACTTTTCCATCTCCTCTTTTCCATATGATTCCAATCCACAGACTATCATCCCATTGTCATAACCACCAATCAATCACTTCGTAGAATAGGTCCAAGGTGTATTTTTCTTCTTAGCTCCTTTGCCTTAGAGTCAGGCTGGTGGTCTTACGCAAGTGGAAAGCTCTGCTGGTGTCATCGCCAATTGAGCCAGTAACGGTTATGGATAAATGGTTCAGGTGCTAAGGTCCTATTAGAAGAGAGTTAGCTTTGGTGCAGTCAAGTGGTGAAGCTGACAACGGATAAAACTGGCGCTAGGAGGATGTGGAGTTCATGTGAGCTCTTTTGCAAATTTCATCAAACACTTAGCAAGTATTCAACTGGTAATTCAGATATGGATCGCAGATATCCTTCTGAACCCTCATACATATATCATTCCTTACCGTTACTGTAGGATATCCTTCTCAGTGAAGAACTAAAAAAAAAAACAATTTCGAGTTAAGACTATTAAAAACATTCAAACATAGATGTATGTGTAGATCAGATGAAAGAAAACAAATAATAAATCAAATTCAATATGATTTAATGGGTAATAATGATCATGGTGCAGTGATAATAAATCAGAAGCTTGGTTAAGAATCGAGAGGCTGATTGAATTTCCGTTTTAAACCCCAAAATTTTGGTAAACTTCTAAAACGAAACTAAAAAAAACAAGACAAACACAAATCTGTATTTCAATTACAGACCAGATGAAGGGTTTGTTTATAAATCAAAGCTATAGACAACTTAGGGGATGGAAATAAACTTATCTTTGTTGTATCAGGTTAACTGATCGGACATGGTGCCTCGGAAGTTGATGACAGTTGATTTGATGATAATGATTCCAGACGTTGATTCCAACAAATCCGGAAAAATCCTTCAGGGATTTGATAGCACCCAAAAAAAAAATCAAAAAAAATCAAAATCCGTTGCCGTGGGGTTAGAGCTCGTGCTTGCTAACGTTTTGCGGTGGATAATAGGGAAAGATAAAGAGGCACAGAGAGAAAGGTTTTTCCATTAATCAGAGCTAGTATGTGTTACATAGATATAGTCCTTTATATACAATAGGAATAAAACCCTAGCTATTGGGCCACACATCCATGGGCTAACGCCCTACAACATAGTACAAATTTTATATTAGATTTTTGGAGAGAGAATGGAGAGATTAGAAAACCAAAAGGCTAGAGATTTTTGGAGGAGAAAGCTATGGAGAGGAAGAATATGAATTGGAGCTAGGGTTCTTTAGGATAAATTACAATTAGGAACATCAGTGGAGGATCAATGGAATTGAGGTAGAATGCTAAATCCTTTCTCTTTTGGTGTTTTTCTTCATGGGTTTTCGATTTTGTATTGTTAGGTTTTTATTCGCATAACTTTGTATATTGGATTGATGATCAGGTTTTTTCGTTTGATATATTACATGATTAGGTATTACTGGTTAAAATTGGAGAATAATCCACCGTAAATTGACCGTTGAATGTTTCTTGCAATTTGGCTTATGATTTCTGAAAATTCTGTGTAGTTTCTCTTTATCATGTTTTTTCCTGATTTAGGTAACCTTAATTATGTTATGATGAATTGTGATCTTAATGAAAGTTATAGATGTGTATATTATATTTCATTATGAGTTAGATTTGCTCAATTTTAGGCTATTATGAATTTTTCATCAATTGTTTGGTAAGAACATGTGATCTGCCCGATTTTTAGGTTGTCATTATAAATTCAACATCTTTTGTTTGAACCATTGGTTTACCGTGAATTTTTTATATGTTTTATATTATTGCTTCATGTATGCCTTTATAAAGTTTTAAGATAATCAGATAAAGTTATAACCACGGAATATATAAAGTAATATGGCTGCAGTTAACTTGTTTGCATAAATGCTTGAAAGAAATTCATGTGGTTAAGCCATGGTTGCTTGTGTTGTTTGTGAAAATGATTTATAAAAGTGTTGATGGTGGTTTTTAAACAAGGGGTAAAATCGTAAAACCCCATGACCTAGTGTTACCCGCAACACATTAACTAAGAGCATTTAACTCAGGTGTAAATAATTAATAGGGGTATTTTTTCAAAATACCAGATTAGGGTTTTCAACACGGAACCCTAATTCCAAACCAAGCCGCACACTGCGCACCATGGCAACAATGCCAAATCAAGCCGCATACTGCGCACCATGGCAACAATGCCAAATCAAGCCGCACACTGCGCACCATGGCAACAATGCCAAATCAAGCCGCATACTGCGCACCATGGCAACAATGCCAAACCAAGCCGCACACTGCGCACCATGGCAACAATGCCAAACCAAGCCGCACACTGCGCACCATGGCAACAACGCCAAAACCAAGTCGCTATGCCATTGGCACATGCCAAATATAGCGCCCTAGGCTTGCAAGACTTGCAACTAGGTCAACGTGGCCGTCACGTGCCATTGGCACATGCCAACACGTACGCAAGCCATATTTCCAAGTCGCTATGCCATTTGCACATGCCAAATATAGCGCCCTAGGCTTGCAAGACTTGCAACTAGGTCAACATGGCTGTACGTGCCATTGGCACATGCCAACACGTACCGCATGCCATATTTCCAAGTCGCTATGCCATTTGCACATGCCAAATATAGCGCCCTAGGCTTGCAAGACTTGCAACTAGGTCAACATGGCCGTACGTGCCATTGGCACATGCCAACACGTACCGCAAGCCATATTTCCAAGTCGCTATGCCATTTGCACATGCCAAATATAGCGCCCTAGGCTTGCAAGACTTGCAACTAGGTCAACATGGCCGTACGTGCCATTGGCACATGCCAACACGTACCGCAAGCCATATTTCCAAGTCGCTATGCCATTTGCACATGCCAAATATAGCGCCATAGGCTTGCAAGACTTGCAACTAGGTCAACATGGCCGTACGTGCCATTGGCACATGCCAACACGTACCGCAAGCCATATTTCCAAGTCGCTATGCCATTTGCACATGCCAAATATAGCGCCCTAGGCTTGCAAGACTTGCAACTAGGGTCAACATGGCCGTACGTGCCATTGGCACATGCCAACACGTACCGCAAGCCATATTTCCAAGTCGCTATGCCATTTGCACATGCCAAATATAGCGCCCTAGGCTTGCAAGACTTGCAACTAGGTCAACATGGCCGTACGTGCCATTGGCACATGCCAACACGTACCGCAAGCCATATTTCCAAGTCGCTATGCCATTTGCACATGCCAAATATAGCGCCCTAGGCTTGCAAGACTTGCAACTAGGTCAACATGGCCGTACGTGCCATTGGCACATTCCAACACGTACCGCAAGCCATATTTCCAAGTCGCTATACCATTGGCACATGCCAAATATAGCGCCCTAGGCTTGCAAGACTTGCAACTAGGTCAACATGGCCGTACGTTCCATTGGCACATGCCAACACGTACCGCAAGCCATATTTCCAAGTCGCTATGCCATTTGCACATGCCAAATATAGAGCCATAGGCTTGCAAGACTTGCAACTAGGTCAACGTGGCCGTACGTGCCATTGGCACATGACAACACGTACCGCAAGCCATATTTCCAAGTCGCTATGCCATTTGCACATGCCAAATATAGCGCCTAGGCTTGCAAGACTTGCAACTAGGTCAACATGGCCGTACGTGCCATTGGCACATGCCAACACATACCGCAAGCCATATTTCCAAGTCGCTATGCCATTTGCACATGCCAAATATAGCGACCTAGGCTTGCAAGACTTGCAACTAGGTCAACATGGCCGTACGTGCCATTGGCACATGCCAACACGCATCGCAAGCCATATTTCCAAGTCGCTATGCCATTGGCACATGCCAAATATAGCGCCTAGGATTGCAAGACTTGCAACTAGGTCAACATGGCCGTCACGTGCCATTGGCACATGCCAACACGTATCTGTAAGCCATATTTCCAAGTCGCTATGCCATTGGCACATGCCAAATATAGCGCCTAGGCTTGCAAGACTTGCAACTAGGTCAACATGGCCGTCGTTCCATTGGCACATGCCAACACGTCATCGCAAGCCATATTTCCAAGTCGCTATGCCATTTGCACATGCCAAATATAGAGCCCTAGGCTTGCAAGACTTGCAACTAGGTCAACGTGGCCGTACGTGCCATTGGCACATGACAACACGTACCGCAAGCCATATTTCCAAGTCGCTATGCCATTTGCACATGCCAAATATAGCGCCCTAGGCTTGCAAGACTTGCAACTAGGTCAACATGGCCGTACGTGCCATTGGCACATGCCAACACATACCGCATGCCATATTTCCAAGTCGCTATGCCATTTGCACATGCCAAATATAGCGACCTAGGCTTGCAAGACTTGCAACTAGGTCAACATGGCCGTACGTGCCATTGGCACATGCCAACACGTACCGCAAGCCATATTTCCAAGTCGCTATGCCATTGGCACATGCCAAATATAGCGCCCTAGGATTGCAAGACTTGCAACTAGGTCAACATGGCCGTACGTGCCATTGGCACATGCCAACACGTACCGCAAGCCATATTTCCAAGTCGCTATGCCATTTGCACATGCCAAATATAGCGCCCTAGGCTTGCAAGACTTGCAACTAGGTCAACATGGCCGTCGTGCCATTGGCACATGCCAACACGTACCGCAAGCCATATTTCCAAGCCGCTATGCCATTGGCACATGCCAAATATAGCGCCCTAGGCTTGCAAGACTTGTAACTAGGTCAACATGGTCGTGCATGCCATTGGCACATGCCAAACACACACGCTGGTAGCCTAACTTGCAAACCGTGCAACCTACCACCAAGGCCACGCCCCTAACGGCCACACATGACATTGGCACATGCCAAACACACACGCCGGGTAGCCTAACTTGCAAACCGTGCAACCTACCACCAAGGCGTTCCACACACGCCATTGGCACATGCCACACACGCCACTAGCAGCTCTGGCATTGCCACTTGCGCTCGAGGTGCAACTCGCAACAAAGGCATTCCGCACATGCCATTGGCACACGCCACATGCGCCCCTAGCAGCACCACTTGCACTCAAGATGCAACCAACACTCGAGACATCAACACAAAGCGGGGATGCTTTCTAGGGTTTTGGTTTGGCGGTCACAAAGATGCACGGCGTACACTACGCTCACATTAAGAAAGCGTGAAAAGGAATAAAGCGGTCAAATAAAAGAGGAAATAATGGTGAAAACGTTTTCACCCATTAACACCATGCGGTTACCACCTCCTCCCATTATTTCACCCTTTACTCTCTTCCTTCATGAGGCCAGTGGTATGTTTGATCTCGACTTGTATAAATAGGTCTTACCTATTTCCACCGACAACAAGTCTCGGCCAGAGAAAAATACTACACTTTCGGAAAAGGCAACTGTGCAAGCTCTCCAAAAGCTTTCATCTCTTGCAAGATTCCTAAGCTTTCACTTTCTCGATACAAGTCGAGACACTACTCTTCCGTAACTATTCTCGGTCTCAACACCTTTCTTTGCTTCCCTCCCCAAATCAACCCTTCTCCTCCACTTTGTGACCGAAGCAAGTCCGGAACGGCCATTTCTTGGTTTAGGCCGGACTTGTGCATTGATCTCTCGAATATATAAAGTGCTCACGTGCAAAGACATTTGTTTAGGGTTTAAACCAGTTTCTCACTCACCTACCGAATTTACCAAATCGGTAGAAACGATTTTCACCCATAAACAACGACCACAGCGGAGGATTGATCTATCGGCTACAATACCAACTCCAACTCCCCGATTTCGTTTTCCGAACGTCAAATCCCAACATGGTGGAACTCGGATCCGAAACGGCTGCCGAGAACACCAAACACGAACGCATCCCCGATGTTGGCGTCTCTCCTATAACGTTGTTACTTCACCGGTGACAACAGCAACATCGAGTGCACTCCCTTAAGTGTAACACCGCCTATCACTAGGGCGAGCCAGCCGCCTCCTCTAGCGTCTTTGCACAACCCTCTAATCACGGCGAGAATATCTCTTCGTGTCACGCCCCCAAATCACTGAAGCTAGCTAGGCCACCGCCACGACCCCCGAATGCTTCTTCCAAAGCATGGCGCCTCCGACAACTAAGGCTCCAATTACCCCGCCGACGGGACGAGAGACCGGGAGGGACCAGAGGAAGTCGTCCTTATGTCACCATCGCCAATTTGATGGAACGACAGAGACGCCGCGCGAGCCCAGGCAGACATGGTTTCAACACGGAAAAGGAGGTGCTCACCTTTCTCAAAACCCCGACAGAGCGACTACCCCGTGAGTCGCATCCTCCGAGAGACGCCTAGGAGCATCTCCAACAACCCCGACGCGGCACCTCTACAGGGCACGCCTCCACGGATGAAGAAACTCGCACTAGAATCCCGTTGGAGAGAAATCAACCACCCAACTTCGTCACGAGAGAAGATTTGGAACAACTCCTAAGCGACCGAATCAAGCATGATGAGTTGGATATACATCATCACCAACCCCTTACCCATCCGAAATACGTAGAATCCCTCTCCCAAGGGGGTACTCTTCTCCTCAATTTACCCCCGTACGATGGTACGGGAATGCACGCGAACATGTTTCGTTTCCTGGAATCCTTGGGTGAACATGAATATAATCACGTTCTTCGTTTAAGGGAATTTTCAAAATCACTTACCTAAGGGCGTATACATGGTACAACAACATCCCACCGAATGACAGCATTCCCAACCTGGAGTAGCATGGTCACCGCGTTTTACAGAAGTATTTCTTCGTGTCTCGAACAAGTTACCTTTTCGGACCTCGGGAGAATGTACCGAATGGGATAACGAACATCCGAATGATTTCGTCAAAAGGTTCATGGTTCAAGCACTCGACTGTCACGACCCAAACGTGACCGAGCAACAATTGGTAAACGCATGCATCAATGGTATGGTCCCAATCTACCGCGCCCTGCTAGAAAACTTGCGTTTCCAAACGTTCTCCGAACTCCATGAGGCCGCCGGACGATCTCGTAACAACAAAGCACTGCATTACTTGGAAAGGACTAGGCCAACTCGAATCGAAGACGCGCGTGAAAATCGCGAGTAAACGCCTCATCATCAAACAATTTAATGCCGACTCATCCTCCGTGAACATAGTGAACGAAAGAGGAAAAGGAAAGCCGCAACTACGAGCCACCACCAAACGTGAAGCACCGCATTACAACGGAACCCTCACGACGGAAGATCGTCGCTAAAACTCCCATGCAAGATCACGAGACCGAAGGAAATACCCTTGATTTCCCATTCCCCATCGAGGAAGTGATTGACCTCCGGAAGCCTCGGGTTCAAGATGATGTCATCGACCGCTGGCCGCTCGTACGTCCGCCAATCAAGCCGAGATGGCGAACCCCAAATATTGTCATTATCACAGTTCTGCTTCACCACCCGACTAGAGATTGCAACAGACTAAAGCATATTTTCAAAGAAAGGATAGAAGCGGAGAACTCCAACTAGGAGACGAAAGAGTGCATCGAGACCCACTCCCATAAGAAATCTGCATGTCCTCTCGGGAATTCCGTGCACGAGACTGTGCAATCCATGATGCAACATATATGCGAAATTCTCTATCTTTCCAAGGTGCAGCGACAAGATATTTTCGCAGCTCTCAATCGTGTTGTGTCCGCAAACGGATTTTTCTCTCCTCGGCACCCACGCGCCCGGGGCCCAAGCTCTCCAAACGGGCGGAACCAAAAGGAGAACTGGGACTGCTAACCACGTCCGTTTAAGAGGTAACAAATTTGACTACACGCTCATAGACACACGACCTCCTACCACAACATCATTACTTTCAAGACACTAAAGGTAGCAGGATTTACAAAACAAGACGCTACCTATTCCCCGTCCGTAATTAAGAACTTGGGAGGAGAAGCTTTGAACGCGCATGGCTACATCAGCTTAGAGATCGACATGGGAGACGCTATAACGCATAGCAAGTTCCACATTGTCAAAGAACTAGATCATGACATGATTTTGGGACGCTTATGGGTGCTCGACAACAAAGCGAAATCGGGCGTACACCCTCTCGCCGACATCCACGCCCGAAGGGATTCCCAACAAATCGTCCCACGGGTTAGCGCATCAACGAGCTATTGAAGGATCCCAAGCATCCGGAGAGGACCCGTTGGCGCTAGCCCATGATTTTCAAATGCAAGTAAGTCTGACCGAGCAACCCTTTTGCAACCGGCCTTTTCTTTCCCCATTCTCATGGGGACTCGGCGCAACAACAAAGACGAACGCTTGTCAAAAAATGTGAATGGGGATCTGACCATTCGAACACTTTGTAAGAAGCTTGGAAGCTTCTAGCGAAACCAACGAAGCCAAGGCTCAAATGGTTACACGACGTCTCAACCCGTTTTCAATCGAAGATGTAGTGGTTAAGGAAAGCTCGTTTCAAGTTGGGAGGATGACAAGAAGATGGATTTGCCCGAGGAAGGTGAAGGCGAGCTGTGCACAGTTGCGGATACCCTTTTGGGAGGATATTGCAAGCTCATCAATACCGACACACCCGAAGGCGTGATAGTTCACTCGCGATGGCTCAAGGAATCCAATCCCTAAAATACCGTACTTCCCAATCACTCCCCTTTTCGACTTCCTTTAAACCATTCCTCTTAATATTTGACTTCCCAGATGAATACACCGTTTGTATTTCTCCTGGAGATCTCCCTTTGTCAAAAAAAAAATATAAAATAAAATAAATACATCTCTTCCCGAGCGAATCCTTCAAATATCGGGAGAAATACATCGAAGAACCCGGAAAACCATTGCAGAGCCATCATACCACAACCTCTTTCAAAAATATATATATATATGAAGCAAAATGTTTACTGATGAAGAAGAAGGGAAAGATGTGTTTACAAAAAAAAAAAAAGGGGGAAAAAACATCAGGGAACTAAGCAGCTAACAGAAAAACAAAAGGAGGAACTAGCCCTCGAAGGATGGAGTGCAAGTCCCTTCGGGCAAAGCTATCTTCAAGCATTTCCCCGGCCAATCCTTCCGGCAACAAAGGTTCCATTCAAATGGTTTTAGCAAAAGCAACCTCAACATCCCATCCCGGCAGCCACAAAGCGGCAGCAGTGTCCTCCCGACAACTATTCCAAAGATACGCCACCATGACCCCTCCGGTATCATCAATAACACCTTTGGCATCAACTTCAAAGGCTGTCTCGCTTCTATCATATACTCCTTCGAAAGTTTTCTCATCGACACTTCGAAGGAAGTTTTTTGATTCATCCACATCAAAATCAAGAATCATGGCGTTCTCCTCCGCGTCCACTGAACCCAAGAGAGTCCGAACATGCACCTGTTCTTCGTGAGGATAGATGGAAGGGAGGTCCTTAATATTTTCGTTAGCTTCATGGAACAAAGATTCAACCCTAGCCAATACCTCCTCAAGAGAAGAAGATCGATCTCCACCGATTCTGAAGTCCTTTTCCAAAAGTTAAAGGCACGACCGTCTCTCGGAAGATCCCATCATACACTCGCAAGAAATGGAAAAATGATCAAGTTCCATCCCGTCTATACACATATAAAAAGAGGATAGCGTGAACAAAAAGAAGAATAAAACGCACCGGCAAAGCAAAGGAAAAGGGGAATCAACGAAAAACCCCTTCTCAAACAAGGGAGACGATACATTCGCGTTGGGTATGAATACGGAACCTTAAAAAGGAAAGGGAGCAATGCAGGACATAACGCCTCCGTTTTTGGCATGGATGATGCCCTAATTGAAGCCGCACGTGAAGGAAAGCAAGATAAGGAAACTTCGCTATCTGAAGAAACACCTACTCCCTCCTTGTTTACATCGATCACGCCCGGCCCAGCCAAATACAGCAGTTTCCACACCTTGCACCGGTCCCACCAGCTAGCACACTCAGTTTCCCAATTCACGCCAACTTCCCAACGTCTCCCAAGCTGCGCCGGGCCCACCAATTGTGCCAGCCTCCCGATTAGTGCAAAACTACCAGAGGCAAGGATTCCAAATCCTATTTATAGAAGGTCACACAAGCCTCCTTCAATTTTCTTTACTATTTCTTGTTAATAGTTTGTCACCATCTTATGCTTACCTCATGACAAAGCCCCTGTTCCGAAAGCTAAGCGGGGGACTTAATATTGATGGTGGTTTTTAAACAAGGGGTAAAATCGTAAAACCCCATGATCTAGTGTTACCCGCAACACATTGACTAAGAGCATTTAACTCGTGTGTAAATAATTAATAGGGTATTTTTTCAAAATACTGTTAGGGTTTTCAACACGGAACCCTAATACCAAACCAAGCCGCACATCAACTGCGCACCATGGCAACAATGCCAAATCAAGCCGCATCATCGAGCACCATGGCAACAATGCAAAATCAAGCCGCATACTGCGCACCATGGCAACAATGCCAAATCAAGTCGCACACTGCGCACCATGGCAACAATGCCAAATCGAGCCGCACACTGCACACCATGGCAACAATGCCAAATCAAGCCGCACACAGCGCACCATGGCAACAATGCCAAACCAAGCCGCACACTGCGCACCATGGCAACAACGCCAAAACCAAGTCGCTATGCCATGGGCACATGCCAAATATAGCGCCCTAGGCTTGCAAGACTTGCAACTAGGTCAACGTGGGCCGTACGTGCCATTGGCACATGCCAACACGTACCGCAATCCATATTTCCAAGTCGCTATGCCATTTGCACATGCCAAATATAGCGCCCTAGGCTTGCAAGACTTGCAACTAGGTCAACATGGCCGTACGTGCCATTGGCACATGCCAACACGTACCGCAAGCCATATTTCCAAGCCGCTATGCCATTGGCACATGCCAAATATAGCGCCCTAGGCTTGCAAGACTTGCAACTAGGTCAACACGGCCAGACGTGCCATTGGCACATGCCAACACGTACCGCAAGCCATATTTCCAAGTCGCTATGCCATTTGCACATGCCAAATATAGCGCCTAGGCTTGCAAGACTTGCAACCAGGTCAACATGGCCGTCACGTGCCATTGGCACATGCCAACACGTACCGCAAGCCATATTTCCAAGTCGCTATGCCATTTGCACATGCCAAATATAGCGCCATAGGCTTGCAAGACTTGCAACTAGGTCAACATGGCCGTACGTGCCATTGGCACATGCCAACACGTCCAGTAAGCCATATTTCCAAGTCGCTATGCCATTTGCACATGCCAAATATAGCGCCCTAGGCTTGCAAGACTTGCAACTAGGTCAACATGGCCGTACGTGCTATTGGCACATACCAACACGTACATTAAGCCATATTTCCAAGTCGCTATGCCATTTGCACATGCCAAATATAGCGCCCTAGGCTTGCAAGACTTGCACTAGGTCAACATGGCCGACGTGCCATTGGCACATGCCAACACGTCTGCAAGCCATATTTCCAAGTCGCTATGCCATTGGCACATGCCAAATATAGCGCCCTAGGCTTGCAAGACTTGCAACTAGGTCAACATGGCCGACGTGCCATTGGCACATGCCAACACGTACCGCAATCCATATTTCCAAGTCGCTATGCCATTTGCACATGCCAAATATAGCGCCCTAGGCTTGCAAGACTTGCAACTAGGTCAACGTGGCCGTACGTGCCATTGTCACATGCCAACACGCACGCAAGCCATATTTCCAAGTCGCTATGCCATTTTCACATGCCAAATATAGCGCCCTAGGCTTTCAAGACTTGCAACTAGGTCAACATGTCCGTACGTGCCATTGACACATGCCAACACGTACCGCAAGCCATATTTCCAAGTCGCTATGCCATTTGCACATGCCAAATATAGCGCCCTAGGCTTGCAAGACTTGCAACTAGGTCAACATGGCCGTACGTGCCATTGGCACATGCCAACACGTACAGCAAGCCATATTTCCAAGTCGTTATGCCATTGGCACATGCCAAATATAGCGCCCTAGGCTTGCAAGACTTGCAACTAGGTCAACATGGCCGTACGTGCCATTGGCACATGCCAACACGCACCGCAAGCCATATTTCCAAGTCGCTATGCCATTTGCACATGCCAAATATAGCGCCCTAGGCTTGCAAGACTTGCAACTAGGTCAACGTGGCCGTACGTGCCATTGTCACATGCCAACACGTCACCGCAAGCCATATTTCCAAGTCGCTATGCCATTTTCACATGCCAAATATAGCGCCCTAGGCTTTCAAGACTTGCAACTAGGTCAACATGGCCGTACGTGCCATTGGCACATGCCAACACGTACATGCAAGCCATATTTCCAAGTCGCTATGCCATTTGCACATGCCAAATATAGCGCCCTAGGCTTGCAAGACTTGCAACTAGGTCAACATGGCCGCACGTGCCATTGGCACATGCCAACACGTACCGCAAGCCATATTTCCAAGTCGCTATGCCATTGGCACATGCCAAATATAGCGCCCTAGGCTTGCAAGACTTGCAACTAGGTCAACATGGCCGTACGTGCCATTGGCACATGCCAACACGTACCGCAAGCCATATTTCCAAGTCGCTATGCCATTTGCACATGCCAAATATAGCGCCCTAGGCTTGCAAGACTTGCAACTAGGTCAACATGGCCGTACGTGCCATTGGCACATGCCAACACGTACCGCAAGCCATATTTCCAAGCCGCTATGCCATTGGCACATGCCAAATATAGCGCCCTAGGCTTGCAAGACTTGCAACTAGGTCAACATGGCCGTGCATGCCATTGGCACATGCCAAACACACACGCTGGTAGCCTAACTTGCAAACCGTGCAACCTACCACCAAGGCCACGGCCCTAACGGCCACACATGCCATTGGCACATGCCAAACACACATGTTTGGTAGCCTAACTTGCAAACCGTGCAACCTACCACCAAGGCGTTCCACACACGCCATTGGCACATGCCACACACGCCACTAGCAACTCGGCATTGCCACTTGCGCCGAGGTGCAACTCGCAACAAAGGCATTCCGCACATGCCATTGCACACGCCACATGCGCCCTAGCAGCACCACTTGCACTCAAGATGCAACCAACACTCGAGACATCAACACAAACTGGGGGATGCTTTCTAGGGTTTTGGTTTGGCGGTCACAGCATGTAGCGTACACTACGCTCACATTAAGAAAGCGTGAAAAGGAATAAAGCGGTCAAATAAAAGAGGAAATAATGGTGAAAACGTTTTCACCCATTAACACCATGCGGTTACCACCTCCTCCCATTATTTCACCCTTTACTCTCTTCCTTCATGAGGCCAGGGTACGTTTCAATCTCGACTTGTATAAATAGGTCTTACCTATTTCCACCAGACAACAAGTCTCGGTCAGGAGAAAAATACTACACTCTCAAAAAAAAGGCAACTTTGCAAGCTCTCCAAAAAAGCTTTCATCTCTTGCAAGCTTCCTAAGCTTTCACTTTCTGATACAAGTCGAGACACTACTCTTCCAGAACTATTCTGGCCTCAACAGCTTTCTTTGCTTCCCTCCCCAAATCAACCCTTCTCCTCCACTTTGTGACCGAAGCAAATCCGGAACGGCCATTTCTTGGTTTAGGCCGGACTTGTGCAGATTGATCTCTCGAATCTATAAAGTGCTCACGTGCAGCACATTTGTTTAGGGTTTAAACCAGTTTCTCACTCACCTACCGAATTTACTGAAATCGGCAGAAACGATTTTCACCCATAAACAAAAAGGAAATGAGTTCAAGTTTTACCGTTATATGGAAAATGTTTCATGTTAATGGAGGGTAATGATCCCCGAGAGTTAAATGGCTTATGATCCCCATAGGAACTTTTGTTCATGACAATCTATAGAGGTTGTCCGTGCCGATAAACGATAGGTGGGTGTCCGAACCAAGGTTTTCGTACCGTGAACTCATGGTTTCTCTGTGACTATATTAATACGTTAATATATGTGTTAAATCATTTATGAATGACTTATTTACAATTATTTTGGTATTGTAAACTTATGGTTTCTCTGTGACGATATTAATACGTGAATAGATGTGTTGAATCAGTTATGAATGACTTGTTGACAATTATTTTGGTATTGTAAACTCATGGTTTTTTGGTGACAATATTGATATGTAACTCATGTTTTGAAACTTAAAAGGATGGATTGTTGTAAACATTATTGATGATGTTAATTGGTGTGTTGAATCCTAAATGGATGATTTGTTAGCAGTAATATTGGTATCGTTAACTCATGATTGAACAAAAAAATTGGATGATTTGTTGATGTATTATTATGAAGAGTTCTTTGAAATCTTAATTAAATGATTTGTTAGAAACAATAGGGGTATTTTGAATTCACGGTTGAACAAATGAATTAGATGATTTAGTGAAAATAATATTTGTGAGGTAATGTTGTTGGTTGAACATATTCGTTGAAGTTACACTGTATATCTTTTTGTATGTTATTCCTTGATAAAATGGTTTTATTTCCGCATCTTTAGAGAATAGGGGTACATTCTATTGAGCTGTCATCTCACCCCAATTGATATTCTTGCAGATTTATCAGAGTGGCGCAGCGAAAGCTATGAATAAGTAGCTTAGTGATTGAATTGTTTTATTGTATTACTTGAAATGTAGTTGAAATAGTATGTTTGGTTGAAACTTTTGTTAAAGATAATTAATGGATTCATATGCTTCAATTCATGTTATATAAAATTTCAACCATGTTTTGTGTAAAAGTAAATTAGCAAAAAAATATATATATATATATATATATGCATAAGTCTCTTTCCGACCCGTAACGCTTCGAGTTCGGATCTCCATACGGGTTTGACCCTGGTCTGGAAGTCGGGGTGTTACAGTTGTGGTCACAAATATAAATGAACCAAACGATTATTTCCCCAATTAATTTTTACATATTTTGTCTCAAAGAAAAACATTATTTTATAAGTTTTTTAGTTTACAAAGATATCTTATCGATCCTTTGAAATGGTATTATCTTTATGCATCTTCCTTATTTTAGTGAACGATGTCAGGATCTTCATGGACCATATGAACCTACTATGGGTCCGACCACGTAGCACCGATGTTGTCCCAACTTGACCACCTTGGCATAAGAGGTGTGCGGTTTTAATCTAAAATGCCTCAATGATACGTAAGGAGATGCACAAGCTTGTCAAGATCCACATGTACTTCTCTTTCTTCCATGTGAGACTATTCCTAGATACACATATGTGGTTTATCGCGCCACATAATCCAACATTCTCCACCTTGGCGAGATTAAACCACTTCACCAGTACAATCAGACTCCACCATATGATTACCTATTGATTATGATTATTGTCACTATGCGTCCTGGAATCCTACTCCACCTTGAGTTAATAAGAAGGCAAGCACTAACTCCACCTTGAGCATTGTCTTGAGGATATACAACCCTGCTCCACCTGAGTTAATGGGTGAGACACTAACTTCACCTTGAGTGCTAGTTCAACCTTGAGCATTTCCTTGCCGATCTAGAACCCTGCTCCACTTGAGTTAATGGGTGAGACATAAACTCCACATTGAACGCTGGTTCAACTTTGGGCCTTGCCTCCTCCACCTTGAGTCTTACTCCACTTGTGCCCTAAACCGGGTGAACCACTTCTATGTTCGGATAGCAGCCTCAACCATGGGCTCTGATACCAATTGTTAGGATCTTCACGGACCATCGGAAACTACTCATGGCCCGACAACATAACCGAACCCCACTTGACCACCTTGGGATAAGAGGTGTGGGGTATTTAACTGAAAGGCCTCGGTTCTATATATGGAGATGCCCAAGCTTATTAAGCTCCACATGTATTCCTCTTACCATGAGGGACTATCCCTAGCTATACATATGTGATTTATCGCGCCCCATACTCCAACAATCGAGCGGAACCAAAACATTAAACTAAGTAAGCTGTAAAAAATTACAACACCTGAACTCATTCGTCTCAAGAATAATTGTGTAGATATTAACAGTGTTCGGATCCTTGTTGGTTTTTTCCCCTTTAAGAATAGTATGAAAAGAGTAAAACTCAGAATTGACTCAACAGTACATACCGTATTGTATGCTCTTACTTTTTCAATGACATAATGAAAAGCTAATTCATTCACTTAAGCTATTATATTTTAAAATGTTTAAGTCATTTACGATGGCAACCATTTTACTCGCATACAATGTAGTTCTAGTTTTTTTAAAATTCCAAAATATATTATGTACGTAATTCAATTCGGCAGGAGGAATTCACATAATGGAATATAGGTAATGGCTTGTCCTTTCGTAACATTATGGCCTTCTCAACATAGTTGGATCCAGAGCACAGTATTTAGGCGTTCTCGGGCGAGAGTAATCTAGGGATGGGAAACCTCCCAAAAAACTACTGATTGATGACCACATAAGTGTCAGTTGAAAATACCACACTGTCGGATAACCGAAGTGACTAAGTGGGGACAATATTGAAGGAAGATCAGGTCCTTGTAAATGGTATTAGAGTCTACCACGGGTTACCCGTCGAGGGTGAAAGAGTATTGATAAGCACGTAGGTGATACATTTTATACCCATATTTATATTAGTTAGGACTCGATATTTTGGCTAATGATACTATTTTAGTGCTTTTGTAGAAAGTACTAGCGAATCCGATCAATGGAGGTAAAAACGATATAATCAGAAGCTAATTGTCATTTGCGATGAAAATGGAAAAATGTAGCTGGCCTGGTATTTTTATATATCAGCAGCATGAAGTCATTCTACGGCCATAGAATGATTAAGAAATCAATTAAAAAAGCTACTATACAACTTAACCCAAAAACTAGCCCCGCTCTGAAATATGTATATAAACAAGAAATTCTCTCAAATGATACATATACAATAGTCATTTGGTTTACAAATAAAATATACAACATAAGAACATAGCCGAAGTTAACCAAACTAACAAACTCAACTCCTCGAAGCTTCCGCTGCGCAACTCTGATCTGTCTCTGAAACTGAAAGTGGGAAAAAGTGAGCACATCATCCCTAAAAGGGGTGCCCAGTAGGAATAACATTTAACTTTCAAGTAATCATTAGAAATGCTTTGAAAACAATTCATGTTTTCCCTAGGCACTAAAACACAACCAATTTCACAGAGGTAAACAATCACGTATATGGAACTAACTCCTTCCAAACAATATATAATATGGTGACTCGTCCCGCACCTAGATAGCTATATGATGACTCGTCCCGCACCTAGTCATTGCATAAAAGCTCGAAAGTAAGTAGGTATAAATGAAGGAGCAATATCATATATACCACAGATGGAAAATCTTATTTTCCAAGCATTCAAATGGAAATTCTTATTTCCCAAACAATTCATAGAGTCAAACAAAGCACTACAGCTTCTTTCCAAACCATGGAAATATTAAAATAAACAACGATACTTTCGGAATTTTAAATAAAACAATGCATGGAATACACAATCAGACAATGCATGAATTTGTTAAACATAAACTTTTGTAAAAAAAAACAACAATAATTACAAAAGAGCTAAATATAAATTCCCACCTCTTTTGATGACAAGCCACACCTACCTCCAGATCCACGATCCTCTGGTTCATCCTTTGAATCGATCGTTGTTAAATAGACTAACTGTTAATCACAAGCACTCTAAGAATCTAGCCAAACTGGCTCATACAAGAATCATACAAGTTTATCTAATGGTTCTAAGCCCATTTATGGTTCTACTCCTTTTTATTATCTATCTTTAACATATGTAAGGTTTACTAATTCAATTAGGTTGGTTCTATAGTACAATAAATAAGTCTAATGAATATTTATAACTTTGTAAAAGAAACCAAAGACTAATTCAGACCACAAAGGTCCAATTCATCGATATAAGATAACTAGTTCTAAGACCAAGTCCATCAAATCGGCCTGTTATCTAAGGCCCAGTCCATTCGGGTCAACTAACGGTCACTAACAGTCCACAGGTCAACTGACAGTCAACATCTAAAGGCCAAGTCAAGTCCAGTCTAACTAGCCAAGGGAGTCAAAGTCTAGTCAACAGTCAAGGTCATGGTCCACTTAAACATTCTGAGTCAAACCGATTCAACTCAGGTTAACATGGTCAACTCGACTCATTCAGATTAACTGAGTCAATTAAACTGAACCTGTAGACTGAATAAGTTCAGTCAGATTGGCTAAAAGTTCTTCTTATATATCTATAATTCTAACTCTCCAATCCTAACCCAAATTCAACTTCAATCTAATAATGCATCAATTCAATCATTCAAATAAACTTCAAATTTCAATTACAATTACAAAATGCCTACCTACAATTGCAGTAGTTGCAAGCTTTTCAACAATCTAATCTTTCTCCATCCTACCAAACTCATTCTCAGTTCCACTTACTCCTCAGACACACATTCACTCATCATAAATAAATCTGAACCTCAGCTCAACACATCACCACCATGACCCAATTCCATTTATACATCACCTTCATTACAATCTATTACCTAACTTCAGCACCACACAACAAACATTCATTTTTCAAAAGCAACCACAGTTAATCACATATTTACCATGTCCATATCAACTTCAGTTTTATCCACAACTACATCACTCATACAACAACACCACCTCATATTCAACACCCCAGCACCACTAGCTCAACTCAATCATTTAAACTTCAACCACACAGTTCTCAATACCACCATTCCTAATATTACGGTTCTACCTGCAACCACACAGTTCACCGCCAACTTTATTCACCACACTTGTAATCTCAACACACAGACGATTCTCTGTAACTCAATACAATCCAAACTATAACTCCAGCTACACTCTATAACTAACTAAATAGTTACCCCAACATTCATCACATTATCTCAAGTAACTCATTTCATTTTAATATGATTAGTAATCTCATAAACTCAAAACCGAAGTAGATAACCAAACTATGTTTACTAAGAACAAACAATTACCTCATGATACATCTTCTCAACCAACTGATTTCAATTTCTTCTTCACTTGTATAAACATCAACCAATTCAACTCAAGCAATTGAATTAGATTCCTCTTAACTCTTACGTAACTCAGAAATCATCTCAAGACCACCACCATCTGCCAAAACCAACTCTACTCTTCTTCTCTAATGTGAGTCTCATAATCATCAACCTTCGGAACCCTAATTCATAAAATTGGGGAACAACAGGACAAACCCTAATTCTCAAATTTATTAATCAACCTTCTTCCATGTAACCAAATCTCCAAATTAAAACTATAGTAATCTTTCTTACATCACGTTCTTCAATACCCATCCTCTAATTTTTTCTAAATCACCTCCAATCATATCTTCAATAAATTGCAGAAACCCTAATTATCTTCAATCTCGAATTCAAACTCAAAACATCACTACAACTCCAATTAAACAACAACCCAGTTGTTCTTTATCCTTCAACAACACTATTTCATCATCTTCTCTAGATTTCCTCATCTCCATAACAAAACCTTGCTCTCGATTTATAACAGCAACTAAATCTTCTTCTTCATAATTACCAGAATCATCACCTCCTCCTTCTTTTATACACCCTCATGAATTGATTCGCTCAACCACACATCAATTGCGTCACTCGATCTTTAACAGAAGAAGAACAGATAAGGAGTAGAAGAAAAAGAGGGAAGAAGAAGAATAAGAGAAAATGATTTCTATTCGATCGGTTTTGTTGATAAGACCAACAAATGATAAAAGCACCCATCACTTGGATATGAGCTACCAAGGCGCTAACCGTGGAAATGACTATTTTTCCCTTTAAATAAATCAGATGATTTCTTCTTCGTCCGGTATCCGACTGACCCGTTTGAGTAGTCCATTTCGCATAACTTTTCGAGATATATCTAGTGATACTAGTTTCGTATCTAGATCGTTGTTAGATTAATTTCTATTAATTAACCTTCATCTCTAATTAACCGAGTCATTAGCGGTTAATTCGTCTCTTGACTAGTTTAATAGCGTTGACGAGCTTGAGGGTCCTTACGGGAACATTGAATTTGTCTTTTGGCAACATGATTGTGGAGTTGAATTTATTTCATGTTAACCATCTACCCATGGATTGTGATGATAATGAATTGCCTGAGCTTAACATGATTGAGAGTCTGATCCAAGAATCATTGCCTGACATCTTATCTGTGGACCCTTTGCAAGCATGTTTAGATAACATTGACTTAAATCTCTTTGATTCTGAGTACATTAGTGAAGTAAACTCTTTGCTTGAATCTATGCCTCCCATGGATATTGCTAAATGGCAAACTGCAGTGGAACCACTTCCACTCTCTGATTCCGAATCTTCCCCAATTCCACTTCATACATGAGAGCAAACTTTTAGACGTGCTTAAAGAACATAAACAGGCCTAAGGTTGGACCATCTCAGACCTTAAAGGTATAAGTCCCACAATTTGCATGCATCACATAAATCTGGAAGAAAATACTAAACCATCTAGGGAAATGTAACGGAGACTTAACCCCAACATGAGAGATGTTGTTAAAGGTGAGATTTTGAAATTGCTTGATGCGGGTATCATATACCCAATTCCAGATAGCCAGTGGGTCGGCCCCATTCAAGTTGTACCCAAAAAGTCTGGCATTACTGTAGTTCAAAATGAAATAAATGAGCTAGTCCCCACTCGTGTGACCACAGGGTGGCGAGTTTATACTGACTATAAGAAACTGAACATAGTAACAAAGAAAGACCACTTTCATCTTCCCTTCATTGACCAAATGCTAGAAAGGTTGTCAAGACATGGTTACTATTGTTTCTTAGATTGCTATTCGGTTTATAACCAAATTCATATAGCACTCGAAGATCAAACAAAGACCACATTTACCTTTCCTTATGGAACATTTGCTTATCGTCGTATGCCTTTTAGGTTGTGTAATGCACCTGCTACTTTTCAACGTTACATGATGAGCATTTTTCTGATATGGTAGATAAGTTTCTTGAAATTTTCATGGATGATTTTTCTGTCTTTGGGTCTTCTTTTAATAATTGTTTGCGTCATCTTACTCTTGTGATGATTCGATGTAAGGAAAAGAATTTGGTTTTGAATTGGGAAAAATGTCATTTCATGGTTAACTCATGCATCGTTCTAGGGCATATCATTTCTGAAAAAGGCATATAAGTAGATAAAGCTAAAGTTGATCTCATTCAACACTTGCCTCAACCTCGCTCGGTGAGGGAGATAAGGTCATTCTTGGGCCATGCTGGTTTTTATCGGCGATTCATCAAAGACTTTAGTAAAATTTCAAGGCCCTTGTGTAGTCTTCTTGCAAAAGATGTTTCATTTGTCTTTGATGGCGCTTGTAAGGAAGCCTGGGAGAAATTGAAAGCTCTTCTCACTTCTACCCCTATAGTCAGACCACCTGATTGGACCTTACCATTTGAAATTATATGTGATGCGTCTAACTATGCTGTAGGAGCTGTTTTAGGTCAGCGAGTAGACAAACTCCCTTATGTGATCTACTATGCTAGTAAAATACTTAATGATTCTCAACTAAATTATTCAACAACTGAGAAAGAATTACTAGCTATTGTGTTTGCATTGGATAAGCTTAGATCATACTTGATAGGTTCTAAAGTCATCATATATTCTGACCATGCTGCATTGAAATATCTTTTGTCTAAAAAAGATGCTAAAGCTAGTCTAATTCGATGGATACTCTTGTTACAAGAGTTCAATCTCGAAATTCGAGATAAGAAAGGGTCTGAAAATGTTGTTGATGATCACTTGTCTAGGTTGAATGTTGAATCTGTTGATGAATCCTTGCTTATAAGAGAATCATTCCCTGACGAACAATTAATGCTTGTATCTAAAATTCCTTGGTTCGCTGATATTATTAACTACCTTGTTACTGGTAGAATTCCCTTGCATTGGTCTAGACAAGACCGTTCTAAATTCTTGGCTGAAGTGAAATATTTCTTTTGGGATTACCCATACTTGTTTAAATACTGCCCTGACTAAATCATTAGGAGATGCGTACCCATTGCAACAAAGAGATGTCATCTCTTTCTCGTCATGACCATGCATGTGGAGGCCATTTTAGCGCGCGAAAATCTGCGCAAAGATCTTGCAGAGTGGTTTTTATTGTCCATCGTTGTTCAAAGATAATCATGCATTCTGTGTTGCTTGTGATCGATGCCAGAAATTAGGAAGTATCTCAAGAAGAAACATGATGCCCTTACAACCTATTTTTATTGTTGAATTATTTGATGTATGGGTTATTGATTTCATGGGTCCATTTTCTAACTCTGAAGGTATGCTATACATTCTTGTTGCTGTTGATTATGTCTCTAAGTGGGTAGAAGCCATTGCCTCTAAAACAAATGACCATAAAGTAGTTCTTTATTTTCTAAAAGAAAACATTTTCTCTCATTTTAGAACACCTAGAGCAATAATCAGTGATGGTGGTACTCATTTTTGCAATAGACCTTTGAATCACTTTTGCGCAAATATGGAATCACTCACAAGGTAGCAACACCATTCCATCCACAAACTAGTGGCCAAGTAGAAGTTTTTAATAGGTAAATTAAGCATATTCTTGAAAAGACTGGTAATCTTACTAGAAAAGATTGGTCTTTACGTTTAAATGATGCTTTATGGGCCTATAGAACTGCATACAAAACTCCCATTGGCATGTCCCCTTATAGACTTGTGTATGGTAAAGCATGTCATCTACCTGTAGAGCTAGAACATCGTGCTTATTGGGATGTTAAGAAATTGAATTTTGATCTTGATAAGGTTGGCACCCAAAGAAAACTTCAACTCAATGAGTTAGAAGAATTGAGAAATGATGCTTATGATAGTGCCAAAATGTACAAAAATAGAATGAAAGTGTTTCATGACAAACG
Source organism: Papaver armeniacum (assembly GCA_023531295.1). NCBI lineage: Eukaryota > Viridiplantae > Streptophyta > Magnoliopsida > Ranunculales > Papaveraceae > Papaver > Papaver armeniacum. The sequence goes on along the minus strand of JAJJWW010009747.1, from coordinate 101,720 downwards.
CATTTTGCGCAAGTCTTTCACACCTGATCAATTTTTTTTATTGTACAACACTCGTTTGCATCTTTTTCCAGGGAGGTTGCGTTCTCGATGGTACAGTCCATTCTTGGTTCGTACTGCTTTCCCTCATGGAGACGTTGAAATAGAAAATCCAACAAACAAGAACATCTTCAAGGTCAATGGTCAGAGATTGAAACCATTTTTGGAGTATCTTCCACCAGATGTTGAGACCATAGACTTGGAAGACCCCGTCTATGTGGATTAAAAGTCCACTTTTTTATGTGTGCATATTTTTATGTGTGCTAACCAAACTTTTTGTCTTATCGTTCTATATCTTGTTGTTTACTTTCAAAGCATTCATCCACTTCTGGTTTAGCACCATCCTTTTTGCATCTGGTAATCTCTTTACTTTAAATCTACTCTGCATTGTTCTCCTGGTATGTTGTTGTAATTCTGCTCATATGTTGAAACATTGAGGACAATGTTACATTTAGGTTTGGGGGAGTATTTTGCATATAGAGTTTTTAATCTTTTGCACCTTAAAAAAAAAAAAAAAAGTCTTTGTAAATATTTGCAAAAAACCTCCAACTTTTAGAGATTTTAAAGTCACTAGAATGCTCCTAGCTATGTTTACATAGAGATTCTGACCGAAATAACTGAACTTGGAAGTACTGGAGAACAGAATCGGTTTTCTTAGTTGTTAGAGCGTTAAAGTTGGATTTAACCATGTCGGTGGGTAAATTGGGTGCTGCAAAGATATTTGGTAGTAGAGTTGTGATCACCCTTAGTGGAGACTACCTATTTTTACATCAAGCGAGGCACCGACCTTCAATTTTTGTGAATATCTAAAAAGTTCTTTTAGAGTGTGTGTCACGTACGTAAACTCCGGTAGGAATGGTGAGCTACCCAACTTCGCACCACTTTCAGCACTATTTTTGATCTCTTGAGTGCTAATTCCGTCAATCACGAGGATGACGTCTAAAGATGAAAAATCCTTCTTATAGTTTGATTTGCAGTTAGCACCATTCTCTCTCTCGAAAACATTAACAGATCCATAGAAACACATCATCATCAACGAGCAAAGCAACGTCAGATTCTATGAAAAAAGTTGAAATAGTCCGAGGTTTACATGCAACAATTCAAGAAAAAGTAAAAAGTTCCTATTAGAAGTGAAGATACACTACAAAGAGTAGATTTCTATACACATTTGAAGAGGTATTTTACAAGAGCCAAGAAAAGAAAAAATAAGATGAGAATAAGTGAAGTTTATGAAATCAAGACAATACAAGTTGTGTGAAGAATTGAGTGATAGAGTCCTTTATCCATGGATTTAGTAGTTTCATTTTTTATTTTGTTATTTTATTCATGCTAAAAATAAAAAAAAAAGTAGTTTATTTTCTTAGTTTAAAGTATTAAACAAAGCTTTTGGTTGGCAACATAGCAACAAGCTAGGTACCAACACCCCGGGAAAGAAGAATAATTTAAGAGGAAATTTTCAAGCAACAAGGAAATTGAAGAGGAGAATTAGAAATTGTCAAGATTCTAAGAAGTGCAAGAGTTCATCATCAACAAATTTGAAGACCGAAGATTGAACACGTTTTTATGGATGTTGTGAGAGTGGTGTTGATTGCCGATCGGATGTGAGGGTAAGTGAGTACTCCCATCCTTTCTAATGATTGATTTACTTTCTTAAAGATCATCAGAAAAGGATTCTTTTTGTCCACAAATTTTGTGGAGTCTCCAGAAACTATTTCGGAAGGTTCTCCTTCCCACTATTGAATGTATGCAGGATTTCTCTCTTTATTCCTGTCTGCACACATGAGAGACTAAAAAAGCGGTCTTTTTGAGTGCAATTATCATAAAACCCTATTAGTGAGGCAGAAGTCGAGGCTTGTGATCACTCTCGAACCCGAATTCTTTCATATGGTATGGTTACTTCTCGCTCAACTCTTAAGGATGAGAATGTATTCTTTAGTAGTCCTAACTTCTTATTACTAGCATGCAGAAACTCTATGTCCTCATAGCTCCTTGAATGCTTAGGACTCTGATTACGCTCTGAAGTTGGAGAAGGTTTTGTGGGTACACCTCTGGTAAACCCTCCCGAGACTATAACTCGTCCATTAGGGACACCTAGGGGTTTAAAGGCTTAGTGCATATCCTAAATGCATTCGAGAGACCAGCGACAGTGGTATAGTTAGACTTTCTAAATTTCTGTTTCACTTGAGGACAAGTAAAATTCAGGTTTGGGGGTATTTGATGAGTGCCAAATATTGCATATATCTACACCTTTTTATTGGCAATTAACTCATCTTTTGCGCTTTGAAATCATATATTATCCCAAATTTCGTGTTTTCATTGTTTTCAAGAATAAATTCTTGTACTAATTAATTTTGTGTTTTTAGGTAGTAAAATAAAGCTTGAATGAATTAAGGAAAAGAATTGATGACAACGGAAGAGAGCCAACAAAGACTCGCGCTAGAAGGCAGTGAAGAATGTCTTTTACACATCATCCGCAAGTGAAGAATGTTGCTTTCACGTCTCAAAACTATATGGGCTTTGAAGAAGACATGGGCCTAGAAGTGACAAGATCTAAGACCCAAAACGAGTTTGAATCTTGAACCGTCAGATTTCATAGAGCTTCACATCATCCAACGAGATCCCCAATCGATGCATCAAATCTTGATACACCTGCCTATCACCCAAGTACCTCATATCTTCTTCCCCTACTCGAACAGAAGCCAAACGCACCTTCATTGCGTTTTCTTCTTCTCTCCAAACTTCTGCAGAACAACCATCCCATCTCCATCAATCACCCCCGACCGCCTCTGAGCTCAACCAACCTATCAGCCACCCTATGCAATCAATCAACCTCCTAGTCTCTATCTATCTCTATCATAGCTTCTTCTCCAAGACAGTAACCCTACAAGCTATGATTGAAAAGCTATAGTTAGGGTTATCTTCAATATCTAAAAGCAAACATCAAATCAAGAGTGCAGGTCTGAATTGCAGAGGGGGTTTGTCGGGAAAACGCGTTTTGAGTGAGTGGTTGTTCTCTAAATTATCAAATTCTAATGTTTGAGAAGAAAATTGGGTATAAATAGGGTTCTCTGTAATTTGTGTAAGCATCCGAATTTAGTGGGATCAATTGCTAGTTTTCATAATATAATTTGTGTTTTAATCATCTTCAGTATGTTCTAATTTCATCTACTAGGGTTTAGATGAAACCCTAGCCTGTCTCTATGTTATTCATACTTCTTATGCTGTTCTTGAATGCTCAAATTGTTTAGGATAGAATTGATCATAGTATGTCAACATTTTACTCTCGCAGTGTATGCCATGTATTGATTGTAGTTAGATTTTTACTATGTTAATTATACTGCAACTCATGCTAAACCGGAATGTTATTAATCCTTAGACTAGTTGTGCTTTAACTAGACAGTTATTAATTTGGAGAAATACTTTAGTTGCGATTAAATCATCCATCGGAGAAACACCTTAGATATAGGGTAAAAAAACTGGAAACTATTAGAAGGACAAGAATAGTACTATCAGTTGAATACATAGTTGTTTATGGGTGAAAACTACTCCTGCGGGATTTGGTAATTTGGGGTGTGTGGATGAGGAATGAATCTAAACCCCTAAACAAATGCATTGCGCGGTGAGTGCTTGTAGATTCGGAAATCAATCTGTGCAAGTCCGGCCTAAACCAAGAAATGGCCGTTCTGGGACTTGTTTCGGTCACAAAGTGAAGGAGATGGGGTTGATCTTAGGGAGGAAGCGAAGAAGGTGTTGAGATTGTGAAGGTGTTGGCTTGCTTATGATTTGTAACAAAAGCTGAACCAGAAACTACGGGATGCAAGCTATCGATTCCGGTGTCTTGTATCAACACTTGATTTCTGTTTCTTGTCCGGACTTGCTCTTGTTGGTGGAATAGGGAGGATAACCTATTTATACAATTCATTGAGCCTTATTCACGTCTCTCGTGGGAAGTGGAGGAAGTGGAGTGGCGGAGTAGTGGAGTTGTGTGTCAGTTTTACACGATCAGTCTTGCCCACTTCTCCTGTCACCGCTAACCGTCCATAACTTCCTAACACGTTCTTGTGATGGCGCGTTGCACGCCGTAAACCGCTGACCAATACCCCCGCATGTATCCCCTGGTTTGTGACATGATTGATGTCTAGAACGTGTGGATCGTGGATCCACGATAGGTAGCATGTAATGCTTAATTGAATAACCGCGTTATTCGGGAAGTTGATACTTGTGAAGTATCGTGTGTATTTTATGCAGTACGCATCATGGTGTGGTAAAGTGATGGGTAATGACGCCTCACCGACCAACTAACTCATGACCAGGGTTGTATAACCAAGTCTGGTGAAGTTGACGGATGAGATGATCTTTGAGACACTCATCTGCGGCCGTTAATGAAATTAGGGTTTTGAAGAGGTGCGCAGGCATCACTCTTGACTTGGTCGAAACCAAGCATAGGATACAACTTTGGCCGGGCCGACCATGCATGCGTGTAGACGGCATGATGGTGTAGGCATCTATACCCCATTACCTCACGAAAGTATGATCCGGGTCACTCGATTCATCCGGTGAAGTTGAGTGGTCGAGATCGATTTGTGATAGAAAACCAAAGGCCGCAAGAGCCGCACGTCACACCCACTTCAGGCACAAGTTCCAAGACGACCAATCTTGGTCGGTCTTGGCCGATTGGCCTGGTGTGAAGGTGGTAGGCTGGTGTTCACGCCTATACCCGAATATCCCATAAAAACGTGATCCGAGCCATCCAAATCGTCCGGCCGAAGTTGAGCGGTCGAGATCGGTTGTGGTTTGGGAGGTGTGACCACGCTAGTTTGGGCGTGCGTTTTGGATTAACCAGGCATGATATGCCTTGGACGATCGGGTGAGGGAATAGATGGGTCCACGGTGGTTATGCTGGTATGACCGGACCTGCTTAATCTAATATTGGACCCTCCATTCGTGCCGAGAAGATGGACGCTCGTGATGCTCAAAAACCCTAATTCGGATTTCAAAGCCGTGCGTCACCCCTTGTTTGGGTGCACGAATTTGTTACGACCAAGCATGGTTGGTCTTGACCGGTTGGTCAAGTGTGTAGGCGAGCCCTCGGTGATTGTGTTGACATGCTCGGGCCCTTTGAGTTTACATCTACACCCTCCATCTATACCTGCGAAGATGGATGGTTGAGACTGTTTTGCGACACATGTAATATGCCGCAAACCCTAATTTAGGGTTTTCCGTCCATACCGCTTGGTATGAACGTCTTTTGGCAAGTTATGCCAATGGCCGACCATGCGGGGTCGGCGGTGGGTATTCCATACCTGCTTGGGGGTGATGGAATTGATCCGGGTCATCCAATCATGCTTGTGGAGTTGGATGATCGCGATCATATCCGGACCGATCGGCCGGTCTGGATGCTCAATCGGCTAGTATAACACACCGAGAGGGCTCAATCGGGCTAGTATAACACACCGAGAGTCGGCTTTGTACGGGTATTTCGTACATGGTTTCATTATAATGCTTGGAGGTTCGCGTTGCTCAGAAGAGTAACACTCGGTCGTCATGCCGCACCGATAATGAGTACAGAAATACAAGGCGATTGCGCATTAATTAATAATGCTAGAAAATTCACAGGGTATATGGGATTGTTGCTACATGCTCCAACCTCGGATGAATTTCGTGTATTCATAGAATGGGATTGTTGCCACATGCTCCATTCTAGGTGAATTAAGTGAGGGAGTATCCAACACTTATCGATGGCCTTATCTTTTACAAGATGTCGACACATAATTTTCTTGGTTTTTACAACTTTAACCTTAAATGAAAATCCACCATCAACATTAAGTCCCCCGCCTAGCACATAATGGTTACACTATTGTGGGGTAGGCATGAGATGGTGACAAATTTTGTACATTGAAATGACCAAGCTAAGGTGAATGTATATTTACTCTGGATAGGCCGACATCGTCAGGCGTTGCCCTGGAACTCGGTTGGTCCCGATCGAAGTTGTGAAGGAAGTAGGACTTGATCCGGTGAGTCACTTTGGTTCCCTTGTGTATATCCGAGCTTGGTCCCTTCCTTGGGTTAGGTGTACTCCCACACAACTTTCCTCGATGTATCCGATAAGCATCGTTGATTGTTATCCCAATTGGTAGCCTTTATAGGTGGTAAGTAAAGACTTCTTTTCTCCTGGGATTCTTTCGACTTGCGAGATTATAAAGAATCATCTCACGCAGTCGTTTATTCTATATCTCAGGTACTGCTCCGTACTTATCTGATCTCCTGATTAATTGATCGATTGATTGATTGATGATTTTTTTTTTTTTTTTGCTCATAACCTCTTCTCCTTTGCGCTTTATCATGGAAGCGGTGGATCGATCATTCTCGTCGCTTCTCGGAAAGAAGCTTCGAAGTTGACAAGCCCGAAACCCATGCGCATGAAGAAGTAATGGCTAAGATTGATCTTCCACTTCGTGAAGTCGGCCGTGCTATACATGGGATGTCTATCCTGCACCTGCGTATTGCCAGGGGACGCATCTGTGCGCTTTCAGCTGCGATTGACATGGAGGAGCGGTGGAGGCGCGAGGAAGCGTTGCAAGTACTGGTAAGCGCAAGGGCATAGAGATATGCAGCGCGGTTGAAGAGGCGGAGAGTTGAGCCTAAACATCCTCTGAATGAAGATAAGTGTGATTACCCGATCCAGGACGGCGTGATAATTCTTGACTCCGACACAGAGGAACCTGAACATCTGAAAGCAATTGGTACAACTCCTAATATTGATGCGCTCTTTAATGCTCCCGCCGATGATGTTGGGATGGAGTGTGCTGCTGCGGAGATGCCTGATGCAGAAGTTGAGGTAGATTCGAAGGGAGGAGTATCAATAGGTGATGGCGCTGAAGCAGAACCTGACAGTGGTGCAGGCGATGTCGATCCTCTTGACGACTAAACCTCTTTTCTTCTTTTTCCGCTTTCCAAGTATATTCCGTACATTTGAACATCTTCCTTGTACTCAGTGGCAGCCGAGTTCAAGGTTTTCTTCCATTTGATTGTTTTGAATAAAGGTTTTTTTTTTTTTTTTTTATAACCCTTTGTCAAGACTGCAACTGATCCTTCTCAGGCGCAAGGGTGCGCCTTTACACATAACTCTTTGTGATAAAAGAAATAATGCCATAATGAAATATCCACGGACCTGTGTTCCTGATGCAAGATCTTCCTGTCCTTACCGGGGCAGATGGATCGAATCATTTTCCTTTTGTGCACACGTTCTGTTTCCTTCTTCCCATGAGATGTTTGCTTAGGGTTTCCTTTCTTGTTCTAGTGGGTTGATTTAGGCTGACTCAGGACTTTGTGTTTTTAGGGGTAGAGAGGTTCTCAGATGGAAATAATGTTTCAATTAAATTGAAAATTAAAAATTGAAACCCTAATTATGAATGCAAGTATTGCAATCATTTTCTGGGGGAATTACAAATATGACATGAAATTGTAAAAGAAAACACGCTGGAAAAGATAGCACTGCGTTTTAAAGGGTGGAGGACGCTGAAAGTGGTAGAACAACATCTTAAGTTCGGTAGGGTTTGAGCCATTTTGAGTGAATTGTTATGCCTTCTAGTTTATCAGCGTTGATGAGCTTGCGAGAGCCGCCTAGGATAACATCTGCTACTGTGTGCGGTTCATATTCTCTTTCGGTGGGTGAGTCGGGTGGAGTGGTCATTTTCACCGTCATGCTCCCAACCTTGAATGTAGTCGTCTTCGTCACCGTGTCTCCAATTCCAAATGGGTTTGGGCGTGTAGATACTTGGACCTTGGCCTTATCGTCTTTGACCAAGACAACCTCTGCGCTCTTGATAAAACGTTTGAAAGGGCCGGCTTCCCATTCACATCTCCTAGCCGGGGTTGGTTTGTTGGTTGGAGCCAGTCCCCAGGACTTGTCAGAATGAGGGGCGGTAGGTTGCAAAGAGAGTTGCGCGATGAGACTTACTTGAGATCGGAACCTTTCAATGTATGCTGACAGGCTCTCTCCGGGAAGTCGTGTCACGTTGGCAAGTTGCTGGTGCGGTGCCAGGCAGCCATCAGGTCCAGAAGGCGTGTTGGAGATTCTTTCAGGTATCGAAACCGGTAGAGGACAGCTTTCTAGTATTACTTTGTTGTCATGCATCCAAGAGCGTCCTAGAATCATGTCGTAGTTGGGATGATCTTTGACTATGTAGAACTTTGTTTGTGTCGAGGCATCACCCAATTTGACTTTAAGATTGATATATCCATATGCATCTCTCGAGTTCTCCTTCGAATCTTTAACCACGGTTAGGTGACGAGTAGCTTCCTGCTTTGAAATCTTGGCCGCTCTCAAGGTCTTGACAAGTAATGATGTTAAATTCGAAGCCGTATCAATCAATGCGCTATCGAACTCAATGTCTCTCAAACGAGTGACAGCTAGAGTCCTCGCCTCCCTTGCCCGTCCTTTAGGAAAGACTGGGGTTCCTGGACTGCTTCTGGATACAAATGCCTGCCTGACACAACGTGGTTGAGGGCTGTAAATATGTCTTGACGTTGTCCTTTGGAGAAGTACAAGATTTCACACAAGTGCTCCATCATAGATTGTACAGTCTTGCGAACAGAATCCCCAGAAATCATGCAGTTCCTGATAAGGAGAGGGTCTCTACGAACACCTTCGTTTCCGAGCTGGAGTTCTCCTGTCTCTATCTTTTCCCTGAATATTTGTTTCAACCTGTTACAATCTTTGGTTGGATGATGTACGAATTTGTGGTAGCAACAAGTATTTGGGATCCGCCATGTCTTTCTCGGGTTGGAGGACGCCGATAGGAGGCAGCTTGACGGCATCGTCTTGGATCCATGCTTCCAAGAGTTCTATCACTTCATTCATGGGGAAAGGAAAACCTGTATCTTCGATGTCTTGCGCAGGAGCTTTATCCGCTCCTTTCCGAGACGAAGTCTTGTGTGCCGGGGATGTCCGCTTGGTTTGTTGTTCCGTCACTGGAGCTTTCCTTTTTTCTCCTCCGCCCACTACACTCACAGAAGGACCAGTGTTGTATTGCTTGTTCGTGAGGCGCCTGATCCCTCGACTTTCACGTGAATCTTCACTTCGAACGACTCTGGTTCTTTCTAGCAACGCTGGTGCAGTTGTTGCTGAACGTTTGGCAACTTCATGGAGTTCAGAGAACGTTTGAAAGCCCAGATTCTCTAACAGAGCGCGGTATATGGGTATCATCCCGTTGATGCACAACTCCACCAATTGTCGTTCGGTGACATTCGGGTCGTGACAATCCAGCGCTTGGGTTCTGAACCTTTTGACGAAGTCGTTAGGATGCTCGTTGTTCCGCTGGAGAATTCTTCCCAGATCTGAAAAGGTGATTTGTTCAGACACGAAGAAATACTTTAAGTAGAAAGCACTGACCATCTCGCTCCAATTGGATATGCTGTTAGGCGCGATGTTGTTGTACCAGGTGTACGCCCTTCCCGTAAGTGATTTCGAGAATTCTTTCAGGCGCAGAACATGATTGTATTCATGTTCCCCCAAGGATTCCATAAATCGAGAGACGTGTTCACGAGCATTACCAATGCCTGTCGTAGAGGGAGAACGGGAGAGGTGTAACCTCTTGGAAGAGGAATTCGTTGTACATCTTGAGGGTACGGTGGCTGATATTGGTGTACATCCGTTCGGGTCCCCTTTTCCTCGATTTTGGAGAAGTCGTTCCGATCCTCACGTGTAATGAAGTTGGAAGGTTGGTCCCTCTCCCTTTGGCGTTCAGGAGCAACACGAGTTTCTTCATTCGTGTGGGTCCGAGTGGAAACGCTTGCTCCGGGTGTATAGAATGCATCTCTTGTCGACTCCAAGGGTTGTCGTGAATCTTGCGGCAATCGTTCGGTCAAAGTTTTAAGGAAAGTGAGTACCTCTTTCTGAGTTGCGGCCATATCCGTTTGAGTCTTAGTGAGAACTTCCTGTTTCTCCATCAAGTCTGCAATGGTAATAGACGGTGTCCCTCCTCTTGTGCCTCCGGCTCCTCGTCCCGATGAAAGAGTGAAAGTTGTTGCTCTGTAACTACCGGAGGTGTTACACTTGAGGAGATGCCGGGGTTTCATGGCCGTCTCCGCTCAAAGTGAGGGAGGTGTTATATTTACTTTGGAATATTTCTGCTACGCCGGTGCTTGATGGTAGAAGTGACGACTCCACGAGATGTATTGACCATGGTGGATCCACCGACAGTACTTCGATACCGTGATTGTTATCCATACTAGCTCCATCATAATTGATTGCCGATCCGCACCTTAATTCCACCATCTTGAAATGAATTGTTGATTGAATTGATTCTAAGATCTACCCTTTTTGAAATTGATAAAATTGAATTGAATTTGAAGAAATTGACTTTACAACCGAGAGATTAACGTCCCACCGTGATCGCCAATTGTTTATGGGTAAAAACTACTCCCGTTGAATTTCGTAATTTGGGGTGTGTGGATGAGGAATGAATCTAAACCCCTAAACAAATGCACTGTGCGGTGAGTGCTTGTAGATTCGGAAATCAATCTGTGCAAGTCCGGCCTAAACCAAGAAATGGTCGTTCCAGACTTGTTTCGGTCACAAAGTGAAGGAGATGGGGTTGATCTTAGGGAGGGAATCGAAGAAGGTGTTGGCTTGCTTATGACTTGTAACAGAAAGCTGAACCGCTTACAGGATGCAAGCTATCAGTTCCGGTGTCTTGTATCAACACTTGATTTCTGTTTCTTGTCTGGACTTGCTCTTGTTGGTGTAATAGGGAGGAGAACCTATTTATACAAGTCATTGAGCCTTATTCACGTCTCTCGTGGGAAGTGGAGGAAGTGGAGTGACGGAGTAGTGGAGTTGTGTGTCAGTTTACACGATCAGTCTTGCCCACTTCTCCTGTCACCGCTAACCGTCCATAACTTCCTAACACGTTCTTGTGATGGCGCGTTGCACGCTGCACGCTGTAAACCGCCAGACCAATACCCCAGTATGTATCCCCCAGTTTGTGACATGATTGATGTCTGGAACGTGTGGATCGTGGATCCACGATAGGTAGCATGTAATGCTAATTTGAATAACTGTGTTATTCGGAAGTTGATACTTGTGAAGTATCGTGTGTATTTTATGTGTACTGCATCATGGTGTGGTAAAGTGATGGGTAATGACGCCTCACTGACCAACTATCTCCTGACCTTGGTTGTATAACCAAGCTGGTGAAGTTGGACGGATGAGATGATCTTTGAGACACTCATCTCGCGACCGTTAATGAAATTAGGGTTTTGAAGAGGTGCGCAAGCATCACTCTTGACTTGGTCGAAACCAAGCATGGGATACAACTTTTGCCGTGCCGACCATGCATGCGTGTAGACGGCATGATGGTGTAGGCGTCTATACCCCATTACCTCACGAAAGTATGATCCGGGTCACTCGATTCATCCGGTGAAGTTGAGTGGTCGAGATCGATTTGTGATGTAAAACCAAAGTGCCGCAAGAGCCGCACGTCACGCCCACTTCGGGCACACGTTCCAAGACGACCAATCTTGGTCGGTCTTGGCCGATTAACCTGGTATGAAGGTGGTAGACTGGTGTTCACGCCTATACTGAATATCCCATAAAAACGTGATCTCGAGCCATCCAAATCGTCCGGCGAAGTTGAGCGGTCGAGATCGGTTGTGGTTTGGGAGGTGTGACCACGCTAGTTTGGGCGTGCATTTTGGATTAACCAGGCATGATATGCCTTGGCCGATCGGGTGAGGGAATAGATGGGTCCACGGTGGTCATGCTGGTATGACCGGACCTGCTTAATCTAATCTTGGACCCTCCATTCGTGCCGGGAAGATGGACGCTCGTGATGCTCAAAACCCTAATTACGGATTTCAAAGCCATGCGTCACCCCTTGTTTGGGCGCACGAATTTTTTACGACCAAGCATGGTTGGTCTTGACCGGTTGGTCAAGTGTGTGGCGGGCCCTCGGTGATTGTGTTGACATGCTCGGGGCCCTTTGAGTTTACATCTACACCCTCCATCTATACCGCGAAGATGGATGGTTGAGACCGTTTTGCGACACATGTAATATGCCACAAACCCTAATTTAGGGTTTTCCGTCCATACTGCTTGGTATGAACGTCTTTTGGCAAGCTATGACAATGGCCGACCATGCGAGGGGCCCAGCGGTGGGTATTCATACCTGCTTGGGGGTGATGGAATTGATCTGGGTCATCCAATCATGCTTATGGAGTTGGATGACTGCGATCATATCCGGACTGATATGATCGATCTGGATGCTCAATCGGGCTAGTATAACACACCGAGAGGGGCTCAATCGGGCTAGCATAACACACCGAGAGTCACCAGACGGGTATTTCGTACATGGTTTCATTATAATGCTTGGAGGTTCGCGTTGCTCGTAAGAGTAACACTCAGTCGTCATGCCGCACCGATAATGAGTACAGAAATACAAGGCTGATTGCGCATTAATTAATAATGCTAGAAATTCACGGGTATATGGGATTGTTGCTACATGCTCCAACCTGGATGAATTTCGTGTATTCATAGAATGGGATTGTTGCCACATGCTCCATTCTAGGTGAAAAAAGTGAGGGAGTATCCAACACTTATCGATGGCCTTATCTTTTACAAGATGTCAGCACATAATTTTCTGGTTTTTTACAACTTTAACCTTAAATGAAAATCCACCATCAACAATAGTGTAGGTTAGTTGTGAATTTGACAATCCTAGTGCCTTCATTCTCAGTGTTAACATCTTTGTTATTGCATCTTTATTTTGTTGTTATAATCTTTACCAACATCTTCGTCGTATCGACACAACAAAACTCCTTTTGTGTTACTTATCATTGAATTAGTTTAGTAAAGATTTGGAATCACTTCTAAACCCACCTTGTCTCTGTGGGATCGACCTGTATTTTCTATGTCTACAATAGACGTTGTGCACTTGCAGTTAGACATAGTCGTAGGCCTGTTTACAATCCTACCATGTTGTTTATATAATGACTCAAATCATGCCTAGAACTTAGAATTCATCCCCAACCACTAAGAAGTTCAGCTACTCATGGGATTAGAAAAACCCATGAGTTCCATATGATAAAATGGTAAAGAAATAGTTACGGTGATGGAAATAGCTCCAAACCCTAGCTTTTCTTCCTTGTGTTCTTCTCTCTAAAAACTTGATTAAAGATTAAAAGATTAAAGTATCTCTTATATAGGTGCCCAAGTTGTAGCCGCTCCAGGGCTCTAAATCTGGTAGAAATAATATGTCAACTTGCCAAAACCGCACCAAAACTATCCGAAGTAGCTCATGGCAAGCCTGGACGTGTACTAAAGTTCTCCAAATAGATTTTGGGATTGCTCACAAAACTGGTGAAGTCCATTCCAAGATATCTTCGTTGGTTTGTCAGTTTCACGGAACTAACAACCTACTCTTCTTCCTATCGATAGAATCACAGACACACATCACCCCATGAAAAATAATGTCCCCTGGATTTTCAGTTTTCTCCCGTCAGAATCATGGAAAGATAAGTCACCATGAAAATTCAAAGTCCCGGGATCTTTACTTCTCGACCAAAACTTCCTCGGATACTCTGGTAACCGTGAGTTTTGATCCCCCTGGATATTTAACTTAAGCCGATAACTCCCGCGTACATATACCAGGGTCTCCGTGAGAAATATTTCCTTATGGATTCCAAAACTTGGTCATACTCCCACTTCATCCAAACTCTTATCCGTTACCAGTTTTGTGAACTGCAGACTCGAGCATGTTCTTCATTCCCTTGCATATGATCATCGACCACCATCAATCACCCTTCTGTCTTGTTATTCTATATTACCTCATCCATCTTCACTGGACATCATCTGAAGCTCCACTACATTACCAGTATCACACCACCACTCATTACTATCCACAACATTAACAGTCAGCTTCATCTTCTCACTTCCAAGCTCGATAAAATGGCTATAGCTCCTTTCATTCCTTCTATGTTCTTAATTATTAGCATCACCACGAGCTCTACAAACCGAAGCTTCTTCCCTGGTCTTCTCAGCACAACCGAGTCCATCCTGATCACCAATGGCAGCAAGGATCTATCGCTACCAAAACCAAACGCCAGTTCGAGAATACCACAGCCAACACCACCATAGACTCCTCTGCAACAGAATCTAGCTTAACTTCTTTCGTCAGCAGACTCCATCAACTGCTATCAACAGCAAGCTTCAATCCATCACTACTGCTTACCATCAATCTTTGTCGACTGCCAATGGCAGTTACCTGATTTCAGTTCCCTGAAGTAGTCACCTGGACGATAAGGAAGAATATGATGGTGGCAGCGCCAAGTAATACGGACAGATGCCTTTATAAATTCATGCTTTCAGCTGTCAGTCTTGGAAGACTGACAGTTCAGTTTCTTTCCTAGGCTGTCTTGAGTAATTCAGGCGGATGCCTTTATATAATCTGTGCTTCGATAACTTTTTGCAACTTGACACGCTTCAACTGATTATAGATTCTTCATACGACGTCGGATTAACTCCATTCTTTTACCATTGGCTTCGTCTTTTCGTCCTCTTGGAGATGATATCAAGGACTCCTAGATATGAATGAGCTCTACTTGGTCTTTGGACCTTCTTCACTTGTAGCTAACTTCTTTTATTGCACAATTACGTGCAAATTCACTTATTTTGGACAATTCACCTAGCAAAATATAAATAAGAAAAAACAAGAGTAATATGCAATAATTCGCAAGAATATATAGCAATTATTAGCATGGATTTGACACTAAATATATGCAAAATATGCACTTAGCAAATTCCCTCACACTTGGTTTTTTCTAGTCCTCGAGCAAACTATCTAAAATACAACAACTCATTGTTGCCGAAGTCACAGTTACACTTAGCATGTGCAATAGGACTTTAAACCCCTAGGTGTCCCTAGTAGACAAGTTATAGTCTCGTGAGGGTTTACTAGAGATATACCCACAAAACCTACTTTTCTTACTTACTAAACTAGTTCTCCCAAATGATAGCATCCGGACGTGCTAAGAAGGCATAGAGATTATGCATACTAGTCATAAGAAGTTATACATATATATGAACACAATCTCATCCTTCAAAGTTGAGAGAGAAATAACCATCCCTTATCGAAAGAATCCGGGTTTGAGAGTGATTGAAAGTCTCGACTTTGCCTCACCAGAAAGGGTTTTATGAAGTTGCTCTCAATAATAAACAACTTTTTTTATGGGTCACACATGTGTCCAGGTAGGAATGAAGAGAGAGTCATGTGACACGTTGCAGTTAGCACCACTCTCACAGCATCCATAGAAACGTCTTCGGTCTTCATCTTCGTCTTCAGTCTTCAACTCTTGATGATAACTCTTGAACTTCGTAGAATCTTAATAATGTAACTATTTTTCTTTAAATCCTTGTTGCTTGAAACTTCATTATAAATATTTCTTTTTCCATTGGATTTATTGAAAGAACAAAACTAAAAACAAACCACAATATGATTGTTGATGGGTGAAAACTACTCCTGCCGAATTTGGTAATTTGGGGTGTGATGAGGAATGAATTTAAACCTACAACAAATGCACTGCGCGGTGAGTGCTTGTAGATTCGAGAGATCAATCTGTGCAAGTCCGGCCTAAACCAAGAAATGGCCGTTCCCGGACTTGTTTCGGTCACAAAGTGAAGGAGATGGGGTTGATCTTAGGGAGGGAAGCGAAGAAGGTGTTGAGATTGTGAAGATGTTGGCTTGCTTATGACTTGTAACAAAATATGAGCAAGCTTACTATTGATGCAAGCAAGCTCTGGGTGTTTGAATACGATGTTGTATTAACACTTGGTTTCTGTCGACTGAACTTGTGTTGTTCTGTTGTCTTGTCTTGTTTGAAAATAGGGCGGAGAACCTATTTATACAAGTCATTGAGCCTTATTCACGTTTCTCGTGGGAAGTGGAGGAAGTGGAGTGATGGAGTAGTGGAGTTGTGTGTCGGTTGCCACACGACCAGTCTTGCCCACTTCTCCAGTTCATCTCTAACCGTCCATGACTTCCTAACACGTTCTTGTAATGGCGCGTTGCACGCTACACGCTGTAAACCGCTAGACCAATACCCCAGTAAGTATCCCCCAGTTTGTGACATGATTGATGTCTGGAATGTGGATCGTGGATCCACGGAAGATAGCATGTAATGCTGAATTGAATAACTGCGTTATTCAGAAAGTCGATACTTGTGAGTATCGTGTGTATTTTATGCAGGCACTGCATTACAGTGTGGTAAAGTGATGGGTAACGACTCCTCACTAACCAAATAACTCCTGACCAGGGTTGTATAACCAAGCTGGTGAGGTCGGACGGATGAGATGATGTTTGAGACACTCATCTGCGACCGTCGATGAAATTAGGTTTTTTAAAGAGGTGTGCAAGCATCACTCTTTAGCTTGGTAGAAACCAAGCATGGGAAAGGTTTTGAAGAGGATCGACCGGGCATGTGTGTAGACAACACGCCGGTGAGCACGTCCATACTTCACTTTCCCAAGAAGGCGCGATCTAAGCCACTCAATTCGACCGGTAAAGTTGAGTGGTTGAGATCGATTTGCGATAGGAGTTTGATGCCGCAAGGAAGCCGCGCGCTATGCTCTCTTCCGGCGTTTTCCAAGACGACCTTGCTTGGTCGGTCTTGGCCGGTTGGCTTGGCGTGAAAGTGGCGGGCTGATGTTCACGCCCATGTCTCACCGTCTCATGAAAACGCGATCTAAGCCACCCAATTCGTCCGGTGAAGTTGAGCGGTCGAGATCAATTTAGGATTTGGGAGGTGTAACCGCGAGAGTTTGAGTGGACGTTTTGGGTTGGCCGGGAATGATGTGCCTTGGCCGACCGTATGAGGAGATAGATGGGCCCGCGGTGGTCATGCTTTGGTATGACCAGACCGCTTAATCTAATCTGGGACCCTCCGTTAGTGCCGGGAGAAGATGGACGCTCGTGATGCTCAAAACCCTAGCTTTGGTTTTCAAAGCCGTGCGCCTCCTCCTGTTTGGGTGACGATTTTGTCACGGCCAAACATTGTTGGTTTTGACCGATTGGTCAATTGTGTAGGCGGTCACATGGTGGTTGTGTCGACATGCTCCGGGCCCTTTGAGTCTACATCTACACCCTCCATCTATGCCTGCGAAGATGGATGGTTGAGACCGTTTTGCGGCACATGTAATATGCCGCAATCCCTAATTTAGGGTTTTCCGTCATAATGCTTGGTACGAACGGTTTTCTTTTGGCAAGCTGAGGCCGTGTGTATTCCATACCTGCTTGTGGGTGATGGAATTGATCTGCGGTCATCCAATCAGGCTTGTGGAGTCGGATGACTGCGATCAGATCATATCTGGCAAGCTGAGGCCGTGTGTATTCCATACCTGCTTGTGGGTGATGGAATTGATCTGTGGTCATCCAATCATGCTTGTGGAGTCGGATGACTGCGATCGGATCATATCTGGCAAGCTGAGGCCGTGTGTATTCCATACCTGCTTGTGGGTGATGGAATTGATCTGTGGTCATCCAATCATGCTTGTGGAGTCGGATGACTGCGATCAGATCATATCTGGCAAGCTGAGGCCGTGGGTATTCCATACCATGCTCAGGGTGATGGAATTGATCTGTGGTCATCCAATCATGCTTGTGGAGTTGGATGATCATGCGACGATCATATCCCAGATCGATCTGATCAAGTCCGGATGCTCAATCGGGCTAGTATAACACACCGAGAGGGGCTCAATCGGGCTAGTATAACACACCGAGAGGGCTCGAGCTAGTATAACACACCGAGAATCGGCACATGCGGGTATTTCGTACATGGTTTCATTATAGTGCTTGGAGGTTCGTGTTACTCTTACAGAGTAACACTCAGTCGTCATGCCACACAAGTAATGATTCATTATAGTGCTTGGAGGTTCGTGTTACTCTGTAAGAGTAACACTCAGTCGTCATGCCACACTGATAATGAGTACAGGAAATACAAGGCTGATATGGAATTCACAGGAAGGGATTGTTGCTACATGCTCCATTCTTGGTGAATTAAGTGAGGAGTATCCGTCACTTATAAACGGCTTTATCTTTTACAAGATGTCGGCCGCATGATTTTTCAGGTTTTTACAAATTTAACCTTGAACGAAAATCCACCATCAACATTAAGTCCCCTGCCTAGCACATAATGGTTACACTATTGTGTGGTAGGCATGAGATGGTGACAGTTAAAGATAAAACTTATGAGGCAAAGTTAGATGTTACTGTGGAGAGACGGTCCATCCCGTCCTTGGAGTATGTCACGTTCAAAAGGCATATAGGAGAGCGTTCCCCTAGTATGATGTCGGTCTTGCTCGCTTCGATCGACCTTGCTATGATAACCCGGTCGAGGGGCTATTGCGCCGTTCGTTCAATCGTGGGGAGGTGCCTAATCGACTGACTTTGCGCCTGCTTCATTCGTGGGGTTACTGCGCCTGCTTGATCGAACGTGGGCTTGTTGTGTCTGCTTCGGTTGAAAGTGGGTCTACTGTGTACATGCTTCAAACGTCAGCCATGTGCTTCGACTGAAACCGGCCCTGCTGTGTGCGCCTATTATACCAGCCTTATGTCGTGATTAACACCAGCCTTTGCGACTTGAGCAATACCAGCCTTTTGACTTGAGCAATACCAGACTTGAGGCTTGTACCGTACAGACTTGAATGATGTTTGGACTGGCCATTGCGTGAGTTGTGTCTTGCCGTGTGTGGCGACACTTCTCATATGCTTTCATGAGATAACTTGAAAGATAACTTGACCGGAGCGCAGATTATTGATGCAGCTTGAGTGTTGAAACGTCTCGAGAGGATGTTAAAGTGGTTTCTGATGCGAACGTGGGTCTCGGAGAGAGCGTTGCGGCGGCTCTTGAATAGACCATTGAAGCAGCTTCTGCTGGAGGGAGCGTTGGAGTGGCTTCCTCTTCAGTTCGATTACCCTTGCGAATCCATGATCCTTGACTGACCATCTTTCTCATGTTGAAGAAGTCCTTGAATGTCGGTGAAGGGACTTCATGCTGAGCCTCAGTCCCCAGGCGTGGTTTACATGGTTTGCTCGCAGCGGTTGTTGTCGAGCCTGGTATGAAATATATTGCACGTTGTTTCATCATTGTGGGAGTCGTGCATGTGGTATTGGAGTTGGAGTTGTCGCGCAGGATATTGTATCTCGGTAGTTTTCCTCTTGATGCTTCAGGGAACTGCTTGCAGAAGGCTGAAGGTTGTATCGCCTGTTGGTGAGATATATGCCCCTACGAACATTATGAGGCTCTTCGGCATGCCTGGTTCTTTCTATCAGGGAATATGTTGTTGTAGATGAGCTTTCAACAGCTCCAGAGGATGACCGAAACGCGGATTCTCCAACATAGCATGATAGACATGTGCCACTGTCTGATAAAGTGACTCGCCCGGATCGTTTTCGGTATGACGCGTGGACATCGTTATCTTCTTGAGGCTGCTCCCTTGAGGTATCGGCTCCAGTGGAAGATTGACGTGATAGAGCGTTGATACGTTGCACCGGCATTCTTTAAACCAAATGGCAGCATGGTATAATAAAATTTCCGAGAGGAGTTCGAAAAGATATCTTACTTGCATCATGCTCGTACATCCTTATCTGGTTGTAGCCGCTACATCCATCCATGGAGGAGAACATGCCATGTCCGCTGGTTGCATTTACTAACATGTCGATGTTAGGTTGAGGAGGATTGTTTTTGGAGCAGCACCTGTTCAAGTCTCTGAAGTCTATGCAGCACCTGGTCTCACGCTGAATTGCCTCGGAGATTGTTTGACCGGCTTGGATCGGAGGTTGTATGAATGATTACACAAGGTCGAGCTGATGGAGTTCGGACTAGGATATTCCTTATCGTCGAGCTCATCAGTTGTGGAGTTGGTTCCATCATGTAGCTGTCGCGGGGTGTCCAATATCTCCTCTTGTGTTTCGTCGTTCTTGCAGCATTCAATTAGGCAGAGAGACTGGGTGCCAGTTTCTTCTGATAATTGTTAACAACGGCGCTGGTATATTGTCTTCCCCTTCTGATCACGGCTTGCCTCGAAAGTGCGTTTCATCTTCGTGTGAACGTGGGTCGTGGCTTTACATGATGGAGAAGAATGTTTCGTCAGCAAAGATGCATCGTGGGTACCAGCCCTCAACTTTGAATCCTTGATGCGTGCGGTGACATGTAGGGCACGGTTGTGACCTTCCTCTGGTTGATTGCAGCAGAATGCCTCCGTGCGCTGATTCTTGAGGCGGATCGTTGTGAGGATCAGTCCCCAGTGTAGGAGTCTCCATGACAGGACTGCTCATATCTGATGTCGCTTCTTTGATCAGGTCCATGTAGGTCCGTGCCGCTGAAGTACCTCTTTCTGAGTTGCGGCCATATTCGTTCGAGTCTTGGCAAGAACTTCCTGTTTCTCCATCAAGTCTGAAATGGTAATGGACGGTGGTCCTCCTCTTGCGCCTCCTGCTCCTCGTCCTGATGGGGGAGTGAAAGTTGTTGCTCTGGTGACTACTGGAGGCGTTACACTTGATGAGATGCCAGGATTTGCAGCTGCTCTGGCTCTGGTAATGGGAAGTGTTGTAATATCACTGTTGAGTGATCGAATTGAACGTTCCCATCCTCTGTACTCACGTGTTTCTTGATTGATCTCTCCTTCCTCAAGCGTTTCTTCACTTAGTTGAAAGGTCAACGTGGATTGAACAGTCTTCCGGGCTTCGACAAGGGTCTTGAGATATAAATCTTCCAAATAGGGATCCGTAAGATGCAGGTTCCATTTCTTTATCCTAGACGTTGTAGTACTCCGGAAAAGTATTTTCCTCTGTGGAGTTGCCTCGGGTCTTCATTGTTGACTGGAACATGTTGTTCATCTTTCCTGAGTCTCTTGCGGCTACGCGCTCTCTTTGCCTCTCTACCGGTAAAGGTGTGACTCCTGGCTAATGATTCAGCATTTCTTGCGCTGCCTGAGTAGATGCTCGTCGACCCTTCTTGTAATTGTGCTGCTATATCA
The DNA here is from genome assembly GCA_023531295.1 of Papaver armeniacum. Taxonomy (NCBI): domain Eukaryota; kingdom Viridiplantae; phylum Streptophyta; class Magnoliopsida; order Ranunculales; family Papaveraceae; genus Papaver; species Papaver armeniacum. The sequence goes on along the minus strand of JAJJWW010009747.1, from coordinate 80,653 downwards.
TTCAAAAGGCGAAATATCTCGCTCTACCTTCTGGTGATACCGGCTTGATTTGCCAAAACATCCTCCAGCGTCCTAGCTATGCTTCCCATGATATCTGAACCACCTGTGGTTTCCGGATACATTGCGAGATGGAAACCGAAAAATTGAGAATTCAATTTTTTGTGCAACCGATAGATCAATCTCCCACTGTGGTCGCCAATTGTTGATGGGTGAAAACTACTCCTGCCGAATTTGGTAATTTGGGGTGTGATGAGGAATGAATTTAAACCTACAACAAATGCACTGCGCGGTGAGTGCTTGTAGATTCGAGAGATCAATCTGTGCAAGTCCGGCCTAAACCAAGAAATGGCCGTTCCAGACTTGTTTCGGTCACAAAGTGAAGGAGATGGGGTTGATCTTAGGGAGGGAAGCGAAGAAGGTGTTGAGATTGTGAAGATGTAAGCTTGCTTATGACTTGTAACAGAAATATGAGCAAGCTTACGGTTGATGCAAGCAAGCTCGGGTGTTTGAATACGATGTTGTATTAACACTTGGTTTCTGTCGACTGAACTTGTGTTGTTCTGTTGTCTTGTCTTGTTTGAAAATAGGGCGGAGAACCTATTTATACAAGTCATTGAGCCTTATTCACGTTTCTCGTGGGAAGTGGAGGAAGTGGAGTGATGGAGTAGTGGAGTTGTGTGTCGGTTGCCACACGACCCGTCTTGCCCACTTCTCCGGTTCATCTCTAACCGTCCATGACTTCCTAACACGTTCTTGTAATGGCGCGTTGCACGCCGCACGCCGTAAACCGCCGGACCAATACCCCGATAAGTATCCCCGATTTGTGACATGATTGATAAACTGGAATGTGGATCGTGGATCCACGGAAGATAGCATGTAATCTTTGAATTGAATAACTGCGTTATTCGTAAAGTCGATACTTGTGAGTATCGTGTGTATTTTATGCAAGCACCGCATTACAAAGGTGGTAAAGTGATGGGTAACGACTCCTCACTAACCAAATAACTCGACCAGGTTGTATAACCAAGCTGGTGAGGTCGGACGGATGAGATGATGTTTGAGACACTCATCTGCGACCGTCGATGAAATTAGGTTTTTTAAAGAGGTGTGCAAGCATCACTCTTTAGCTTGGTAGAAACCAAGCATGGGAAAGGTTTTGAAGAGGATCGACCGGGCATGTGTGTAGACAACACGCCGGTGAGCACGTCCATACTTCACTTTCCCAAGAAGGCGCGATCTAAGCCACTCAATTCGACCGGTAAAGTTGAGTGGTTGAGATCGATTTGCGATAGGAGTTTGATGCCGCAAGGAAGCCGCGCGCCATGCTCTCTTCCGGCGCGTTTTCCAAGACGACCTTGCTTGGTCGGTCTTGGCCGGTTGGCTTGGCGTGAAAGTGGCGGGCTGATGTTCACGCCCATGTCTCACCGTCTCATGAAAACGCGATCTAAGCCACCCAATTCGTCCCTGAAGTTGAGCGGTCGAGATCAATTTAGGATTTGGGAGGTGTAACCGCGAGAGTTTGAGTGGACGTTTTGGGTTGGCCGGGAATGATGTGCCTTGGCCGACCGTATGAGGAGATAGATGGGCCCGCGGTGGTCATGCCTGGTATGACCGACCTGCTAATCTAATCTGGGACCCTCCGTTAGTGCCGAGAAGATGGACGCTCGTGATGCTCAAAACCCTAGCTTTGGTTTTCAAAGCCGTGCGCCTCCTCCCGTTTGGGTGACGATTTTGTCACGGCCAAACATTGTTGGTTTTGACCGATTGGTCAATTGTGTAGCGGTCACATGGTGGTTGTGTCGACATGCTCCGGCCCTTTGAGTCTACATCTACACCCTCCATCTATGCCTGCGAAGATGGATGGTTGAGACCGTTTTGCGGCACATGTAATATGCCGCAATCCCTAATTTAGGGTTTTCCGTCATAATGCTTGGTACGAACGGTTTTCTTTTGGCAAGCTGAGGCCGTGTATTCCATACCTGCTTGTGGGTGATGGAATTGATCTCGGTCATCCAATCAGGCTTGTGGAGTCGGATGACTGCGATCGATCATATCCGGCAAGGCGAGGCCGTGTGTATTCCATACCCTTGTGGGTGATGGAATTGATCTGTGGTCATCCAATCATGCTTGTGGAGTCGGATGACTGCGATCGGATCATATCTCGGCAAGCCGAGGCCGTGTGTATTCCATACACGCTTGTGGGTGATGGAATTGATCTGTGGTCATCCAATCATGCTTGTGGAGTCGGATGACTGCGATCAGATCATATCTGGCAAGCTGAGGCCGTGGGTATTCCATACCATGCTCGGGGTGATGGAATTGATCTGTGGTCATCCAATCATGCTTGTGGAGTTGGATGACTGCGACCAGATCATATCCGGAGAATGTTCCGATCAAGTCCGGATGCTCAATCGGGCTAGTATAACACACCGAGAGGGGCTCAATCGGGCTAGTATAACACACCGAGAGGGCTCGGGCTAGTATAACACACCGAGAATCGGCACCAGTACGGGTATTTCGTACATGGTTTCATTATAGTGCTTGGAGGTTCGTGTTACTCGTAAGAGTAACACTCGATCGTCATGCCACACAAGTAATGATTCATTATAGTGCTTGGAGGTTCGTGTTACTCTGTAAGAGTAACACTCAGTCGTCATGCCACACTGATAATGAGTACAGGAAATACAAGGCTGATATGGAATTCACAGGAAGGGATTGTTGCTACATGCTCCATTCTTGGTGAATTAAGTGAGGAGTATCCGTCACTTATAAACGGCTTTATCTTTTACAAGATGTCAGCGCATGATTTTTCAGGTTTTTTACAAATTTAACCTTGAACGAAAATCCACCATCAACAATGATATAACAAATTTTTCTTGTTTTTTTTTTTTTTTTTTTTGAAGAGAAAATAAAACAAATACAAATAAAGATAAAATAAAATAAAATTGCAAGTACAAAGGCCATGGTGCAAGTACTTGACCGCTTGATTCTTCACAACTTGTATGTCTTGATATCATAAACTTCTTGAACTCTCATCTTGATAATTTTCGCTCTTGTACATAAGTCTTCAACATGTAGAAATTCCGCTCCTTGTCTTGTTGCTTTACTTGAATCTGAAATCTGCTCATTTTTGTATCGTTTCCTGTAAACCTTGAACGTATTCAACTTTCCTTCGAATTTGTGATGCTCCTCTTGTTGATGATGATGCTGATGATGATGATGATGTTTCTATGGACCTGTTGGTGTAGAGAGAGATAAAGTGGATGGTGCTAACTGCGAACAAGATTGCAATTGGTATGTAAGTTAGCAATTCTATGTAACCATCATGATTGATAAAATAACACTCAAGATATCGAAGTAGTGCTTCTATTGGTGGGAGGTTGGGTAGCTCACCATTCTACCCGGAATTAACGTACAGTGACACACACTCTAAAAGCACATATTTAAACATGTACAAAGAATTGAAGGTCGGTGCCTCACATGACGTAACAATAGGTAGTCTCCACTATAGGGGATAACAACTCTAATATCGAATTTAGTCTGCACTTCATTTTCCACTGGCATGGTTAAATCCAACTTTAACTCTCAAAGAAGCAAGAAACCTGATCACATTCTCTGGCATCTTTAAGTTCAATCACTCTTATGAGAATTTCGATGTAATCTTAGCGACATGTATACTATGTGACTCTAAACTAACTACAAGTTGGAGTTTTTATGCAAATATGTACAAAAAAGTGAAAAAAAATATATATGCAAAATACTCCCCCACATTTAAACTTCACATTGTCCTCAATGTGTAAAATCGAAAGTTCTGAATTCTGACGTGACAGCAGATAAAACGCAAAAATTGTACAAATTGGTAAGGAATTTGGAAAAACTCCATTTCGCAAAAATTGTTCACCTATGTCTTTTCTACAAAGTTTCAAAAGGGAACAATGTTTCGATAAAAGGTCTGCGATGTTATGGTCTCTGGACTGAACTACGTGCAGTCTGAATTTTTTCGGACGAAAAGGTATTCGTCATAATTTTCTTCTAAAATAGATTCCGGACTCAATGAAATTAAACATGGAGATTCAAATATGATATGAAAACAAGAAAAACAAAAAATAAAATGGTTTAATATACAAAACCTATGGGTTTCCTCCCATTTAATGCTTGGTTTAAAGTCGTCAGCCCGACTTGGCATTCTCCTTGTTACTCCTCTCAAGGGAGTAAACCTCGAAACTCAAGGGAGTTCACATCCATTTTTTCGCGTTGAACCTCCCATAATTCCTTGTGCTTTTCCCCATCACCCAAGAAGGGATACTTTAAGTGGTAAGGAGGCTTAGGTTCTAATTTGAGTGCCTGCACAACAAAATATAAAGCAATTTCATTAGTAATTGGCTAAGGAATATAAGTAGAAGTATCAAATTGGACTTTCTGTCGTGGCGCAAAAACACCACAATTTTTCACGAATTCAGCAACCAAGTACACGTCCAAAAGTGGTAAACCATGGGCGCCTAACTTACTCCCACGATCATCAAACACCTTATGATCTAACGAATCATCAACATCAATAGAGAAAACAGAGTGGACATCACTCGGATACTGCATTGCTTTAAAAATATTAAAGCGTATAATTTCTTTATCAAACTCCATAGTGAGTGTCCCACTATCGACATCAATCTTCGTCTTTGCAGTTTTCATAAACGGTCTACCAAGAAGTAACGAAGTAGAAGAATAATTTTCCCCACCCTGTATATCCACAACATAAAAGTCAACCGGAAAGATTAACTCATTCACTTGAACTAACACGTCTTCTACCAGTCCGTTCGGATATATATTAGACTTGTTTGCTAATTGAATATGGTAATCCCTGTCTCCTTTAATGGCCAGAGATTCAAAGAATCATAAATATCGGCTGACATAACGCTTATGGAAGCTCCCAAATCAAGTAAAGCACGCTTAAACCTCTTGGTAAAATAGTAATTAGCACGGTGAAACCCCCAGGATATTTGCACTTTACAGGCATCTTCTTAAGTAATATAGCAGAAGCACTTTCTCCCACCTGAGTAATTTCATTTGGAATCAACCTCTCCTTCTTTTTACACAAATATCTCAGAACCTTGGCATACATGGGTACCAATCTGATTGCTTCAATAAATGGGATGTTGATTTGCAGCTTGTAGAAAATATCCAGAATCTCATTATCTTGAATTTGCTTCTTAGACTTCGCAAAACGACTAGGAAAAGGAGGTGGTGTGGTAAAAGTAGGAACTGTGTCCTTAGGTTGTTCGGTTTAGGTTGGTTTTTCCTTGGGAACGCTTTCCACCTCTACTTCCTCATCCAAGTCGTGACTAACCTTTTCTTGTTGTTTTGGCTCTTCCGATTGCTTCTCACTCCTCAAAAGTACTGGATTAACATTTTCTCTTTGATTGACAAAGGTTTGTGATGGATACTTTGTGAAGTCTGTGCTTTTAGTTGATTCATGTCTGTAGTCAACTGTCATATCTGTTTTTGCATAATTGCATCTTGACGCTGAGCATTTGCATCATTCTTTGCATCATCATTTTCATCATCTCCTCAAGACTTAAGCTTTGAATCTGTTGTTGAGGTTGAGGCTGTGGTTGTGGTTGGAATTGTGATTGTGATTGTTGAAAACCACTTTGTCTCTCATAAGTATTTGGAGCTGCAACTTGCTGATTTGTATAGATGAAATTTGGATGATCTTTCTAACCTGGATTATAAGTATTATAATAGGGATCATACCTTGTCCTATGATTAGGGAACACAACATTCACCTGTTCAGACTCTTCTTTATAAGTAGGAATAATCACTGCCGCCATTCGTTTTACTACCTTCTCTATGTTATTCATCCGTTTCTCTGAATGTGCAGACTCTCCCATCTCGCTAACTCTTCTGACATTAGAGTTGTTTCTGGTGTAAAATTGTTGAGCATTGGCAGCCATACTCTCAATCAAACTGGTTTCCTACGAGATTGTCTTCTCAGTAAGTGAACCACCGGCAGCTGCATCAATCAAATTCCTCTGTTCTAGAAGTAAACCTTTATAGAAATACTGAATGATGCGTGTTTATGATACATTATGGCGTGGGCAGATTGCTTCCAACCTCATATATCTCTCCCAGTATTCATATAGAGACTCCCCAGACATCTGTAGAATGCCACTAATCTCCTTACGAATGGATGCCACTTTGGAAGTAGGAAAATACTTCTCTAGAAATAGCTTTTTCATCTCATTCCATGTTGTAACACTCCCTGGAGGAAGATAATACAACCATTCTTCTTCCAAATCTGTCAATGAGAATGGGAAGGCTTGTAGCATAGACATATCTTTTTCTGCGGTTGCATGCCTCAGACTTGTCATCGTGTTCAGGAACTGTTGAAGGTGTCGATTTGGGTTTTCACTTGGATGTCCCTTGAACTTTAGTATATGATGAAGTAGATCCGACTTCAGCTCCACTGGGTTAGTGATTGTAATGCACAATGGTTGCGAATCTAAGCATGGAGATGTCAACTCTCCTTATCTCATCTCCTGAGGTGGAGGTGGTGGATGATTTGCGTCGTTTACCATCTCTGACGTAGAAGGTTCTTGGTGCGACTGATGATGTGCTTGTAGCACCGTTCCCTTGCGAGTTTGAATGTCATACCTCGGTAATCCCACTGTTTTGGCACCAGATATTAGGTATCTGAAACCAAAATTCTAGAAAAGAAATATCAAAAACTAAATAGAAAATCTGAAAACAAAAATAATTATAAAAAGAAATAACAACTAAAGCTACCGACTGCTCCCCCGGCAGCAGTGCCAAAAATTGATGCTTGTCGTAGGTGCACAAATTAATTCACTTACATTCTACTTTACTAATGAATAATATAATACTAAATAAGATTCGTTCCCGCGAATAGCAGGAAGATTTAGTTGTCAAAATGTCACAATGGGGGTTTTGGTTTAGATTTTAAAGCAATGAAAAGTAATTAAGATTACAAGCAATGGAGAGAAATATGATCAGGGAATCCTTCTTCGTTACTAAACCGTCATCAAGTTATTATAGTCATCCATTAATACAATTAATCACAGATTATTACCAATCGTAGAATAACAGCTAGATCATTGTTATCCCCTATATTCCTTAAATCATTGAATACGGAAGCTCTCCAATACCAGATTCTATTCGTCTAAACCACCTACTAGTAGCTCACTCAAGGTGTAATTTGGACGAATGCTTTATCTTTTGCGAATTATAGATTGATCCTAGTAGTTAGACTCTTAGATCAAGGTCCACTTTCTAGTGTTGTTTATACACACAATTGCTACACAGAACTCCTCTGCAAGGTCTTGTGTTCTCTACTTTTGTATGAATTATTTGACAATTACTTATCTCCTAACTCAATACTAGCATTTGATTGAATTAACAAATTAATTCACATGGCCACCTAAACAATGTATCAATCAATCATAAATATTCTAATTAGTATAAACAATCAATAATCATGTGAAGAACTTCAAAATAGATTTATATAATAACTCAAATCATGTCTAGAACTTAAAGTTCATGCCCTATCACTAAGAAGTTTAGCTACTCATGGGATTAGCAAAATCCATGAGTTTCATATGATAAAATGGTAAAGAAATAGTTACGGTGATGGAAATAGCTCCAAACCCTAGCTTTTCTTCCTTGTATTCTTCTCTCCAAAAACTTGATTAAAGATTAAAAGATTGAAGTATCTCTTATATAGGTGTCCAAAATGTAGCGGCACCCGTGTTCTAAATCCGGTAGAAATAATATGTCAACTTGCCAAAATCGCACCAAAACTATCCGAAGTAGCTTATAGCAAGTCTGGTTGTGTACTAAAGTTCTCCAAATAACTTTTGGGCTTGCAAACAAAACTGGTGAAGTCCGGTCCAAGAGATCTTCGTTGGTTTGTCAGTTTCATGGAACTGACAACCTACTCTTCTTCCTATTGATAGAATCACGGACACACATCACCCCGTGAAAAATAACTTCCCCTAGATTTTCAGTTTTCTCCCGTCAGAATCACAGACAGATAGGTCACCGTGAAAATTCAAAGTCCTAGATTTTTTCTTCTCGACCAAAACTTCCTCGGATACTCTGGTAACCGTGAGTTTTTGATTCCCCTGGATTTTCAACTCAAGCCGATAACTCCCGTGTATACCAGGGTCTCCGTGAGAAAGATTTCATCCTAGATTCCAAAATTCGTTCATACTCCCACTTCATTCCAACTGTTCTCCGTTACCAGTTCTGTGAACTGCAGACTCGAGCATGTTCTTCATTCCCTTGCATCTGATCATCGACCACCATCAATCACCCTTCTGTCTTGTCACTCGAGTTCACCTCATCCATCTTCACTGGCCATCATTAGCAGCTCCACTACATTACCAGCATCACACCACCACTCGTTACTATCCTCAACATCAACAGTCAGCTTCATCTTCTCACTACCAAGCTCGATAAAACAGATATAACTCCTTTTATTCCTTCTCTGTTCTTAATTATAAGCATCACCACGAGCTCTACAAACTGAAGCTTCTCCCCCGGTCTTCTCAGCACAACCGAGTCCATCATGATCACCAATGGCAGCAAGGATCTATCGCTACCAAAACCAAACGCCATTTCGAGAATACCTCAGCCAACACCACCACATACTCCTCTGCAACAACATCTAGCTCAATTTCTTTCGTCAGCAGACTCAAGACCAGTTCGGGATTGTTTTTTTTTAACCAAAAGCACTTCGTAACAAACTTTTACCAAATATTGTGTTTCGTAAAAGATTTTCAAAGTGCTTTTAGAGAAAAGCACTTCCATTTTAGGCCTGCTTTTAAAAGCTACTCAACACTAGCTTTAAAAAGCTGAAAAAGCAGAAGTTGTGGACCCACATAATTAGATTTAATTAATTCTCTATTTTAACCTTGTTATTTTCCATTTTTTATTTTAAAATAATAAATAATAATTAGAATAAGAATATTTTTTTGAAGCAAACATAATCATAAAATTATTTAATATGATAAAAATAATTATTAAAAAATAAAATAAAAATTATTTATATTATATTAAATATATTAGAATTAGAAATCTAATTTACTATTAATACATTGTATTTAAAACTAATTTTTAAAACATGTCTATTTTTGTTATTAGCTACATCACTAGCACTTTAGAATATCGATTTACCAAACAGAATTTACAATTTGTTAATTTCACAACGCTTTTTAAATTATAGTTTACCAAACATCATGTCGCTTTATTATCACAAAGACAAGATAGCAACGCACAACACAAAGACAACAAAAAGCATTTTTTTAAAACTCACAACAATACCAAACTAGCCTTCAATCAACTGCCATCAACAACAAGCTTCAATCCATCGCTACTGCCTACCATCAATCTCCGTCGACTGCCAATGGCAGTTACCTGATTTCAGTTCCCTAAAGTAGTCGCCTGGACGATAAGGAAGAATATGATGGTTGCATCCCCAAGTAATCCGGACAACTACCTATATAAATTCAAGCTTTCAGTTATCAGTCTTGGAAGACTGACAGTTCAGTTTCTTTCCTAGGCTGTCTTGAGTAATTCAGGCGGATGCCTTTAATTAGACAAGCGGATCCCCTATCCCATTATCTTTTTATTTTAGCCATGTCTTGCTGCTGAAACTAATAAAGATCTTATTGGTGTTAAAGTCTCTAGGTAAGCTCCTCCTATAACACACTTGCTTTTTGCTGATGATATTCTTATATTTAGCCAAGCTAATATGAATCATGTTGATAATGTATACATATTCTTCAGGATTTTGGTGATCTTTCTGGTCAGATGCTAAATTTTTATAAATCTTGTGTGTATTTTAATAATAATCTTTCTCCTGATATTTGTTATGAACTTTCTAATGCTCTTAATATGTCTTTAGTTACTGATTCAGAGAAATATCCTGGAGCTCCTTTGTTACTTGGTCATTCTAAGGTGAAATCTTTTGATCATATAGCTCAGTCCTTTGAAGCTATGCTTAAGAACTATATAGGTACTACTCTTAATCAAGCAGGTAGGTCTACCTTAATAGATTCAGTTTTGGATTCCTTACCTACTTACCAAATGAGTTTTTTTTTAAATTCCAACTACTCTAATCAGTAAGTTGGATTCCTTGCAGAGAAATTTTTGTTGGGATCATAAAATTGGTAAAGAAATTAAATTTATTGCCTGGGATAACATTAATAAGTCTAAGGATTTGGGGGTCTAGGTTTTAGAGACTTAGAGACTTTTAATGTTGCTCTCGTATGCAATCTTGTTTGAAAAACTGATAGGAGCCTAAAGTACATCGTTTGAATATTAATTTCGTATTCTTTTCTTAGTTATATCTCTTGTATTTTCTGTATATTACGCTTTGTTTTGCTTTTACAGGTACTTTGGAGTCATGTGACGTAAAAGCAATAAGTGACTAGTCAACGGACTCAAAGCTAGCAAGGATGAAAGTCTTCGAGAGTGGATTCACCGAGCCGGGTGATTACTATGAAGAATTTCTAGGGACAGACATGTCTCAGATAAGGGCCACCTTCCTCTTTTATACACAAACTAGGTCGTTACATACATTATTCGGTTCAGTTTTCTCTTCACTGAATCATAAAGAACAAGAGCTGCACCTGTAGTTGCAGGAAATCCCACAACACACCCGTTATCATATCTTGATACTAATTTCTAGATCTAAACATATTAATCATATAAATCTCAAAATATAAGTGCTAGAAATTTAAATAGACACACAAGATTTTTTACATGGTTCGATCAATGTGATCTACATCCATGGTTCTTCACTATAATTTTTGGAATTACATAAATATTACATTTAGAATCTCCATTAATGAGTATTTGGAGCTTTCTAGATCTAGTTTTAGGGAAGAAGATGATAAAGAAAATAAACTCTCTCTCTATAAATGTGTCTTTTTTCTCCCTCTCTCTGTTACCAAAAATTGTCTCTCTCTTGTCTTTCCTGCTCTCCTCTTTATATAGGTATTTACATAGTGGGTGACAGCTAATCTAATATTTATTTTCGGATCTGGTTTGCGAGACTATCGCAAGCATACAAGTTTTTATTTCGCAACATTCTTAAATCTCGCAAGATCTTAGCATCTTTCTTGTTTTTCTACCAACGCCATCATTCACGTCGTTTCTGTAATCAACCTGCGATGCCTTCGTAATGTTTTGTAAATGGTTCTGTTGTTGCGAGATTCTGGTCCTACATCTTGCCTCTTTTTTCTTGAATATTGCTTGAAGAGCGATCTTTAAGAAAAAATCCATTGTTGTAGTAGTCTTTGATTTTTGTTGATGAAGGAACGAGCGAAAGAATATTGGACTTGAAAAGTACGTACTTGCCTCTATTCTTTTGTGAAGTTCCGAAATACTAAGAAGTAATTAGAAGCATCATCCTGAAGTATACGAAGTATGAAGTATCCTTGAAGAAGTATAAGAAGTACTCAATCCTCGAAATATAAGAAGTATCTATCCTTGAATAAGAATAAGAAATATTGCCTCTGTTCATGCGAAGTTATTATTCCATTTTTGGTGAGGATTCTTGCTATTTGATGTAGTTTTAATTGTGGTAAGTAGAGTATCGTTCGCTCGGACTTTTTTAAAGATTTTGATTTTAGACTTAATGAAAGAAATACTAAAAATAAAGAAAAGGTTTTAACAAAGTTGAGAGATACTGGGACTTAGGATTCCACCAAACTTCTTTTTCTGTGGTTCAATTATTAATTCTTAGACAATAACAGCTCCAAAAACAATACCTATTGACTCTAAATCTTTGCCAAGGTAGATTTTATAAAACATTAATTGTAAATGGTAAGCATGGATTATCAAAACACCTAAGCTAAGCATAACCCATCAAACTAAATCACAACTAATTAATTTAAAATCATAATTCAAATTATTTTAATGCAAAAGTCGTAAAAAGAATTAAATAAAGTTACCACAGTGATGAGAATTGGCTTCCTCCGTCATCCCAGCGATGGGGTTTAGCTCCTCATATAAAAAAACACGCACAAAATAATAATCCATAGCTCAAAAAGGTGTTTTATTGAAGAAATTGTATTACACAGAGATTTGTAACGCTGTAGTGGTGTTACAAGCGTTACCGTTACAAGTTTCTAAGACTGTCGAAGAACGATAGTTGTTTGACTCTGTCGTTGAATTTAAGTCTGCTTACGCGAGTCTGTTCTTCGTGTTCTTCAGAACGACACTTCTAAAGTGTCGTCTGCAACTCTTTTCTTCCTCTTCACCTGCTGCTGCTGCAACTCCTCCTGCAGCTTTTCTGAAGCTTCCAATCGACCCCCAGACTCTCCTGTCACCTTCTATGATACTCGAACAAGGTATTTATACACCACGGCTCCCTATCTAAGGTAAATCTTCACCGAATATACTAATTCCCTGCCTTGCAAGTTAAGGAAAAATTCTTTCCAACTCCCCTTTACGCAGGTTCCCTGGGTTATCAAAAACTCTTCCAAAGATAGATTTCAAAAAATCAGGGAAGATATTGTCCCTTTATTCTTCATGTAACTTCCATGTATAACAGAGAAACCCGAGAAAGTTCCATGTTTAAAATATCCGTGTAAATCCCTATTCTTCTCGATTCGAAACTCCTACCGCCCCTGTCTTATCGCAACAGGCTAATACCAAATCATCACCGTGAAAATCTCCGGCTCAATCTCGTCCAAATCTTCTAACTTGAAACCCGATGAATACCTTTCCCTGTTTTGCTCCAAACAAAAATTTAGCCCAATTTAATCGAGTCTGGTGGACCTACCAACCCTGTTTAGTCCAAACAGGCCCTGAGCAAATGAAATATGTGATTGAATCTCGCTAACCCACTTCCAAAATCCGATCAAACTTTTCCGCAGGTGAAAGCTTATTTTCCCGCCAATTTCTGGATTTTGAATTGTTAAAGAAGAACAGCCCCTTATCCGATTAATGGGGTGCCAATAGCACTTGCCTTGAGGTTGCCGCTTATCAACTGGGTTGCCCCTTATCCAAACTGGGAGGTCCGAATAGTAATTTTCTCCCACGAGCGCAAATACCACTTTTCGAGCCAATTTCGCCGCAAAAGCTTATTTCTCCAAAAGCACCTACAAAAACATAAAATAATCAAATAACTACAAAATCGAGCACTAACAATACACATAATTGAGACCAAAATAGACACATAAATGCGTCTATCAAATACCCCCAAACTTATTATTTGCTAGTCCCGAGCAAATCAAATCTACAAAATAAAATCCTAACTCACTGTCGCAGGCATCGTCGATTGCATTTAGCGCATGCAATAAGCCTTTAAACCCCTAGGTGGCCCTAGTGGCCGAGTTATAGTCTCGGGAGGGTTTACCAGAGGTGTACCCACAAAACCTTTACTCCAGACTCTAGCTATCTATGCAGAACCTTGGAAGGCACTAAAGAATCTCCTTGGTTGGCATACTTATTGACTACGGGAGGAAGTACCACGATGCGAAATTCCAATTGATGTACACGAGTTTGCACTCAAGCATACTAAAATTCATATATAAGTCACGAGCTCTACTCGAGATAGTTTCGGACATCATAACCGGAGTCAACCAATCACATGGATAGATTATGAGATGGATATAGAAAAACGTAGATGGTTTTGATGTTGTCTAGGTGAACGGTGTTTCTCATATCTGTCTGAAGGCCACTGCCAAAATGAACCTATCCTAATGGACTGAGATATCGGTCTAGACTAATATCAACACATTGGCATATACAAGGGAACCAATGGTCGATAATCCTAACTCTAGGTCAACACAACTGGCATATACAAGGGTTCCAGTGGTCGACTTTATTGAATTTATTCTCGGATTGGTTGATGGTCTGGTCTCAATTTTTTTTTTTTTTTTTTTTTTTTTTTTAATCTCAATCCTCTATTTCACCCTAGCAGTGGTAACAACTTGAATCGTGAGCCCCACCTAATCACTTAGAGAAACATATTTTAAAGAAAACAAAATAAAAATAGAAGTGAAAAGGATTCAACGAGATATGGCGAAACTACCATGTTTTTTCTTTAATTCTAACACCTGAGCTCTGTGCTTTTATGAATAGACTCTTTAGATGTTTCCATCTAATCGATTGGTTCCTCAACTCCTACAACCAAAATGCTTCCATCCACTTAGATTAGTTAGTGCCATCCTTAATAAGCATAAATTTCTAGGCTCTGGAGTTTAACAATGCAACTAAAATGTTTCTCCCATACCCCCAAACTTAAATCTAACATTGTCCTCAATGTTCTAAAGATGAAATTAAAAGCACGAACAAGGAGAAACTGTTACCATTTGAAGCAAAAGAGTTTAAGGAAAGATATTACCGTGTTGCATGAGCATGGGTTACCTCCCAAGAAGTTCTAAGTTTAACGTCTTCAGCCAGACGTCAAATACCACAAAATGGCTAATTACCTTTCAAATCATATATCAATAGTCGAAACAACTGTGGGTCAACAAAATCAAATAAAATTGCCACAATTATTAGACAACTGCACCAAATCAGAAAAATTAATAGACAAAGCACATCCTCATCCAAAGTTTCCTGTAAGACAACTGAGTTTTTCTCATGGTGCCCACTTGGGCTTCATATGAGTGTCTTGACAAACAGATTTTTCTGAACTATGGGTTTCTAGTTGTTGGATTTCCTCTTGGAAAGTATCAGGAGGATCAGGTTGAGGAGTCGAGACTCAAGAAATACCTCATGTATACTAGGCTCGATTTCCAAGTTAGGGACTTCTACTAGGGCTACTTGACCATCACTACCCCCAAACTTAGGGTAGTCAGTATTCTTAGACAAACCTCTAACTATTGCTTGAATTTCCGGATCCTCGGAGTCTTTAAAATACTCAAGAGCTTCTTTTAGATCATTACCTCCAAACTTAGGGTCAACATTACTCTCCGTAAGGCCTAGCACTATGGCTTGAATTTCAGGGTCTGTAGAGTCTTTAAAGTACTCGAGAGCTTCTTCTAGTTCAACAGTTTGGTCACCTAACTGACTTAAGAGAATTGTCCCATCAAATTCATCTAAGGAATCACCAAATAAAGTGTCGTCCCAATTATCCTGAATTAGATCCTGAACTAAAGTGCTAATCATATTTACTTCCCTAATTCATCGAGAAGGTTGTCTATTAACATTAAAGACATTTAGTTCAAGTGGTCATATTACCAAAGGATATATTCATAAGCCCGGTCCTACGGTTGATGATAGCATTAGATGTGGCTAAAAATGGGCGACCTAAAATCACCCCAGTATTTGAGCACTAGGGTCCCGAACACGAGTTGAGTGTCTAGAACAACAAAATCCACTGGATAAATAAATTTATCAACCTCAATCAGAACATCCTCTATAACACCACGAGGGACTTTGACAGACCTATTAGCTAACTGTAGGGTCATTTTAGTCGGTTTCAACTCACCAAGACCTAGCTGGGTGTACACATGGTATGGGAGTAGGTTAACACTGGCTCCTAAGTCAAGTAATGCTTTATCAACCGTGTGATTACCAATCGTACAAGATATGGTGGGGCATCCGGGGTCTTTATACTTAGGGGTATGTTTGGTTGAGAATGATTGAACTTACGACCCATTAAAAAAGGCTTTCTTATGGACATTAAGCTTACGCTTTCGAGTACAAAGATCCTTAAGAAACTTGGCATAAGCGGGCATTTGCCTAATTGCTTCTAATAAAGGAATATTTATGTTTACCTGCTTAAAAATCTCCATTATTTCGTTGAAAGTCGACTCTTTCTTAGTTGGAACTAACAACGTGGGTATGGGGATCTGGGCACAAAATGAGACCTATCGGGAACCACATTGGCATCACCGTAAATTTTATCGGTCTCTTGATTAATGGCTCCTTCGGGGATCATCTTGGGAACTAGAAGGTGGATCTACGGTATGTCCACTATTAGGCATGGCTACCTTATTGTCTACCGTTTTACCACTCCTAAGGGTTGTTACAGAGTTCACATGATTGAACTCTTTCTCTCTAGAGGATACTTCATGAATTGCTCTAGTGTTGGGTAGTGGTTGACTGGGTGACTTGCCTAAAAGCTCTGCAATTATACTAACCTGATTTTTTAGCTCTGAAATAGCCTGAGAGTTTTCCTGTAAACCTTTCTCAACCGTTTGCTTAAACTCTGCATTGTTATGAGATAAGATGGCCAGAGACTCTTCTAAGCTCATGATTTTTTTATCCGACAGGTTCTGATACTGATCTGGCCCTAAATGGTTCTTAGTATACCCAAAACTTGGGAAAGCCTGGGAAATACTAGACTGGCCTTGACTCTGGCCCTTAGACCAAGAGAAATTCGGGTGGTTTCTCCAACCAGGGTTATAGGTATCGGAATATGGATCAAATCTCTGATGGTTTTCAAACCTAGAGTTGTTATAAATAGCATGAGCTTGCTCTTCGGATCTAGCATGGTGTGACCCTTGATTCATTTCTAAGGCCTCTAGTCGCCTAAGAATATCCGACCCATAATCTACTCTATCGATCCTATGGATAGGATTTCTAGGTATTTCTGGTTCTCTCATTGAAGCCCATTGCCTAGTTTTCTCGGCTAACTCGATGAATTCGTCGAAACATTCATCTGGGTCTTGATGGGTAAATTCTCCACCACTAATTGTTTCTACCTGCATACGGGTTTCACTATCAAGGCCCTCATATAAAATTTGGGCCATGTGGGCTTTTTCAAAGCCGTGATGTGGACACTGGTATAATAATTCACTAAACCTTTCTACATAATCATGAAGTTTTTCACCTAATTTCTGCTTAAAGGTTTGGATAGACTGCCGAACAGCTGCAGTCTTATAGTGTGGGTAGAATTTCTTAACAAATGCCTCTACAAGACCATCCCAGGTGGTAATTATTCTAGAAGGAATAAAATGATACCACTCTTTGGCTTTATCATAGAGAGAAGTGAAACAAACGTAACCTAAGCACATCTTTGGAGACATTCGGATAGTTCATTGTGTCACAAATCATTTCAAAGTCTCTTATGTGGGTATACGGGTTCTCATTCTCTAATCCCCTAAACTTACGTAGCATGCCAATAGTCTCAGGTCTTATATCAAACTCGGGACGTAGAAGGCGGTAGAACTACACTGGGTCACGCACTACCCTAGACGGGTTCAAACGATCCCTAAGGGTTTTTACTGAGACCTCATCATCCTTTTCCTCAACCATTTTGGCAAAATTAGAAGTATTAAAGATATTTTTCTCACCGTGAGAAGAACGACCAAAAATAGGACTTTCTAGACTAAGATAGTCGAGATTCTTGTTTCCTAAAATATCACTCCTAGGTTTTTCACGCATAAACCGTCCTAGAGCGTCTCTCTTACGTTCTGGCATACAAGAATTCAACAAAATGTGCACATGCAAATGCTGGGCTAACTAATTTAGGTAAGCTTGGGTTACCTACAAAGAAATATACCCAAAGGTACGAGGCTGAGGTTTGTGGACTTTCAGCTGGTAACTCCCATAAGGCCCAAGGCACGGGTTCAGCTTACTAATCCACTAGTTTTCCTAAACTTGGTAGTCTGAAGAAGATGCAATTGGTGTGTGCAGTGTTTTTTTTTTTTTTTATATATAAAAATAAAGTACTAAAATAAACACAAACAATATATACAAGTCCAAAAATAAGGAATAAAGAAACTAACAAAAATAAAAGGTCCAAAAAAAATAAAATCTTCGGCTTTCTCCTTTTATGGCAAGTCCAACCTTTCAACTTCCGTTTCAAGCAAAACCTGCACAACAAAGACAAAAATACCAAAGATGTAAAATAGAACAAAAGAATAATCTAAAAAAATAAAAATAAAATATATACAAAACCTAAAACCTAAACCTAATTACAAGTCCCCAAGCAATGCGCGCCAAAACTGATGTAGTTTTAATTGTGGTAAGTAGAGTATCGTTCGCTCGGACTTTTTTAAAGATTTTGATTTTAGACTTAATGAAAGAAATACTAAAAATAACGAAAAGGTTTTAACAAAGTTGAGAGATACTGGGACTTAGGATTCCACCAAACTTCTTTTTCTGTGGTTCAATTATTAATTCTTAGACAATAACAGCTCCAAAAACAATAACTATTGACTCTAAATCTTTGCCAAGGTAGATTTTATAAAACATTAATTGTAAATGGTAAGCATGGATTATCAAAACACCTAAGCTAAGCATAACCCATCAAACTAAATCACAACTAATTAATTTAAAATCATAATTCAAATTATTTTAATGCAAAAGTCGTAAAAAGAATTAAATAAAGTTACCACAAAGTGATGAGAATTGGCTTCCTCCGTCATCCCAATATGGGGTTTAGCTCCTCATATCAAAAACACGCACAAAATAATAATCCATAGCTCAAAAAGGTGTTTTATTGAAGAAATTGTATTAAACAGAGATTTGTAACGCTGTAGTGGTGTTACAAGCGTTACTGTTACAAGTTTCTAAGACTGTCGAAGAACGATAGTTGTTTGACTCTGTCGTTGAATTTAAGTCTGCTGTCGCGAGTCTGTTCTTCGTGTTCTTCAGAACGACACTTCTGAAGTGTCGTCTGCAACTCTTTTCTTCCTCTTCACTGTCAACTTTGCAACTCCTCCTGCAGCTTTTCTGAAGCTTCCAATCGACCCCTAGACTCTCCCGTTACCTTCTGTGATACTCGAACAAGGTATTTATACACCACGGCTCCCTATATAAGGTAAATCTTCACCGAATATACTAATTCCCTGCCTTGCAAGTTAAGGAAAAATTCTTTCCAACTCCCCTTTACGCAGACTTCCCGGGTTATCAAAAACTCTTCCAAAGATAGATTTCAAAAAAATCGGGAAGATATTGTCCCTTTATTCTTCATGTAACTTCCATGTATAACAGAGAAACCCGAGAAAGTTCCCTGTTTAAAATATCCGTGTAAATCCCCTATTCTTCTCGATTCGAAACTCCTACCGCCCCTGTCTTATCGCAACAGGCTAATACCAAATCATCACCGTGAAAATCTTCGGCTCAATCTCGTCCAAATCTTCTAACTTGAAACCCGATGAATACCTTTCCCTGTTTTGCTCCAAACAAAAATTCAGCCCAATTTAATCGAGTCTGATGGACCTACCAACCCTGTTTAGTCCAAACAGGCCCTGAGCAAATGAAATATGTGATTGAATCTCGCTAACCCACTTCCAAAATCCGATCAAACTTTTCCGCAGGTGAAAGCTTATTTTCCCGCCAATTTCTGGATTTTGAATTGTTAAAGAAGAACATCCCCTTATCCGATTAATGGGGTGCCAATAGCACTTGCCTTGAGGTTGCCCCTTATCAACTGGGTTGCCCCTTATCCAAACTGGGAGGTCCGAATAGTAATTTTCTCCCACGAGCGCAAATACCACTTTTCGATCCAATTTCGCCGCAAAAGCTTATTTCTCCAAAAGCACCTACAAAAACATAAAATAATCAAATAACTACAAAATCGAGCACTAACAATACACATAATTGAGACCAAAATAGACACATAAATGCGTCTATCACTATTCACTAGTGAACATCCACTTTGGAAATGATTCTTGTCGAGAAGATGAAGAACATAAAATGTTTTCTTGTTAATCCGTAGTTGCCTCTGTTCTTTATCTGTGAGGGTAGAATCCTTGAGAAAGTGTTGAATGAGCGAGTTGTCTCTTCATTCTTATCTTGCCTTTGTTTCATGTTTTGTGCTCATGCGATAGTATAATCTCTTCAAGTTGCTTGTTATTTTTCTTATAATCGAGCGAAATAATTACATCATGCGAAATAATCACATTCTGCGAAATTCTGAATACTTGTGCTAATATAATGCTTATGTGATGATTATGTTATGAAATGTGTATGCGATGTGTATGCCATGAAATGATTATGCGATGCTTTCATGATGCAAGTGTGATGCTTATATAATGAGAATGCTTATCTATTGCAATGTATAGCTATTTTTTGTGTTACTTAGCTCATTTTGTCGCAATTTCTTGAATTTTTGAATACAATTTCTACCTTTCTTGTTTCTCCCCGCACATAAAAGACAATTCTCTCGTTATTTGTATTCAAATGGAAGATTAAGCATAATCTCATGAGATGTTTTCCGCTTAATTTTGTCATTGCGACAAGATCGCGGGACGTCCTTACATTTTCATGTAATGACCCATTGATCTTGCCTTATCATTTCTCTTGTGTGGTCTTATTTTGCCTTCCTAGTTAAAGGTCTTATTTTGCCACCTCTCATTATTGCGACAAAATTGCAGGACGTCTTTACACTTTCACCTCTGCAGGATATTTTTCTTGCGACAATATGACAGGCCTAACTATTCTTGCGAACATAAAGCCCCATGACATTGTCGTCTTTGCGACGAAATCGCAGGACGTCTTTACACTTGCATGCAATGACCCATTGATCTCGTCTTATCTACTCTTTTGTATTTTTGCCTCTTCAGATTGTTGCACAAATATGACAAGCCTAAATATCCTTGCGAATATAAAGCCTCATGACATTTGCGTCTTTTTGACACTATCGGCTCCCTAATGGAGGGTGCCGTCCTTATCTTCCCCCTGGTTGCCCCTTCAAGGAGACGTACTTCTGCCATACAAGGCTAGCTCCTCCCATCCGGTCTTAACAACAACCATTTGTTTTCGCAGCCTCTTATCCCTTTTGCCTATAATGCTTATGGTTACGAGACTGCACCCTAAGTGGAGTTTTCTTAGGGCCGAGTGCAGCATAAGCCGAGACTTGCCAAGAATGGCCGAGACACTTCAAATGTCCCGGGCACCCTTGGCTCAACCATGTACCTCGGCGCCTTGGTCAAATGCTGACTCCTTAGAAGAGACCCTCGGTCGTCCAACCTAAGTCATAAGCTTAGATTGAAAATCCAAGGTACCTCTCCTGGATGGGTTTTATTACCCCCAATCTCCATGACTCAGGTTCCAGGGGCGGTGTAACCTTTTCCCTGAGCCACGCTGATACCCCCTTATATGACGTACTTTAGGTACTTTGCCTCTTACGAAATTTTATTCGCGAACTAGGGTGTACGCCATAAAGGTTCATCCCATTATGATTATTTTGTCAATTCTTCTTTATATGTAATAGGTACCCCCTACTATGACGCACTTTAGGTACATTTGCCTCTTGCGAAATTTTGATTTCGCCATAGTAGGTTCGCCTCTATCTGATTATTTTGTTGATTCTTCTGCATATAAGCTCTTTTGTAATGTCGCTGATCATTGATAATCTCTTGTCATTTTCTGTGCGAAATTTTCGCATGTCTTCATTCTTTCATTCATTCTTCCATTCTTTTATCTTCATGTTAAATATCATATCATTTGAAGCAAAGCAAATATTCAAGAGAAATATATAAATTAATCTGCGAGATTTTTTTTTTTTTTTTTTTTTCGAATCTTTGTAATTTTGAAATCTTTAAGATCTTTGAAATCTTGAAATCTTTAACTTTGAAATCTTTGAAATCTTTGTAATTTTGAATTTTTTTTTTTTTTTTTTTTTTTTTTTTTTTTGAAATCTTAGTAATAGTGCGAATGTATCGCTTTCTTTTAAATCAAATCAAGAATCTTTTTACTCGATGTAAAAGAGATATTCTAGAGAAATATATAAATTGAATTTTCTCGATTTTCTGTAATTTTGAAATCTCGAAATCTTTGTAATCTTGAAGTCTTTGTACTCTTGAAATCTTAGTAATCTTTATAATCTTGCGATTGAATTGCTTTTTGTAAATCAAATCAAAAATCTTTTTATTCGTTCTTAGTATAAATTAAAGTGTTCAAGGAAGTGGTACTTAGCTTTCATGTGATTGTCATTCATATCGTCTCTTGCGAAGTATATGACTTGCTTGCGAAATTGGCATCCTTGAAATGTATGAATGTCGCACAAAGAAATGTAATTATCGCGCAGCAAAAAAAAAAATGTGAGAAATGAGATTTGAACCCTTGACCTGCCTCTTGCATATTCTCGCACCATACCAACTATTCTAACCCTCTCTTTTATAAATTAATTTGCGAAATAATCATCAACTTTCTTCTTCAAGGCGAAATAATCAAAGTCCGTGCGAAATTTCGCGTAACAAAAATAAATGTGCGAGAAACAAGAATTGATCCTGCGACCTGCTACTTGCATTCACGCCTCTTGACCAACTGTGTAAGCTTCTTCTTATGCAAAATTATCGCACACTTGTTAAAACTTGTCTTCCTCTGGTAGTCTAAAAAGATGCGAAAATTTCGCGAGATGATGGGAATTGAACTCAAGTCCTCAAGCTCATTGTCTCCACCTCTGACTAACTTTGCTGGCTTCTGTTTGCGAAATATCTGTGCGAAATAATGACTTATTTTCTTCTGTGCGAAATACCCTTGCGAAATATCCATGCAAAAAATACACGTTCGTTGGGATTTGAACATGTGACCATGAACTCATTAACTTCGCTGATGACCAACTATGCTACCTCTTGTTTGCGAAATAATGAAACTATATTGCGAAATTATTCATTTTTTCGCCCTCTGTAAAAAGAAGAAAATTATGCTCATGCAGCGAATTCGAACTTGCGACCACAAACTCACATCTTGTTTTTTACTGGACCAACTGTTCAAGTACCTCTCTGCGAAATTAACGCATAAATTTTTTCCTTATTCTTTTATTCGCCAATGAAAATGAGAAGAAAATGAAAAATATGTGTCTCTGCGAATTCGACCCTGTGACCTATTTGTTGTTCGCTCAACCTTGAACCATCTGTGCGAATTTCTATTTGTGATAGAAATTGCAGCGTTTGCCTCTTATCTTCTCTTCGCTTTCCTTTATTTCCTTCAACAATTTGCCTTTTGCTTTTTCTCCTGAACATGGAAATCTTCCATTGAAACTTTAATTTTCTTCCTTGAATTTCACCACATCAACTAATTTTTTTCTTTTCTTCTTTTCATGTCTTTGAATTGTTGATGATGTTTTCTCCCTGGAAGTGTGATTTCTTCCATGAAATTTCCATTTTTTAACCTAAACTTTGTAGATCTAGAAAAATATGTACAATAATTAATCTTCATAGAAACTTCTTGAACCAACAAATTACAGGAAGGATAAATCCTTTACTCCTCCCTGTTTCTAGCGCCAAAAATTTAGTTGCAGGAAATCCCACAACACACCCCTTATCATATCTTGATACTAATTTCTAGATCTAAACATATTAATCATATAAATCTCAAAATATAAGTGCTAGAAATTTAAATAGACACACAAGATTTTTTACATGGTTCGATCAATGTGATCTACATCCATGGTTCTTCACTATGATTTTTGGAATTACATAAATATTATATTTAGAATCTCCATTAATGAGTATTTGGAGCTTTCTAGATCTAGTTTTGGGGAAGAAGATGATAAAGAAAATAAACTCTCTCTCTACAAATGTGTCTTTTTCTCCCTCTCTCTCATACGTTACCAAAAATTGTCTCTCTCTTCTCTTTCCTGCTCTCCTCTTTATATAGGTATTTACATAGTGGGTGACAGCTAATCTAATATTTATTTTCGATCTGGTTTGCGAGACTATCGCAATCATACAAGTGTTTATTTCGCAACATTCTTAAATCTCGCAAGATCTTCACATCTTTCTTATTTTTCTACTAACGCCATCATTCACGTCGTTTCAAGGCGGCGCAGTCACGCATTCAACTCACAGAAACCGTCATGAACTTTGAAGTATGCTTAAAAGAGTAACCAATATTTTTCGAATGACTTTCCTATTAAGCACGTTACCCTATCGGTCTTGTTCTAGTCAGTATTTTAAGCTTGGGTACGCGTTTGGTATCGTTTTCCTAAGGCGGGCAAGAAGAGAACGGTGATGAAATCCGAACCCTTATCTTGTATGGCCAGGACTTTCCCTTTACTAGGAAATTAAAGCAGCCGTTTTCAATACCTCAACATATATGCATACAAAATCATCCAAAGAAACCCGCCGACGAGGATTCGCGGGTGTTTAGAATTCTTACCTCCCGTTCCAGACGGGGGATAAACCGTTGAAGTCGACTCGGGCCACTGACTCTTATGTCAGTGTACGAACCCGAGGGGCCGAGACAGTATCGTAACTGTCGTCCTTCCCTGCAACAGTTTTATTTAAATTAACCCTTCCTTAGGGTTTTAAAAATAATAATGTCCAAAAGTCCAAAAATAAAAAAGTCCAAAAATAAAAATTACAAGAATAATTATCTAATTACAGTTTCTAAAAAAATAAATAATAATAACACTATATACAAAATTTTCTTCTTCACTCCATTCGGATCTCTCTTTTCTTTCCTATTTTGGCTTTGCTTTTCTTTTCAAAGACTTTCTCTTTTTCTTTCACTCCACTCCAAATCTGAAAGCAAACAGAAATACCAAAACGCGTAAAAAGAACAAAAATAATAAAAAAAAAAAAAAAAAAAAAAAAAACCAAAAAACAAATCTATAAACAAGTCCGAGCCGGCGGCGCCAAAAATTGATGGTTATTTTCATTGATGTTGTAGTAAAATGATTCGTTCACTCAGACTTGTTGAGAATTTATTTTAAAACTAAATAACGAAAATAAGGAAAAATATATACAAAATATTGTCACATGATGAAGAGAGTTACTGGGACTAGGATTTCGTCGAATTCATAACATAGGGTTCAATTTATTTATTCTCAACAATTAAAGCTCAATAAATAAAATTAACATGGACTCTGATTTTGCCAAGGTATATTCTCAAAAGATTAGTTGTAAATCCTAAGCATGATGTATCAAAACATTTAAGCTAAGCATACCTCATCAAATTAAATGACAACCAATTAATTCAAATCATATTTCAATTAAAATTAATGCAAAAGTCTTAAAAAAAAATTAAATAATTTTACCCATGTATGAAATTCGTCTTCCTCCGTCGTCCCAGTAATGGGGTCTAGCTCATCATGTTGGAAACACGCTCAAAATATGATTTTATTGCTCAAAGGTGCTTACAAATGATGAAAAGAAGAGATATCAAATAAACCGGAGTTTGCAACGCATGAGAAGCGTTACAAACCACTCATTACGATGTCCGATAAATGGTAAATGTCACTGTCACTGTATCAATACGACCCACTAGTGATGTGTCGTTGTCACTGTAGCATTTATGACGGTACTCCGTGCGTCTTATGTTCTTCGTGTTCTTGAGGTGCAGCAGCAGCAGAAACAACTCTGCAACCTCTGATTTCTTCTCTACAGCTCACTAATCACCTCTGTTTTCACCCCTCACTCTCCATCCCCCTTCCTAAGATAACCAACACCCTTTATAAAGCGAACAGGAGCAAGAAATCCCGCTGTAAAGTCTCCAATCTTCTCATTACTCGGGAATAATATTTACGGGATTATTTCCTTCTTTATCTCTTTCTTGCGCTGCATGTAGGCTAATACACTCCAAACAGACCACAACACGTACTAGAAACGTTGTAGACTGACTAATATTCACTGCAACCACACGAAATCCCATGTATTTCTCCTCCCGCAACCGTGTTGCTCTGGTTTTCTTCATTCCGACGATTCAACCACTTCTAATCAAAACCATTGATCACACAATCCCTGTTTAGCTCTATCAAGTCCATTACATCAAATTCATCCCTTTAGTCTTCTCAAAAACCACCCAAAATGCCAACCCTAATTTTAGCCACTAAAGAACTCTATTTCCCGCCAAAATCCAGGTTCAAACGAAGGAGATGAGATTGCCCCTTATCCAGCTTCTTGGGTGCGAATATCCTGTGGGTGCCCCTTAGTAATTGAGGTGCCCCTTATCCTACATTGAGAGTCCGAATAACACGTGTCCTCCGGGGTGCCTTTTAACACTTTTTCGAGCCGAATTTTCCAAAAATATTTATTCCCCAAAAATACCTACACACACATAAAACACCATAATAAGTACAAAATCGAGTGCCAACAATATATAGTGTTGAGATCAAATTAGACACAAAAATGTGTCTATCAGGCGTAATGACTTATATAAAGCATGTTAAAAGGGAAATATATATCATGAGATAAAGATGTATTTTTTCTCGGTAGTAGTGACACCAAATTCCAGGTATCAAATGAATATGGGATGAAGCTAAGATGTAATTCTAGCTCCCATCATAAATGAAAGAGTTGGAAATGCACATGTTCATAGGTGTTGAATATACAATGTAATGTGTGTATCATAGTAGCAACCAATTTTCACATCAACTTTAATGCAAACAATAACTTTGCCTGGCCAATTGACTATCTTATTCAGTTGAGCTAGATCCAATGTATGCACTTATGGAGTGAAACCACGAGACATAAATTCTCTAAAGCACTTGAGATATATCTGGATGAAACGCAACATATATTCTCTCTAAAATAATTGAGTTGAATCCGAATTTTGTTACGTAATAAGGACACACCACTTATTAAATCTCTCAAGACTCAATGTCTAAGCTCTGTATGTACTAAGGGCTAATCACACCAAAGGGTGTTCATGCATGAACTATTGCCTACCTTTTTGGAAACTTACAGTGAGAATGAAGTTGAATGCATCTAAAAATTACCTCAAATGAATGTGAAAGAAATCACATTTTAAATAAAATAATGAGCCAATTAGTCTAGTGAACTGTAAATCACTAATATTTGGATAATTGAATCCATATCGTCACCGACAATGTAATGTGTGGAATTGACTTATTCGAGTTTTGACATAACCATAAAGACACTTTGGTTGTGATATGATGTTCTGTTTTGAAAGAACTCAAATGGACATCATTTTATTTGAGTGAACAAGAAAATGGGAATTACAAATATTAAAAGAATGCAAAGTGACGGCATCTATCATAATCAACTCTTTCTAAAGTACCGGAAAAACCACCCCTCCTCCCATTATGCTTTTAAAGTAATAAATCATGTAACTCATTTTACAAAGTCATTCTTTATTAAATAATGATTGAGACCATCCTAAGATGCAAATGGTAAACAACCCCTTTTTACAAAAGAAACAAGGTGATATTTGTGGACATATCCACCCAGAATGCGGACAATTCAAGTGATTTGTGGCTCTGGTAGATGATCCAAAGTGGTGAATTATTGTTCACGAGAAATTATGCGTTTTTTGAAACAATCCTAGCACATATTATACAATTTAAGGGCTCACCAACCTTGTCAATGCTAGATATTTACATAAAAAAGACTTGATGAGTATTGAATGTTTAATAATATCAGTGTAGAACATCCTCACCCCATGGTCTCGCATGGGCTATCATCAAAGGTTATAGATGATGTCTAAGGATAGGTTATGTGTAACAACATTCCTACAAATGCTTGGGGGATATGCAATATTGCTCGCATATTTACTTAATTCGTTTTAGAACCCAATATTAGTTAACCTTTTTTGTGTACCAGTTGGTAATTGGATTTAAAACCTGACATTCGTGTTCTTACGCATTTTGGGTTGCACTATATATGTGCCATTACGACTCCACATCGTACTATGATGGGTCTTCAAAACTGCTAAGTAGTTATGTTGGAAATGAGTTACCAACAATTATCCGCATTTTAAACCTTTTGGCAGGAGATCTCTTACCGCTAGATTTGCGGGTTATCACTTTAATGAGACAGTCTTCCCGTCATTAGGGGGATAAGAAAAAGTATTTTCTGTCGTGGTGTGTTCCCACTATGTCTCATATTGATTCATGTACTCCAAAAATATAAATGCGAAGTGACAAAGAATAATCGATTTTCAGAATGTACACTGATGTCGCTAAAGTGATGAGATCACACATACTAGCTGCAAACCTAATTGCGCAAGTTTACGAATCCTCAGTAAGGGATATACACCATAGACTAAGGTATTGCAACTACACTTAGTGGAAATGTGGTTGAGGCCATGGCTCCATAAAGGAAGTTTGAGAGACCACTTGGTTCCATTAATCCTCACCTAGAAAGGAATTAGGTGAGTAAGGCACAACTTATTTATATCATCAGAAATCATCTCATAATATTGTCTCTGAACATGTCCATGAATCAAACTGGAGGACGCTCCGAAGTGGATTATGAGAATGCTCACGAGTCAATGGAAAGATCATGCGAGCATATTGATGTATAATTTCATATACACTTGCTTAAGAAAATAGAGCAAGATAAGATCGAACCAAGCTCTTTCTTGTTTAATTTCAACGAAGAGCACATTTGGCCTATACAATCCAGGTAGAACTTGGTTCTTTGACAAATATACAGGTATTTGGTATGGTAGTGCTAACCAACCAAGTGTAAATCCTATTGGACATACATGATTAATTTGTCACAAAGCAGGATGAGAAGAAAGCAGTCTTAAAGGATAAAGATTCGCCTTGTGGCGCGAGGTTTCTCACAAATCCCTGGAATTGTTCTCTTGTAATGAACGTTATAGCATTCCGCTACTTAGTTATCTTGGTAATTTCAAAAGGACTTGAAATACAGCATATGTATGTGGTTGTTACGTATCTCTGAAAGAATCAAGAGATAGCGAGATATTTACAAAAGTACTTGATAGCCTTTTGTTTCCCTAATCAAGTGACTCTAAACCACAGAATGCGTTTACAGTTAGATATAACGCTCACTTATAGATTGAAGCAATCAGGCGGACGTGGTATACCCGTTCTAAGTGACTATTTGATTTGGAGGGGATAGACAAGTAAGTTATTTTCATTGTGTATTCACAAGAAAGCTCCTGATTCATAATTGTAGCTATCTATGTCGATGATACATACATGATGGGTACTCTTGATGTAATAAGAGACCTTAAAAGCTATTTGAAATCTGAATTGGAGATGAAAAATCTGGGAAAAGCTCGACCGAATACTGAGCTTGTGGTATATTATTCCACCAGTTTGCATATGTCTAAAGTTGTCAGGCAATTTAATAAAGATATGCATCCTGATAGCACTCCTATAATTAGTCGAGGTTCAAATGTAAGTAAGTGACCATTTCGTATAAAGGAATAAATAGGACGAAGATGTGTTGGGGATGAAATTCCCATATCGAGTACAATATACGCACTTATTGTACTTAGTATAGTAATATACTCGATCAAATTTTACATCCTCGGGTAACTTGTTAGCTAGATATAGCTCAGCGCCAACGCAACGGCTTTGGAATGGTACAGTGAATGCAATCATGTACTTAAAAGTAACCATTGACATGAGTTTGTTTATCCCTGCAAAGATATAAAAAGGAATGCTAAAGGAACTGCAATCCAAAGGTTGTTGATTATGAAGGAACAATAAATCTCTTCTCCAATGAAAGTAATCATGGGGAGATATGGTAGACTATTTTCTAAGTCATTGTCGATATTCAGTTTCGAAAAGTACATGACTAAAGGAACTGTCTGGAACAACTCTGGAAGTAATCAGGGGGAGATGCCGACATCAGGGGGAGGATCCAAGGATATGATGTTGACATATTTTACTTCGAAATTGAAGATGTGTTGTACTCTTTTTCCCTTCGATCGAGAATAGTTTTTCCAAAGGGTTTTGTTACTCGATAAGGTTTTTAGCGAGACAACACTAAAAACATCAAGTATGTTGAATGTTAAAGACATAAAGATCGCGTTGATATTACTGAAAATATCTGAATCAAAGAAATGAAACGTGATAGTATGTTAAGTAACGTAACTTCCAGAATCAATAATAAGGTCTTATAAACATTCAAGTCACCAAAGTAAAGTGTGATAAACTCCTTTTGACTGCATTAGACTAATGAAAATTGTCTGACATCATGGGGAGCATCTAATGGTGTGTTGCACTATTTTCCTTCACCAAGGTTGCTTTTCCCATGGGGTTTTGTTACTCGACACGGTTTTTAATGAGACAACAATAAATATCGGGAATGTAATTTTCCAGCTAAGGTTATTGTCTTTACTACCAGGATTGTCTGCCTTAAGAGTTGTGAAGCAACTAGTCAACCTCAACGGAGCAAAGTGATCATCTGCAGCGAGATCACCTTTACTTGCATCTGTCACGTTGTACTCTTTTCCTTTCATCAAGGTTTTATCCCACTGGGTTTTCCTTGTCAAGGTTTTAATGAGACAACATATTTGAGCCCAACTATGTTCTAAGTTTTCTTAATATTGTACTCTTTCTATTTAGTTCAGGTTTTGTCCCTCTGGGTTTTTCTGACGAAGTTTTAATGAGACAATTAACTTAGACTCATCGATCTTTGAAGATCGTATTGCATGTGATAAACTACATGTAAAATACGAGACAACATGTGAAGTACTACATGTGAAGAGCTGTACCAAGGTTTTATCCCATTGGGTTTTTCCTTGTTAAAGTTTTAATGGAGCCAATGACTTAGACACAATAGTCATCAAGGAGAGAACTACATTTGAAGACCTACATCCAAGAAGTCTTGTATGTGAAATACTGCATATGGAGTTCTATTTGACCGCACAAGGGGGAGTGTTGTAGGGCGTTAGCCCATGTGCGGCCCAATAGCTAGGGTTTTATTCCTATTGTATATAAAGGACTATATCTATGTAAAATACTAATAATAATAATCAACATTATTATTTTCTTTATTTATATTAATTGCCTTTCTCATTTTCTATTCATTTTATTTACTTAATAAAATATACTAGGTGACTTTATTTCCATCCCAACTTCTAGTTTTTTCTAGTCCAAATAACACCCAGCTAGGCTAAAGCAAATGAAACAACCTAAACCGCATGGTTAACAAACTCGGGCAAACCCGAACCAAAACAATAGATAAAAGTACAGGGTATTACAACAACAGTTTAGTCTAGCGGGAAATCACGCTTCCTGTTTGGTCCATAATTATTTAAAAATATTAAATGGACCAAGCTGCCCTTCCGTGTTAATTCCTACTTATTTTTTGTAGCAGTTCATTCTGTCTGATGAACTCCGGATTTCATTCTTTCAAATGAACACCCAAATCAAACCTAAAAAACTGTGTTTACTTATTTTTTGTAGCAGTTCATACTGTCTAATGAACTCTGGAGTTCATTCTTTCAAATGAACACCTAATAAAACTAAACCAAATCACATATGAAAACACAGTTCATTCTGTAAAATGAGCACAACACAAAAACTTCATTATCCTGACAAAAAAAAAATAGAGTTCGTTCTTTCAAATGAACACCTGACAAAACCTATATGAAAACGAGTTCATTCTTTCAAATGAACACCGAGAAAACCTATATGGAAAGCAGTTCATTCTTCAAATGAACACCTGATAAAACCTATAAGAATACAGAGTTCATTCGACAAAATGAACACCTATAAAAAACTAACTAATTCAAACCTAGAATTGAGTTCATTCGTTAAGATAAACACCTAATAAATCAAGACCTAAAAACAGAGTTCATTTTTTACATGAACACACAAAAAAATCCATAAAAATCAGAGTTCATCTTTATCAAACACGAGTTCATCTTCAACATGAGTTCATCTCATCAACACGAGTTCATCTTCATTAAAACACGAGTTCATCTTCAACACGAGTTCATTCTGTTTGATGAACTTCGTCGTCTTCATCATTCTTCAACAACATCAGATTTGAGTTCATTATGTTTGATGAACTTCATCGTCTTCATCATCTTCAAACAGCAGCAGAAAAGAAATTCTTCGTCATCTTCAACAGCAGCAGAACTTCATCTTCAACACGAGCAACAAATCATCAAAATCAAGATTCTTCAACAGAGTTCATCACCAACACGAGTAGCAAACATCATCTTCAAATCTTCTTCGTCGTCTTCATCATTTAATTACAACAACAAAAAGAAAAAAAAGAAAAAAATCACAGCATCAACAACAGTTGACGAAAAACTAAAAATCTCAGTCGTCATCATCATCATATTCAATAGCAGCAGTAGCAATATAGAAGAAAAAACCAAAAAAATATCGTCGTTCTTCATCGTCTTCAAGAGCAGCAACAGGAAAAAAAAATGGAGATGAGAGAAACTAGATCTGGAAACAGGAAGAGAGAAAGTAAATCTGAAAAATAAGATATTTTATAGGGATTTTTTATATATATATGGTCCCAAAAGGTTATTTCTGTCACTACCAAATGATAATTACATCATACCTGACGTCATCCCGCGTGGGTATTGTCCATCCTAGGACCAAACTATTATTTCTAGGACCAAATAGTAATATATATTTTTAAAATGGACCAAACAGACAGTTGACTAACTGGACCAAACTCTCTCTAATATATTATTTTTAGGACCATATGGTATTTCCTACTCCCTCTGTCCCTATTATATAGGCGGAATATGAGATTTTTCTAGTCCCCCTAAATAGGAGGAATTCCAATTCCAAGAAGACTTTTGACATACATATATATCCCTATTTATGTTGTATGGGAAATTGTAGTAAGAATAAGACAAAGGGTAAAAACAGGAAAAAAACATGAAAATTTATGAAAACCAAACAATTTCTTGATTGAAGAGATTTCACCTTCTCCGCCTATATATTAGGGACGGAGGGGGTACAAATTAATTCTGATATAATTTCATGGTTGGCTTGAGGATACAACTCGAGAAAGGAGAGGAGGCATGGATATGGGAGAATGTCGAGGCGGAAAATGCTAGAAAGGATTTGTGGAGTGGAAAATAAAAAAATCTATTGGTTTTCTTTTCCTTTACAAACTTGATATTAATAAATATTATATTTAATATTCATATGTAAGATCCTTGTCTTCTTCATACACCATAGTTTGAGGTAAAGAGATTCTTGTAACGATTTTGTGAGATTCTTTTACCTTGTGTTGCACAACTGCATGAAATTTTCCGTGTTTTACTTTTAAGTGGATTCTCTGCCTTGTTTGCACAACTTAATGAAATTTTAGGTATCGTGTTGGTTTTTTGTGTGGATTTTGTTACATAATAAACTTATATATCCATATTTGTAAAACTAAACAGTCTATTAGTGTTTTTTAAAACTAAATACTACATGTTGGTGTTTTTCTATGTATATGTACGTATTTTTAAGGGTAAGGAGTTGATTAAGGGTAGTTTAAAATGGATTATTAGTAATGGTGATAGTATTGATGTCAGGCAGGATAATTGGTGTGCTGATGAACCTCTTTCAAATCTTTTGAATCCCAACACTAGCTCCCATGTTCATCTGAAGGTAGTTGATCTAATTGACACCTCCTCTAATGATTGGAATTTACATCCACTCAAAGACTACATTCCTGAGGATATTGTCTCTAAGATTAAGGCTATTCTGATTCCCATTTTTAGAAAGGCGAAAGATAAGTTGGTTTGGCCTTATCCTAAGAATGCGCAGGTTTCAGTTAAAGAGTGTTATAATCAGTTAATTAAAACCAATGTTAGTGAGTTATTGGTTAATCATAATTGGAGAACTTTGTGGAAGATCAAGTCACCAGCTCATATTAAGCATTTTCTTTGGTTACTGGCTCATGGTGGAACTTTTGTTAGAGATAATTTAAAACATAGGGGTATGAATATTGATGATAGATTTCCTCTGTGTTTGCAATCTCCCGAAACTATATCACATTTGTTTGTCGAGAGCCCTCTTATTTCTCCAATCTGGGATGTTATCTGTTTTGTGTATGATTTGGATTTTGGCAGAGAAGGGTTTTCTGTGAATTGATTAGTAAATTCCATTAATAAAGATTCTAGTAGGGATGGCATGAATTGGGAGATATTACCGCCTTTCATCTCATGGAATATTTGGATTGCTAGGAATAATGTTGTATTCAGAGGAGCTAGTTTTAATTGGCAACAAGTTGTTGACTCTTCTTTCAGCGCTGCTAAGGAGTTTAAAATTTCCAATGATATTGGAATATCTACCCCTAAGCACAAAGAACTATTAATGTCTGTTGGAGTCCTCCGCCTAATAATTTTGTTAAATCGAATGTAGATGGAGCTGCTAATGGAAGTGGGAATGCATGTTGTGGTGGTGTTTTTAGAAGCAGTGATGGAATCTATCTGGCATCTTTTAGCAGACATCTTTACCAAAATTCCAACCAACTGGCGGAACTTTGGGCAGTCAGAGATGGCTTAAATCTGACAGTCAATTTGGGCATTAAGAACATCATTGTAGAAAGTGATTCTCAACTTCCTATAGACTTTTGTAAAAAAAGTATCTTGATGAACATAAATAGCTTTCAGTCTTTTTTCAATAATATAGTTTTCCAGCATTAGTACAGAAAAGGAAATTTGCTGATACAGCTAATGAAAAGATGACTGGAACCTGGATTGAGAATCCTCCGGACTGTGTGAGTCCTTGGTGCGTATTGTTACTCAATTACGATTTTGTTAATGGTTTTAGCATTATATATTGAATGTTTGTTATTTGAAATTGAAACAAAGAAGACGAGTCCGACACTTGATAACCCGGGCAAAGCTACAAATCAGGGAAGGGAAAAATGTGAAGGCCAATGAAAAGCTAATTGATGAATTGAACGGTCTCGAAGATGTAAAAGCTGGTGCAAAGTTTGGGGAGCAGGAAGAGGATGATGATGAGGAGGAGGAGGAGGATGAGCCAAAGAAGAAGAGAAAGAGATCCCCTACCAAAAAGATGTCCGAAGGTGCATCGAGCAACGCCCAACCTAGTAAACGAGGACGCGGTGGACGTGGTCGTGGTAGGGATGTTCATGAATGAATGGTTATATTCATGTTTATGTCTTTAACTATGGATAATTATGGAGTCAAAACTTATGTCTTGTCTTAAACTTATTGTCGAATTATGTTTGGTGATACTCCTAGTTTATTAATGACTTAATCTGGTTTCCAGTTTATGAATGACTTAGTGTGTGTGGGAAAAATGGAGGATTCCGGCATTCTTTCGTCGGGAATCGGTTGACATATAACTATATGTAAACCGATTCTGACAATTTCCCAGAGGTTCAATTTCAGAATCGGTTTACATGTACCTTTATAAAATCCGATTGTCGTGAAGAAAACTCATGTAAATTTTGAAGCCAAGAATCGGCTTTATGTACATAAATGTAATCTGATTGCTAAGAAGAAAAGTTCTGTAACTTTTAGAATTGGTTTACATGCATGAATATTTAATCCGATTTTCATGAAGAAAAGTTATGTACCTTTTGGAATCGGTTTACATGCATGAATATGTAATCCGATTTTCATGAAGAAAAGTTCAGAACTTTGACAATCGGTTTACATGTGCATTAAAAAAGCCCGATTATTGAGAGGCACAATTTATATGATTTTGTAAGGACACAATCGGTTTATGTGGACATACCTAAAATCCGATTGTTTGATTTGAATTTTAAAAAAATAGCCGTTGAGTCATTATCTATATAAGGACAACCTCTTTCAGCCACTCCCATATCACACACTTAGCCTAGAAAATGGAATGGGAACCGTTTGAAGATTTGTGTCTCGTTAAATCCTTTGCTAATACTTTCCGTGAACGTCCGAATGAAATCTATTCAATGTTTTGGAAGAGAGTTAAAGAGTTCTTTTACGGGCGTACCGCGAATCCCAACAACCGCAAATGGAGATACTTGGCATTTCGATTCCAATACATTAAAGGGGCAATGCGGGAGTACGTAATAGTTAGAAATATGGTGTACCACTATCATCCACGAGCTCCTCTTAGGGAAAAAGTGAGTAATGCGATCATTTTTATACCTATGTCAACTACACTAGTTCACATACTAACATATAAGAATTTATTGAATTTCACTGGAAAGTTTCAACGGGCTATGGAGAATTCGTAATGGGGAAAGAAAGTTCATTCACCACAAAGAATACACGACGTTGTACCGACGTGCTCGGAGGTTCATTGACGAGCATTTGATGTGTCAAATTCTTGAATTCCCATATTGAATCCTATATGTATTGCGCTAATTTCCTAAACTATGTAATGAATATTTTGTTTCTGAAAGCAAGGCATAATCGGATTATATAGATATATATAAACACCGATTTTGGGAATCGGTTTATTTGGGTATTGTTCAAACTCCGATTCTGGGTTTACTTCGTCACTTGAAAATACTCAACATAAATTAACTAACATAAATCGATTTACAAATTAACTAACATAAATCGATTCTGGATCGAGTCTTTCGAAAGAAAATTAAAAATTTTGACAAGCATTGATTATGCATTAATGAAAGTTAATTTCAGGATTAGTTTGATTAAATATTATTTAATAATCCGAATTAGCACTAATTTAACAAGTGTATATTAGGTATTAACATAAATAGTGGATAAGGGGTTTCCATGAAATATTTCTTAATGACCCTATTTTGTCATCTAGCTATAGGCCCCAATTAAGTGGCATAGGCCCCAATTTAGCCAGGTTTTTTAAGGTCTTCTTTTAAGAATAACCTCTTATAGGATTTATAGATCCCGTGTATTTATACGCATTTTTATAGGTCTTCTAAATATATATATAGAGAGAGAGGTTCTACCCATACGTAGGAAATACCAATAGGTCCTAGAAATAATATATTAGAGAGAGTCTAGTCCAGTTGACTCAGTCATGTGTCTGTTTGGTCCTATTTGGGAAAATATATTATAGTTTGGTCCTAGAAATTATGGTTTGGTCATAGGGTGATGTCATGGATGATGTAATTGTCATTATGTGGTGGCAAAAATACCCTTTTAGATTAGGACCATATATATATAGTCAATTGGTAAGAGAGAGAAATCATTTCTCAGATCTACATTCTCTTTCCTCTCGGTTTTCTTCTCTTTTCTTCCTGCTGCTATGATTTCTATGGGTTTTTTTTTTTCTCGACGATTGAATGATGAAGACGACGAATAACAAGCTGCTGCTGCTGTTCGTTGAAGATGATGAAAAAGATAAAGATCTGCTGTTGTTGTTAAAGATGTAATCAAGAACTGATGTTGTTGTTTTGAAGATGAAGATGAAGTTCATCAAACAAATGAACTGCTGCTGCTGTTTTGAAGATTGTAGGACCAGAATCTCGCAACAACAGAACCATTTACAACACATTGCGAAGGCGTCGCAGGTTGATTACAGAAACGACGTGAATGATGGCGTTGGTAGAAAAACAAGAAAGATGTGAAGATCTTGCGAGATTTAAGAATGTTGCGAAATAAACACTTGTATGATTGCGATAGTCTCGCAAACCAGATCCGAAAATAAAGATTAGATTAGCTGTCACCCACTATGTAAATACCTATATAAAGAGGAGAGCAGGAAAGAGAAGAGAGAGACAATTTTTGGTAACAGAGAGAGGGAGAAAAAAGACACATTTGTAGAGAGAGAGTTTATTTTTTTTATCATCTTCTTCCCCAAAACTAGATCTAGAAAGCTCCAAATACTCATTAATGGAGATTCTAAATGTAATATTTATGTAATTCCAAAAATCATAGTGAAGAACCATGGATGTAGATCACATTGATCGAACCATGTAAAAAAATCTTGTGTGTCTATTTAAATTTCTAGCACTTATATTTTGAGATTTATATGATTAATATGTTTAGATCTAGAAATTAGTATCAAGATATGATAAGGGGTGTGTTGTGGGATTTCCCGCAACTACAAAGATGAAGACGAAGATGAGTTCATCTGTTGTTGTTCGTCTTGCTGTTGAAGATGAAGACGAACTCTGTTTTGTTGTTCGTCTTGCTGTTGAGATAAACTCGTGTTTTTAGATCTGATTGATTTAAGTTTTGGATGTGTGTTTGATTTCTGAAATCTTCTTGTTTGATTTGTTCATCTTTTTCTGGAGTTGTTGTTGTTGCTGTTGTTGAAGATGAAGATGATGTTGCTAATGTTTTTATATGGAGTTCATTCCAGAAATGAAGTCTGGTTTGTATAGGTTTTTATATGGACTTCATTTCTGGAATGAACTCTGGTTTGTATAGGTTTTTATATGAATTTCATTTACGGATTGAAGTCTGTTTTTAGGTTTTTATATGGAGTTCATTCCAGAAATGAAGTCCGGTTTGTATAGGTTTTTATACGGACTTCATTTCTGGAATGAAGTCTGTTTTTTTAGGTTTTTATCTGGAATGAACTCTGGTTTGTATAGGTTTTTATATGGACTTCATTTCTGGAATGAACTCTGGTTTGTATAGGTTTTTATATGGGCCATTTCTGGAACGAACTGCTATAAGAAAATAAGTAAAAATTAACACGGAATGGTACTTTTATTAGTTTAATATTTTTGAATAATTATGGACCAAACAGTAAAGGCATTTTCCTAAAGGACCAAACAGACATGGGCCCACCTAAAAAAGGACCAAACGATATTTTTCCCCTACCCATACCAGTAGGATCCCGTGCTTTACCCAATGGGTGTATTAGATGCCTTGTAATTAGGGAAGGCACTGTAAAGAAAAGGAATATCAAATGAATTAAGCAGAATCTTCTGGCATCCTCTGGACAGCTCTCATCCATCTCTTCTTCGTTTTTGTCTCGTCAGTCAACATTACTCTCAACTACAGGAGACTGCTGCGACTCTCTATTCTTGGGCTCATTAACTTTATTGTCCTGATCCCTTTCGTTATCAGTAGGCTCTTGAGATGTTACATGTTCACTAGCTAAGACGCTTCACCAATAAGCTCCGGCAGCAGCTGGTGAACGTCACCCTCCGTACTCCGCGGTTGGACGTGTTCACGGGTTATAATTTCCCCAGTTGGGCTGCTTTTCAAGTTCCTAGTATGCTCAGGGAGCTGACAAACTCCCCCTTCAATAGTCCTGGTAGGTGAGTGTTCATGGGTCACATTTTTCCTGGTTGTGTTTGTCCATCAGCTCGGGTAACTGATGGACATTAACTGATGAACTACTGAGTTCTGAGTGTTTATCGGTTACGTTTTCCACATCATGTGAAGCACTTGTGGGAGTTACCATCAGAATTATCAGACGGAGAACAGGTTTGCTACTTGCCTACTTCCACATTAGCAGTATGCTACTATGCTCCAATCTTGTCCCAAATGGTTCCCTGTTGGCAAAAAGGATATCCTCATTCAACAAATTCCTACCGAAACTCTCAACCAGTAACAAAGGAAACAAGCAGCAAAATTATGGAAGATTAGGAAGAGTAAATACTAATTAATTTTTATCTTATATGGCAACGTTCTTGGGGGAATTCTAATTGGACTTCGAGCAAAGCAGATATTCAATATTCACATCAAAGGGGCATTCCCAAACTGAGTTTATTACACATGTATCAGCTTTTGCAGTGGCGAAAAACAAAACCAGAAACAGTCAAATTCTTATAAGCCGAATAGGGTGATTGCCACCCTTTCGCTCAATCAAGACTTTAGAATACATCCCTAAAGTTAATATCAGATGCTGATTCAGAAACACGAAGAGGATCAATGATAGTCTGCGCTGTGCCGTGGAAGTTAAATAGCACTACCACTTAGTGGAAGTTAAATAGCACTACCACTTAGTGAAAGATGTTACAAGATAAGAAAAACAATACCTCAAACCCAATACATTATCGCGACCATCTTGAAAATACCAACTCCCTTGCTGCCTTGCTGCAGTTGAAAGTGGTCGTTCTTCCACAGTAGACATCGCAGTTCGCATAGTAATGCCTGGAAGTAATTCATGATCAAAATCCAAGCCGAGAGATAAACTTGTAAAGAATGATGGAATAACATTGAATGAGAACTAACTGAACAACGGATATCGAAGGCAACTGACCTCAATGCAGTTGCAGTGAGCAAAGCGAGAGACAGCGCCTGAGAAAAAGTGCAGAAGTACTCGGCCCGTCAACACCAACTGGTCATCTCGGGTTCGCCTTTGCTTCTGCAGTAAGGGCCAAGTCCTTCTATTGGGCATGCACTTAGAATCAACAAAGCTAAAAGGACATTACAGAAACAAAAAAAACAAGCAAACACATCCAAATGGTAGATGTGATTGTAGAGAAACAGATGTTCAACCACGACCTTCCAAAGTATGCCTTTGGCCATGACAATTAAAAGCTAGAACATGCATTTCCATTGAAGCACAGCAAAAGTCAAACAACCTTTACACATAAAACATTAACATTATCAAAAACCCTAGCCCCAATTACCATTAACAATATTATTATGACAATTAACCCCAAATTGTCATAAAATCCTAATATTCTACTAATTTTTTCCTTAATAGTACTTCTAGGGTCTAGAGGGTCTAACCATATCTTTTATTGTCTTCAGAATATACGTCGCAGAAACAGCTCCGAATATGACTAATGCCAAATTCATTGTATGATTCATATCCTCTGAATTTTTCCTGATTATCTTTTTCAAATCCGCCGATTCCTTCACCATAATCTTTTTGAAATCCGCCGATTCCTTCATCATAATCTTTTTGAAATCCGCAGAGTGCTTGGTGATCATCCTCTTATATTCATTAAATTCTCTCAGAGCGCGACTGGCATTTGACTCCCACGTAATCTCGTATTCGGCGATTTGCATATCCTCATCGATGTAATCCTCCGATTCAGGAAAATTGGTTGCCATTCTTTGTGTGCGAGATGATTGATTGGAAACAGAAATCCGCGATTTAGTTTCTTTTAACCAGGGTTCTGTAGTTAGGTGTCGAGCTATATAGAGATAAAGGTAGGAATATTCCATGGAATGTTTTCCAGGGTGCACATATCCTACCCATACCCGCCTGTGGTTTACCCGTATCCTATCCTACCCGCCGATTGACGGGTAGGGTGACGGTTAAACAATTTTTTATCCGCCGTCAAATGGGTAGGGTGACGGATAAAAGTCGAAATTATCCTACCCTACCCGCTTACCCGTCTAAGATATGTGAAAGACCAAATAGTCCTTATTTTCTTTTTATTTCGTACCCATTTTTTCGTTATTTTAAAATAAACCAGGGGTAAAAATATAAAATTGTTTTCTCTCTTATTGTCTCTTTTCTCGAATCGATCCAACACAGGAATCCTTTCTTCCTAGTTTTCTCCTTTAACCATTTCTACTCTACATAGAAATTGAAATCGATCAATCTCATGTTTATCTTTCAGGGTCTCATTTAAAACCCTTCACTCGGTTGGTTCAAGGTAAGATCTAACTGCAATTCATTTTTATTTATTTTTTTGTTAAATTGATTGAAAAATCTTAGGGTTTTACGATTTCATGCATGTTGCAGGATACGATCTTAGGTAATCTTAATTGATTAGGACAGTTCCAAAATATGATTTGTGGCTAAAACCCATGTCTTAAATGCATAGATTTTCAATATTTCAATCAATTTCTTTTGATTAAGTGAGTAAACAAGTATTCACAATTAACAGGGAGGGCTAAACTAACAAAGAATAGTGAAGAGTAGAGAAGAAACAGAGAAGAGTAGAGAAGAAGATCGATTAGCATCTGAAGAAGCTCTATCAAGAGTTGTTGAAGCCGCCGATTAAGGTACAAAATCGGGTAAAGTAGAGCAAAAAACATTGAATCCCATTTGATGAATGCGAGAACCCTTAGGAATACGTATGCATTTGTTACATTGATGGTGTTATTAATGTGACCCACTTAGACTTCCCTAGATGATTTTTATACGTCAGTACACGAGTACTACGTTATCAATTTTTGTTTGTTATTAATTTTGGTTTTTGGATTTTTGTAGTGAGAATAATGGTCTGGAGGCGGTTGTCGCGGCTAAGATCGAACGGATAACGATTGAATTACGGACTCACGCTAACGGGAAAGCGAGACGGTTTTACGCCAATTGAAAGGATCAAGACTGGATTCGTCCAATTCAAAAAGGACAAATACGAGTAAGTAAATCAACACTAGTCATTTTATTACCGTATCAAATGAATCATTCTTTTTGGATTTTTATTAGAATCTTCTAAAAATAAAGCTGACTCTGGAAGAAAGTGTGATGATGGATGTTGTACCTACTCCAGAAGAGATTAAGGAAGCGGTGTGGGATTTGGGAGCTGATAGTGCTCCAGGGCCGGATGGGTTTTCTGGTTGTTTCTATCGTCACTGCTGGGATATTATCCATGAAGACTTAATTCAAGCTATTTTTTTTGTCGGAATTTGAAGTGCATCCCTAATGGGGCTAACTCTAGCCTTATTATTTTGCTGGCTAAGGTCCGTGGAGCTAGCTCTCTTCACAACTTCAGACCTATTGGCTAGAGCAACTTCTTCTTCAAAATTTTCACTAAGATTCTTGCTACTCGTTTGGGTAAATTTTTGGATAAATTAGTTTCAGAGGAATAGGTGGCTTTCTTGAAGGGAAGAAACATTCATGAAGGCATCATTTTGGCTTCGAAAATGATAAATGAACTTCATATAAAGAGAAAACACGACAACTTGGGGCTAAAGCTTGATATTTCTCAGGCTTTTTATACAGTAAGTTGGTCTTTTGTTCTTGAAGTTTTTAAACGTTATGGTTTTTCTGAGACTTGGTGCTTGTGGATTCTTAACATTCTACAGTCAACTCGTATTTCTATTCTTTTGAATGGAAGCCCGGAAGGTTTTTTCAGTATTAATAGAGGCTGAGACAGGGTGATCCTCTATCCCCTCTTATTTTTGTTTTG
Organism: Papaver armeniacum; assembly: GCA_023531295.1. Lineage (NCBI taxonomy): Eukaryota > Viridiplantae > Streptophyta > Magnoliopsida > Ranunculales > Papaveraceae > Papaver > Papaver armeniacum. Next base: position 38,156 of record JAJJWW010009747.1, on the reverse strand, counting down.
ATTAAGGATGTTCTAAGCAGAAACATCTCAAAACTTTTCAGCGAAGGTAAGATGACCCACATGGTTACTCGTAAAGGCATTTCTCCAACTCACTTATTCTTTGCAGATGATATTGTGATTTTCTGTAAAGGGAATATGCGGAGTGTGCGTAATCTGATTAAGCTTTTGGTAATCTATCAACATGCCTCTGGACAAACTGTTTGTCGCCAAAAGAGAAAGGTTTATTTTGGGGGAGAATCTTTCACCTGATGTAGATACCTTACAGATTTTTTTGGGGATGTCCGTTGCCACTTTTCCAGATCGTTATCTTGGTGTTCAAGTTATGCCAGGTACGGTTAGATACAGGCACATTAGTAATATTATGGATAAAATTAAAAACCAGTTGGTTGTTTGGAAAGGGCGTTTATTATCTTTTCAGGATCGTATCGTTCTTGTGAAATCGGTTATTGCTAGTTACTCGATTCACAATATGGATGTTTATAAATGGCCCCGCATTTATTTTGCGATGTGAAATAGCAATTAGAAACTTCATTTGGACAGGTGATTCTAGCAGGAGAAGATCTTTCGTTGTGGGTTATGATAAGGTTTGTACTCCTTATGAAGAGGGTGGTCTTGGTATTACATCTTTGTCTGTTATTAATGAAGCTCTTTTGATGAAACTTTGGTGTCAAATCCGTACTTCTAAAAAGAAGTGGGCTAAATACCTTGTTGCTAAATTTTTAGGAAGAAATGGAGAAATCAAACGCAGGGGTATAAAGTCTACTATCTTACCAGGTATTCGCATGGTTTATACTCAGGTTGAGGAGAATATCAAAGTGATTATTGGGGATGGGCGCTCTACCTCTCTTTATTTTGATATATGGTGTGGGAATATGAGTATTGCAAGTATCTTGCAGCTTAATGACCTGGATAGAAATATTCGAGTTAGTGATTTACTTGTGCAAGGTAAATGGACTATTGATGCAGTACATCATACAAGAATTATTGTTGCGGGTATTGATCTGTTAGATTTACCAATACCATTGGAAGGTGATGATGTGCGCATTTGGATGCCTGGCTACAAGGGCCAGTTCACGGTTCAATCTTCCAAGGAAATTATTAGGCCACGACTACCAAAATTTGAAGGTGAAAACTTGTTATGGAGACCAAGTATTCATCCTTGTCTTGCGGCTCAGACTGGAAAATCCTACGGGGTGCTTGTGCTTCACTTGACCAGGTGCGTTCTCGTTTTAAAGTTGAAATGCCAACTAAATGTGTTTTGTGTTCTTGTGCGGAGGAATCTCTCGATCACATTCTTTGGAGCTGCAACTTTGTGGCTAAATCTTGGACGTGTCTAGCTGATACCTTTGGGATGTTGGCGCATCCTAATTTAGTTATGGCTTTCAAGGCTGCCAAAGGCTGGAGCATGATGATTCAAGAGTTATGGTTGCTGTCGATCTTAGTTATAAGATTTGAACTATGGTTTACGAGAAACAAGAAGGTGTTTAAGAATAAAAATCCTAACTGGCCTTTGTTTTTCAAAAGGGTTTTGTACCAAGTTCAAGAGTATTCAGTCCGGCTCAAGGGATTTATGAAGAACTATGTTGAGAACTTGCGAATTGTGGATTACTTCCGTGTCAGGTATAGAAGAGTGAAGTTTCATGAAGCTGCTGAGTGTTTTTGGACGCCACCAGCTGAAGGGGATCTATTGCTTTGTTGTGATGGCGCGGTTAGAGGCAATCCGGGCGTGGCAGGTGCTGGTGTGGTGGCGCGAGACGCTGATTGTGCTTTGCTTGGGGCTATATCTTTTGGTCTTGGTATAACTACCAACTATGTGGCGGAGGTCTATGCAATTATTGTTGGCCTGGAATGGGCAACAAAATGGGGCTAAAGGAGAGCTATTATAAGGACGGATTCAGCAGCTGCTAGGATGGCGTTTATGCAAGGTACAATGCCTTGGTTTGTCAAACCGAGATGGGGAGACATCCAAAGGAATTATGATAATATCACTTTTGAACACACTTTTAGAGAATGCAATTTTGCAGCTGACAACTTGGCTAAGAGAGGTCGTGACTTGGGTAATGGAGTTGGCATGGAATATCTTGGTCGTCCAGATTTCATTCATTCAATTGAGCTTCCAAATGTATCTTATTTTAGATTTAAATAGTTTTTAGGTTTTTGGGGTCACAATGACCTCTTTTCATATAAACTATCTTGTAATTATATTTTTTCTCATATATATAAATTTTGACTTATCAAAAAAAAAAAAAAAAAAAACCGTAATTTTGCTTTTGAAGTAATGAAATTCCTGCCAGTACATATGAATTTCTTCATTTTACCATGCCATAGTTATTTTTAGGATCAGCTAATCTTAAAGGTCCTGAAAATCTCAAAATCATTCTAAAGATCGTTTTCCGCAAGAAACTCAATACATTCATAACAGTGACATGATCTACTAGTAAGTTCCATTTTTCTTTTCTGGCAAAAGTTTGATTGAAGTGAGGACCAATGATATTGATAGTACAAATGAATTACCTGTTACTCTTTCCTTGCCTGATAGTTAAGATGAAAACACTGAGGACTTGTTGTCTCTGCATTAGCTTGTTCCAAGGCTTTTTTATCCTTACCTGTATCCTTTTTTTTGTACTTTTCCTTCATCTTCATCACATTGTTTGCATCATATTCTTTTCCTTTTTGACTGGGCTAAGCAACTACCCAGGTTTTTGTTTGTCTTGTTCGTTCACCATACATCGAAATATTTGAAAGGGAACAATAGCAATTGTTTTGTTGCATATATACACATATGAACAACAAATGTGTGACACCACTTGAGTGAAAAAGTGAAAGCCACTACTATTGTTTGGTGTTTGTACCTCTAGGAGGACTATTTTCATGTTTTGCTTGTCGGTTTAGCTTTGTCCTTAGACTCCCAGGTGCCCTGTAGTTAAGATGTCAACACAAATTCTACCTACTGCTGCTTTATTTGTGAAGCAAATCAATGGCTAATAATGCATTTTCTGTCGTAAGATAGTGTTGTTAAAATATGAAAAACTAATATTTTCATTTTAAAATAACAGGTAATTCATCTGTACTGTCAATATCATTGGTGGAGTAAGAAGATATCAAAAAATGATTTATTAGTACTACTTGTTTAATTATGAGAGCAAATGTCATAAATCTCATGGGGAGCAGGTAGTCTCTGCTCCAAAGTGAATTACTAGTCAGTTTATGTGTGCCATGTGGGAGCAAGACTATTTCATTTTGCCGTGTAATTTTGTATGGCTTTACATTATATCATTTGTTGTTATGCAGAGAGTAATATACAGTATGCACTAATGTCTTCTCTGTGTTAAATTCCTATGGCCTCAGCACTTTGTATAATTTGTTTATCTTGTCTCTGCTATGTACAGAGAGTGCCCCCTCTTTTGGCTTAAAGAAGAAAAACAAGTGATAATTACAATGCGACAGAGTGACTATTTCTTTTTTGTCTTTGTGTTCATTTAGTTTGTAAAGTGGTTCAACTGTTTGTAGTAATATACAATATGTACTAATGTCTTTTAAACCTCGTTGTCTTTTGAACCTCGTTCTCTTTTCATGATTCTGCATTGTTGATATGCTGCGACTTTAATTAATCTTTGTTAATCAGCTTTGATATGTAACATATAAAGAGATTTTGATGTTGATTGGCTTCATCTGTTGTTATGCAGATTTATTTGGTGATCTTAATGGTAGATGATGATTGAAGAAGAAGGTCATATGAAGAGCTTTTGATGATACTCTTATATGAAGAACAAGGTTACGTGAAGAACATGGAATTATGCTGGAATTCATCGTCGATTTTGAAAATAATAGAACTTTTGTTTCTTGAGCCTTTGTGCTGTTGCAAGATCTTTTTTTTGTTCTTTTGTTTGTTCACTTTTACCTAGTTATATTGGCAGTACCATTGGGTACATATTTAGCTAGATTTGCCTTTGTGCTGTTGCAAGATCTTTTTTTTTCTGAAGCATTTTTGTATACAATCAATACATACCCAAAAAAAGAAAAAAAAATGGTTATACCCGTTACCCTACCCGATCCGACCCGCCATTAAATGGGTAGGGTAGGGTCTTACCCGTTTAATGCCGGGTAGGGTGGCGGGTAAACTTTTTCTTACCCGCCATTTAGCGGGTAGGGTGGCGAAATAGGCCATATCCTACCCACCCTACCCGTTGTGCAGCCCTAGTTTTCCTTATTAAAGTAAGTTTTTTTTTTGTCCAAGATAGAGCAGCTACCTCGTGGTTACAGAACTGCATTTCACTGGTCTAGGTGTAGCACCAAGCTGAATGTTTACATCAAAAGACCGCAGAGTAGTAAATAATTCCTTGAGGTTTGGACCCTTCTAGTTAAAGTTTTTAATGAATAGACTGGATAGAAAGTTTTGCTAGTCTAATTGCCGATGAGTTTTGATGATGTTCAACTTTGTTTAAGTTGTCTAGGACAAAGTCAATTGCTTCAAGATTTCCTCCCTTTATTTGGTGGTATCCTAGATGAAATCTTCCTTGAACCTCCTTTTCATATGCCTTCTGGATTGCTTTGAGAGTTGCGTCATCTTGAGCTTTAAAGTTGATGCTGGCTTTGTGAAGCTCCTTATTCCAGAGTTAGAACAGCTCCTCTTGAGGCTCTGTTGATTCCGAGAGGTACTGTCTTTGTGATTCCTTGTTCCCAAGCAATTTCCTGAAGAGGACAAAGCAATTAAAGCATAGTTAGTGTAAAAAAAGATATCACCATTAAATATCATGCAAGAACACTTCCATGGTACTGATGCTAATAGTGATCCCAAATCTATCTTTATGGGTTGTGATAATTCTTTCATTCCTGTCATTATGATTCTAATGATAGTAAAGGTTGTTAAGAATATACCCTGGGTTATGCAACACTCTATTAAAGTAACAAAGATGTTGAGTTATTTTGTTAGCAGTAGTAGTAGCATTAGGTGTGATCTTTCTGAAGATCATGTCACATCTGGCCTTCCAGACATACCAACAAATATTGGCTAGATTGGCATTCCATCTTGTTGTGAGAGTATTTGGTTGGAACCAATTATTAAGCCAATCATGAAAGGAATTGGCATTCCCAAACATGTGGTGGTGTAGACCAAAACATTGTATCCAGACTTCTGGGCAGCATGAAAGTACATTAGAGCATGAGTGATATCCTCTTGGGCGCATTTGCAGATTGTGCAGATAGGATCAATATAGTGTAAGATGCTGGCAGTCTTGGCATTGGTTGGGAGTATGCCATGAGCACATTTCCAAATAAAAATATGGGTGACTGGGGAGGTATTCGGATCCCAAATTTTCCTCAAAGGAATGTTGGATGTCTCATTAGCACACTTGTTAGAAATCTGCTTGTCATATAGGGATTTGACAGTGAAATCTCCTTTGTTGGATGTCTCACCATCCTTATTGTGTTGAGTAAGCTGAATAGCATCTTGAATATCCTGAGAGAACCAACTGGCAGTAAGGATTGAGTTTCATTCTCCATTATCATTTAGGACTTGATTAATAGTTATAAGGTCAGGGGGGCAATGAGGTGGTTTGGTTATAGTTGCCTCCTCACCCAAGAACCATCTATCTTCCCATATGTGAATTTGATTACCATTCCCAATTTTCCAACAACAGTACTTTTGAATATTGGTTATACCTTCAAGGATAACTTTCCAGATCCAAGAGTCAATAGTTTTTGGTTTAGTTTACATTCTTATAACTTCTTGATTAGGAAGTGAGTTTCCTTCATAGAGCAGGACCACAAGGAGTGTGCCTCATTTATAAGTCCCCAAGCAATTTTTTTGATCATAGAATTGTTGAAATATTTTATATTCTTGAACCCAAACTACCTAAATCCTTTAGTTTGTTCACGGCATCCTAGGCAAACTACTATAATCATTTTGGTTTGTCTTGCTCCTTGTTCCAGAAGAAGTCCCTTTGGATAGAGTTTATTTCCTTGCAGGTGGCTTTTGGATGCTTGAAGCAGTTCATTTGGTATATCTTGGAAGTAGAGGTGACAGTATGTATCATGGTTACTTTCCCAGCAATGAACATTGTTGATTTCCAGCCAGCCAACTTTGTGCTTTAATTTATCAATGTGAAAAGACGAGGGTACCCAAATACACCACAATCTTTAAAATATCCACCTATAAGTCCTCTTACCGAAAGTGATTGTCGATGGACAAAGTCGAGACAATAGTACAAATCGGTATTCACACTTTGTGTGATCGTATATGGATACGAGATCGTGACAATACAACAATCAAAGTGTCATTACTTAATAATAGGTTCGGACTTAACCAAACTATATAGTATCACTATCAAGTAATACCAAGTTTACGTTTGTGTAATTTACTTTAAATTATAACAACAACAATTATAATTGCGGAAAGGAAAAGTAAATGACACAGCAAGATTTTGTTAACGAGGAAACCGCAAATGCGAAACCCCGGGACCTAGTCCGAATTGAATACTCTCGAAATTAAGCCGCTATACAAAATCTAAACCAACTTCGTATAGTTGAGACCAAGCAACTAAACCTAGTTTGTAGGATCAGAATATCGCAACACCAACGCCCTTGCGAAATCCATAAACGACACATTGCGAAGACATCGCAGACGAGTAATATAAATGATGCAACGGATGACGACAGCCAGAACACGAGAAAGGCGTGAAGACCTAGCGAGATTTAGGAGTGTTGCGAGGTTTTACATTTGTACACTTGCGAGAATGTCGCAAGTCAGATCCGAAAATAAGGGATAACTTAGCTGTCATCCATTATGTAATATCCTATATAAAGAGCCGAATAAGCTTATGAAAAGGGGGATCTTTTTTAGAGAGTGGAGAGAAATTTTAGAGGAGAGAGAAAGTCTAGAGTAGCAATAACATTCTTGATTTCACTTCCTTCTTGTAAAATTTCTAACTCAATTAATAAAGAGATTGATTATCGATCTTAAATATGTGTTAGATATTATGAATTCTTGTGAGGTGTGTATTGTAGGATTTCCTGCAATTACATATGGCGCTAGAAACAGGGACTGAAGATTAAAGATTGGACATTGTTGTTAAAATTTTTCAAATTAAGAAGATGATTGATAAATTGGTTAAAGTAGAGAAAATCAAAATCAAGGAACATAATAGAAAGTTGGAATGTAGTTTGATTACAAAAACAATGATTAATGAATTTCATGAAAATATCAGAGGGAGAATACATAAACGAGATTTTGAAGGAAAGAAAATCGTAACAACGGAGAAAGCGTCACCTATGAAAGAATGGGAAAAACAGAAGATTACATTCACAGCAGCAGAGATATTAAGAGAAAGTTTAAACCACACGTCTCCTTTGGTAATCACAGTAACCGCACGGAAAGAAAAAGAAAAAGAAAAATCAGCAAAAATTATGGAAGAATGGGCGGTAAACAGAACTCTAGTTGATACGGGGAGTTCGGCGAATATAATCTTTTACCATGCATACAGAGGAATAGGATACAAAGATGAAGAGATGTCTCCGTCAACTTATCATATTCATGGCTTTGGTGAATCTATAACAAAACCAAAAGGAGAAATAGAGGTGCGAATTTTGCTGGGAGATATTGAGACACAAATGGCATTATGCGTAGTGGATATGGAATCACCATACAACATGCTGTTGGGAAGGCCATGGATTCATGCAATTAAAGCCGTAGCATCAACATTACATCAATGCATTAAATTTCCTATGCCAAGTGGGATTGGTGAAATTAAAGGGGAAACCGATAAAGCGAAATTATGCTATCAAATTGAAGTAAAACAATATGAAGTACGTGCAAAGAAGCGAAAAGATCGCAGAAAATTGGCGAAGGAAGCAAAGAAATAAGAGGAATTTAGAGTTTATATGATAAGAGCAGAGGAAGGAAAAGGGATACCTAGCGAAATTTGGGAAGAAGGAGCTGAGATTGCGAAGGAGATAAAAGAACCTACACCTATGGGAGAACCTAAGGCCAGTTACACTGCGGCAGAACCAACGAAGGAAGTGAATGTTGGGACCGAAGAAGAACCAAAAATACTAAAAATCAGAACCAAGATGGAAGCAGATGAAAAAGAAAAAACTATTGGTCTGTTGCGAGAATTTAAGGATATTTTCGCATGGAACATGGATAAGGTGCCGGGGATAGACCCATCTATGGCATGCCACAGATTGGAAATTGACAAAAATATAAGGCCATTCAAACAAAGAATCATAAAAATCGCGACAACGTATCATCCTCAAATAGAAGAACGATTTGCGAAGATGCTTGATGCGGGGATTATAAGACAAGCAAAATATCCAGTGGATAGCAAATATGGTCGTAGTGCCAAAGAAGAAGAAAGGGATAAGAATTTGTATAGATTTTACTTGATTTGAATAAAGCTTGTCCGAAGGATAGTTTTCCATTACCTGGATATTCCACAAATGGTCGAATCGGCGGGAAATGATAGAATATCTTCTCTAGACGGATATAAAGGGTACAATCAAATTCCTCTCATTGAAGAAGATCGGGAGCATCTTGTTTTTTCGCTCCCGAGAGGGTTATATTGTTACACAAAAATGCCATTTGGTTTGCGAAATCTTTGGAGCAACATACCAAAGGATGGTAGAAAAGGTATTTGCGAAGTGGATACACAAAACATTGGAAGTATATGTAGATGATATGCTAATAAAAAGTAAAGAAGCAAAAAATCATGTCCAAGATCTGAGAGAAATTTTTGAGCAAATGAGATATTTTAACATCAAGGTAAATCCAGAAAAATGTATTTTTGGGGAGGCATCGGGAAAAAATTTAGGTTATATTGTATCCAAAGAAGGAATACAAGTTGATCCAGAGAAAGTACAAGCAGTTCGTGACATGCCAACTCCGGCGACGGTAAAAGATGTACAAAAGTTAAATGGACTCTTAGCTTCGCTGGGAAGATTCATTTCGCGATCATCGGATAAGTGTAAGCATTTCTTCAATATACTCAAAAAGGGGACGAAGTTTAGATGGACAGACGATTGCGAGAAAGCTTTTCAAGGAATAAAAGAACATCTGACGAACATATCTATTTCGCAAAAGGCAGAACCGAGAGAAGAATTATTAATCTATCTTGCGACAACTTCGCATGCATAAAGTGTTGTGTTATTTCGAGTAGATGCAGGAGTTGAAAAACCAATCTATTACATCAGCAAAACATTCAATGCAGCAGAGAAAAATTATTCAAAGATTGAAAAACTAATTTTGGCATTAGTTTATGCAGCATTTAAACTTCGAATATACTTTCGAAGCATGAAATAAGGTGCGACAAAAATACCAATCGAGTCGGTAATGAAAAATTCAAAAATATCGAGCAGAGTCGAGAGATGGAATGCACGAGATAGGACATTTCAAAATCAAATATGAAATATTATCTTCACCAAAATCGCAAGTTGTTGCAGACTTCTTAGCAGAATTTCCTTTAGAAGATGATGAAGCAGTGGAAGAAATGATGGATATGGAAGAAGAACATGGGAATCCAAGAGATTTGTTAACAGAGCCAAATAGATGGGAAATATTGGTGGATGGATCATCAAATGGGGAAGGTAATGGAGTTGGAATTGTTTTGATTTCGCCGAGGGCAACAAAATGGCTTTTCCTTGATTGGAGTTTGCATCCACCAATAATGAGACAGAATATGAGGCTGTGATACATGCCCTGAAATTCGCAATAGAAATGAAGTTGGAAAATGCAAGAATTACCAGCGACTCGCACAGCTGCGAGATGCATAAAGATACAAACACTTTTATCACCATCAATCACTAAAGAAGAAGAAGAAGAGGTAGATGTAATGATAATAGAAGATGGAGAACAAATACCTAGTATTGAAGATTGGAGAGCAGAACTTCATGCATACCTGAAAAGAGGAGAAACACCAAAAAATAGATTGGAGGTGCACAAATTAAAAATCCGTGCAACAAATTATGAACTAAGGGATGGGATATTGTCTGGGAGATCTTTTAATGGACCTTCACTCAGATGTTTAACACGAAAAGAAGGAGAAGAAGTACTAAAAATATTACATAGTGGGGATGCTGGCAATCACAGTGGTGGAAGATCTTTGGCATACAAAGCGAAGATGCAAGTTTATTACTGGCCATTTATGCACGAGGATGCGAAGCAAATATCAAGGCGTTGCGAAGACTATCAAAGACATGGAAAGAAAATACATGCTCCAGGAGCACCATTAACATCTTCAACAAGTGTATGGCCTTTTGGAAAATGGATTTTAGACATTGTGGGACCATTTTTGCCAGGAACAGGGCGAGACAAGGTATCGATTGTCGCTACGAGACTATTTCACAAAATGGGTCAAGTAAAGGCAATACAACACATTCGCGATAAAGACGTTTTTACATTCATATTTGAGAATATCATCTGCAGATTTGGAATCCCACTTGCAGTTGGTGTCCGACAATGGGAAACAATTTGAGGGACGAGAATATAGAACTGTTACTTAATGCATTTAAGATAAAATGTGGAAAGTCAACTCATTTGTACCCTCGGAGCCAATGGACGAAGCGAAGCAACAGATAAAATAATCGCAGATATATTGAAGAAGAAATTAGAAGGACATAATAGAGCATGGTGTGAACAAGTGCATAATGCGGTATGGGCTTACAATACAACCGAGTAGAAGCTACGGGAATGTCACCTTTCTGTTTAACATATGGAGTTGAGGTCATACTACCAACAAGTTATTATTCCAACAACAAAGAAAGAAGCTTGGGAGAAAAATCTTAGTGCCGGTAATATTTTAATTAAACTAGATGAATTAGAAGAAAAAAGAGAGAGAGCTCTACAGTATATGGAGAATTACCAACGAAGATTAGCCATAGAATATAATAAACGTGTTAAGACACACGAATTTCAACCAGGTGATTTGGTACTGAGAGAAACACCAGTATATCAACGAGAAAGTGGTGGCAAGCTTGCGAAAAAATGGGATGGACCTTATATCATTAAGGAGATAGTTGGAACAGGGGCATATAGATTGATGGATCCTGAGGGTAAAGATGTGGGCCACAGATTGGATAGACCATGGAATAGGTTATACTTGAAGAGATATTACCCGTAAAAGATTGTGGGAAAAGATTAGGATAGCAAGTAATGTATGATTGAATCGAAATGAATTTATATGAAAATTTTGCGAAAGTATCATTGCGAGATTGCACAAAATAAAGAAAGAACATGCGAAAATCTCGCACAGAAAATAACAAGAGATAATCAAAAATCAATGACATATCAGAAAGGGGCAAACCTGCTATGGCGTACACCCTAGTTCGCGAAATCAAAATTTTGCAAGAGGCAAATATAAGACCTAAAGTACGTCATAAAAGGGGGTACCTGTTAACATGGCTCAGGGAAAAGGTTACACCGCCCCTAGAACCTGAGTCATGGAGAATTGGGGTCAATAAAGCCCATCCGGGGAGATACCTTGGATTTTCAATCTAAGCTTAAGACTTAGGTTGGACGACCGAGGGTCTCTTCTAAGGAGTCGACATATGACCAAGGCGCCGAGGTACACGGTTGAGCCAAGAGTGCCTGGGAATTTGAAGTGTCTCGGCCATTCTTGGCAAGTCTCGACATATCTTTGTACTCGGCCAAGAAAACTCCACTTAGGGTGCAGTCTCGTAACCATAAGCCCTATAGGAAAAAGGGATAAGAGGCTGTGAAAACAACTGGTTGTTGTTAAGACTGGATGGGGGGAGCTAGCCTTGTATGGCGAAGTACGCCTCCTTGAAGGGGCAACCGGGAGATGATAAGGAGGCACCCTCCATTAGGGAGGTGATAAGTGGCTTAAGATGCAAATGTCATGAGGCTTTATTTTCGCAAGAAAATTTAGACTTGTCATATTTGTGCGACAATCCTGAAGAGGCAATAATACAAAAAATAAAGATAATACGAGATCAATAGGTCAGTACATGAAAGTGTAAGGACGTCCTGCGATTTCGTCGCAAGACGGCAATGTCATTGAGCTTTATTTTCGCAAGGATTTTTAGCCTGTCATATTATCGCAACAAAACTATCCTGCATAGGCAACAATACTAAAGAAACGATAAGGCAAGATCAAGGGGTCATTACATGAAAGTGTAAAGACGTCCTGCGATTTTGTCGCAATGACAAGGGGTGTCACAATAAGACCTTTAACTAGGAAGGAAAAATAAGACCACATGATTTAATAAAAGATTTATAAAAACTAATTATCATTTATGCAGGTCATCCCTCACAAGAAAGATAATGAGAGGCATTATGGGAAATGTTCAACAATGGACATTCTCTTTCTCGCAAATAAACACAATAAAAGTAAGTGCACCTCAGAGAGGACTGAAATACATCATATGCAAGAAGTTGTGTAGGTGAAGAGGTTCAAAGAAATAAAATTACAAAAGAAGTTCAACTCTCAACATCGGCTTTTTTTTCAAGAAGGAGATAATGGACATCCTTCATTAATTTTTTTCACTCTCGCTAGCTTTCTCGATATCGCCAACTTTCCCAAAGATCGCCGAGTTCTTCTTTCATTTTGGTTTTTTCAATTTCTCCTCCATCTGGATTATTATCAACACCTTCATCATTTGGAAGAATTTCTTTTTCATTTGCGAAATCTTCGCCACTTTCATAACAATAATCGTTGTCCGGAGTACCAGGGACTTCATCATCATCTACTTCCAAAGGCTCGATGCATACAGGGGAAAGAGATCTGGATAATAAAATTTCATTCACAATAACTTCAGCCCTAAGATGAACTTGTCGAAGAAGTGCCTTCTGATGATTCCTACTTTGGATATCTTTGGAGTAAGAGAGATAATCAAGTCTTCTTTCTGCCCGATCGCGAGAACGAGCAAGAGAAGTAGCAAGTAATGCATTTTCTTTACGAATCTTGGCATAGTTAGATTCCAAAGTAGAAATGGAGGAGCGAAGATCTTTCTCAGATTTTGCAAAAATAAAGAATAAAGAAAATCATATAGGCGAAAGATTCGCAAGGAAGAGGTAATAAAAAGACTTAACAAAGGAAAAATGGTCGAGGCAGTCAAATTTCATGACTACCTTCCTTTTGCGAGATAAGATATTGAGTTAAAGCCAGGCAACTATTCTCCAAGTGATCCATGGCATTGTCAAACTTATCACCAACCAAGCCTTTCAACCGAGATCGTAAATTTCTTTCATTAGAAATAAGTAAGGTGTTTTGCTTCGCAAGAGAGGAATAGGATTCTTCTAACTTGGAATATTGATCCTTGAGTTGACTTGTTTTTATGCTTAAATCTATTATACCTTGAATAAGTTTATCCCTCTCCGCAGAAGATGATTCTGTTACTTCTTTGAGTTTATTTCTCAATGAGCAGAGAGATCGTTCTTGATCATTGCATACTTTTTGGCAAATGCTAAGTTCTTGCGAAGAGATCGCCACATTATTCAAAAGAACTTGTTTCTCCTGAGATAGGGTTTGATTCTCATCTGATAAAGTTTCCAACTCCAGATTAGCTTTAGTCAAAAAGTAAGAGAGGCGATACAATTCATTACTTAATAAATTTTGCTTTTGGACTAATTGAGCATTCTCCTTGGTATAGTTATCTATTTGATCAACAGAATACGTATGAAGATTATATAATTGGTTATATTGATCCATCCAAGCATCCCTATCCATGCGGGATTCCTCGACGACGGATTCAGATTGATATATCTCCATTTTTCGTTGCTGGTTTAGAGCTTAAAAGTGGAGTAAAAATTTTAAAAAATTAAAAAAAAAATAAATAAATAAAAAATCACCTTTTAGTTCCTCATTCTTCCTGCGAAGATTATCACGATCCAGCGAAACGTTTTGAAGCTTTTGATTCTCAAGATGAAGAGTGTCACATTTCAGGTCATAGCTTGGAGGTTATTTTCAAAGCTTCAATTTCCTTCTCCAAAGATGTTTGCGAAACCATTCTATCGAGCCAAAATATTTACTTACAACCTCGCAAACACCAAATTTGATAGGATCGGTGGAAGCTTTCTTGACATCATCGAGAAGAGCGGATAAAACCTTGAAAGCAATATCCATCCCTTCTAAATTTTCTTTAGTAAAAGGGAGAGATTCGGATGATGAAGCGATGATGGCGAGAAGATGGGAGAGTTGAATCATCTTTCGCCATAGGTATGTCATCGGAAGACGAGATTTGATGAGGATTAATGACTGGGGTTGAGACAATGTTAAGGGAAGAGGCATGGACAGTAGAAGAAGAAAAGGTTTCATTCGCAACGTTGGTTATTGTCGGGACTTTCATTTATAGAAAGATTAGTTACGGGGATGAATCCATAACGACATTTTCGCAAATAAGAAGAGGGGATTCCGCTGCGAAGATGTCGCAGAAGGTGTTTTTGAAAGTTTAAACAAAGGAAATGAAATAAATTGTTTCAACATTTTTAGGATGGCGAGGTTTTTTGGGGGCCTCTCGACATTTGCATCACCTGCGAATTACAAATCATATAAGAAACAGAGGCAACAATATTGTTATTAAAAGAATAAGTGTTTCTTAATACCTTGTTATTCGCAGGCTTCCTTTTGTTCACAACAAGTTTTTGCTGCGAACTCTTGGGAACATTAGGGTTGAATTGTAAACTTGGTGATGGAAGTGTTTTTTTGAAACAGAAGCAAGATGGGAATTATCTAAAGATGAACAACATCAAATAAAATAATTCCAGCGAGAGAAAATCAATTTTAAGAAGATCGAGTTTTAAAAAAATAAACAAACCTTGATGGCTCCATGGGAACGATGCTTGAGAAAGATGAAGAGGATTTATGAAAAGATGAACAGTGAAAAAGTTGCAGACGACAAAAGAAGATTTACAGATGAAGAAGACGGAGTAAAAGAAAGAAGACATTTTTACGATGGATCTCTTCTTAAATAGACAAAAAATGATGACCGGTTAGCATTTAAAATGCCGGTGAAAAAGGGAAAATTTAACACGTGTAAACGGTTATGCTTAATTTACGGAATCTTGTCGGCAGAAAGGAATGGACAACTGCGGCACTTTGAATAGATTAGTTCTCATGACATTATCTCCTTCGCAGAGAAGACATGAGAATAGGCAAGATGTAGGATCAGAATATCGCAACACCAACGCCCTTGCGAAATCCATAAACGACACATTGCGAAGACATCGCAGACGAGTAATATAAATGACCCAACGGATGACGACATCCAGAACACGAGAAAGACGTGAAGACCTAGCGAGATTTAGGAGTGTTGCGAGGTTTTACATTTGTACACTTTCGAGAATGTCTCAAGTCAGATCCGAAAATAAGGGATAACTTAGCTGTCATCCATTATGTAATATCCTATATAAAGAGCCGAATAAGCTTATGAAAGGGGGGGATCTTTTTAGAGAGTGGAGAGAAATTTTAGAGGAGAGTGAAAGTCTAGAGTAGCAATAACATTCTTGATTTCACTTCCTTCTTGTAAAATTTCTAACTCAATTAATAAAGAGATTGATTATCGATCTTAAATATGTGTTAGATATTATGAATTCTTGTGAGGTGTGTATTGTAGGATTTCCTGCAATTACATAGTTCACTTAGTTTCTTCAGTATCCCTGCGTTTCCAACATTCAATAAGTGCACGCAATGGAACAATTCCTTTGGATCGTATTCCAAATAGTAAAGGAACAACAAATCTGTTTGGTAACAACTCTCGTAATTCTTTCAGATGAAGATATCTCAAGTCATATGCAAAGGCTCTTTGATGAGATTTTTTATAGTTGTAGAAAAAGGTTCGTTCAAGACTTGTGAAAGTTCGATTCTAGATTTAAATTATAATGCTAAAACAAAGAAAACTCAATTAAAGTTTGATTTCAAGATTTTTTAAAACTAACCAAGCCACTAGATTCCACTATTACACATGATTGAATGATGTTGAAAATATTTCAAAACTCTAGTTACGTTTTTAGTCCTTTTATTTCTTAATCCACAAATAATCAGGCATATTCTCAAATATTAATTGTATCCCCTAAGCATAGATTATCAATTGATTAAAAAAAGCATAATCTATCAAATTTAATCACAAGTAATTAGGAAAATTATGCAAACAATTTGAAACTCTGTAAAAGCGGTGATTGAGTGAATTATAAATTAAAACTAGAGAAAATAATATAGTTGATGAGTGCCAAATAGTGCATATTTATACACCTTTTTATTGGCATTTTACTCATTTTTGTGCTCATAAATCGAGATATTATCCCATATTCTCGTATTTTCCTTGTTTTCAAGAATAAATATTTGTATTAATTAATTTTGTGTTTTTAGGTAATAAATAAAGTCCTGGAAAAACGAGGAGCTAAAGAGCGAAGAATTGGAGTCAAACATCTATGGAGCGGATAGCCAAAGCCCGCGCGAATCGGTTGCAACCCAACAAGGAAGACATGGGCTAAAGCTACCCGACCGGATCCGAGCCCGTCTCTTCCGAGACGTTGAGATTTCTTTCTTCCTCATCCAACGGTCGCTGCCTCCACGTGCATCGAAGATCGCTGCTCCCGCTACACCGGATCACGCCAAAACCGCTTACCTCCCTCGGCCGTTCGGATCGTAGCCGCCTCATCCAACGCTCGCTCCGACCTTCACATCAAATCTGATGCACCCCGCTTCACATCACACCACCTATATAAGCCCCTATCACCAAAACCTATACCCCCACTCGAGCAAACCCTAATCTCTCCATCTTCTCTTTCTTCACCTCTCCTTCTCACCCGACACAGAGCTCTGCTCTTCTCTTCCGCCACCTCTTTCACCCATACCACCACCCAAGTGGTACCTACTACCTCCTTCTACCTACTCTGCCATCATCAAACGCGCCGGTAGTACTGCTACCTTCTCTACTTCGAGTTATCTCTCTCTTAGCCTCTACCAACTCTAGAAGCTAATTTAAAGATAACTAGAAGCTAGGGTTTGTCCACCAACATCACAAGCAAGCTACCAGAGACGATGTGACAAGAAGAGGAACATCAATCAGAGTATGGGTTTGAGTTATTATTCATTTAATTTCAATTTTTAATGAATTAGGGTTTGGGAATTTTGGGGGAACTGCATGTATAAATAGAATGAGGGGTTTGTGTAGAAATCACGCCTGGATTAGCCAGAGCAGTCATTTAGCTTTAACTTGTAGTTTAATTATGTTCTTGATGTTTTAATTACATTTGGCTAGGGTTGAGATGAAACCCAAAAATGCATTTGCCAAAAGTTGTTCATAAATTGGAATTGTTCTTGATTGTGCATTAATGCTTAGGATACATTTAATCTTAACACCTCAGCATGTTACTTTCACAGTGTATGTCATGCATCCACTGTAGTCAGATTATTTCCATGTTATGTGTGTTGCAATTCATACTTCATTGCCTGTGATTGATCCTCAGACTAGTTGTGCCCTGAGAAGACAGCTAGTGCTTGGGAGAGATACTCTAATTGCGATTAGATATCCATCTTAGGGTAAGTTTGATCATCTAATTAGTAAAACTGATTTGTGATTAGTTGTACTATGATAAGACAGCTAATACTAGGAATTAGTAAACGCTTTAGTTGATAGTAAGCCACCCATTGATGACCCTGGATGAATGGCAGAATTGCCATGACAAGGTACAAGAACTTTATCAAACATTGAGCTGACTTAGTTTGGGATTAGAAGGTGGATTCGACACCCTAGTCCTCTCTATCTTGTTACAATCTTCTTTTGCCTTAGCTTAGGATCACTTCATTTCACTATTTCAGCCGTATCGGCAAAACCCCCTGTTGTCACTTGTTACTTACTTGAATTCAGTTGAAGAAGCCTTAGATCACACACAAAGCACACCCTAGTCCTTGTGGGATCGACCCTTACTTGCCGCGTCTCCAATAGACGCCGTGCACTTGCGGTATTACACGTAGGTCAAATTTACATACACTTTCGAGGCCTACCAAGTTTTTTGGCGCCGTTGCCGGGGACTTGGCGCGTGCCCTGTGTTCTTGGCTCGCTTCACTGTTCTTCATTTTTCCTTGTACATACTCACCTTGCACTGTTAATTTTTAACCCTGTGTTAGCATAATATAGTTTTTCTCTCTTGTTTACATCTTCACTGTTTGTACATCTTTAAGCTGTTAGTTCTCTGTTCTTTTTAATTTTAGCCTTGCATTGTAGTGTAAATTAGTCTCCGTTGTTCTTTGTTTTACTCATTGTTCATTTCCCCCTGTCACATTGCATTTTGCTCATTGTTCATTGCACTTTGTTCATTCTGTAGCTTAGTGTGTCATCTCCGTAGCTTAGGGTGTCACATTGCTCTTATTGGTTCATTGCTCTTTGTTCAGTGCATTTTGTTCATGGCACCTTAGCTGATAACCTGGCAGCTTGTGTACACTGCATGTTAACCTTCACTGCCAGAACCATCGGCCCTGAGCTTGTGAGCCACCTACCACCTTGCTAGCCCCTGAAGCTGCAAGTTGTGAGCTGGGTTAGTTGCAGTCACAAATCCATTGGCCTGAGCTGTCACCACTCTCTCATTCTCTGTGCTTTAACTTGCATATCCACGAGAACTAAAAACCTTCTCTTGAGATAGCGGTACCACCATTGCTCTTGTGGAGCAGGTGAACCAACCTAGAGAAACCAAGGAAAAGCCCGGGATTTGAGCTGTCTTCTTTGTGCATCTTTGTTAAGCGAGTCGACCCGGGGAAAGGCTCGGAGCGAGCAATACAGACCATTTTGGTGTCTTAGGTTGGTTGTTCTCAAATCTTGTTACAATCTATACTTGCATGAATGATCATGTGCAAGCATTTCTTTATTATTTGAGTTTCATTTTGGTATTATTTGTGCATTCTTGAGACTATTCTCGAGATTTGGAATTCTTGTATAAGCTGCTTGTGACACAGTGCGCCAACTTGTTAACCACGATCGCATGATTGTTAGTTGGCCAACTTGTGTTGGATGCCAAGATTGGTTCACCGATAGGCTAGATATTCTGCAACATCTAGGGTTTGCGTTGCTCTGTGAAACCCCCTTGCTAGCCCCCCCGAGCATGACTGAGCACCTTGGTTTGTGATCCATTACTCCATGAATGTATACCTAACTCATGTGTAGCCAACCTATATGAATCTTGAGTTTTGTTAACATAATTTGTGGAGGCAAGCTGTTGCATTTACTTGAGCATCTATGCATGGTGAAAGTTAGGCGAGCTTAACCACATACCCCGAAAATTTTGAGCATTGGTGCAACCAACCCACGACCCTCTGTGTGTTTTCAACGGGCTATACGTTGTTCACTGTTGCATCTGCTAACCCAGTGAACTGATTCAAGTGACTAACTCCAGCCCCCTGAAGCTGTGAGTTGAGGTGTGGTTGAACTGTGAAGTTGTGCTCTAACCCCAGCCCCTGAAGCTGTTGAGGGTGAGTTGTAACGTAAACAGCCAAGTTGGCCGCAGACCTCACTGAGCCACCAAGTCATTGCCTGTGCCTCGGTGCTCTGTCTTGATCCATATAGCATTGTGAATCTGTGTAACTTGTTGAGCCAGCCTTAGCATAGTCTTTTGCATTGATGTATGAATCTGTGGTGCATAAACGACCCCTGTAGCTGCATCATTTTTGTGAGCTAGTGTTAACTTTGTGTGATTTCGATAGACTAGCCTGTACTTGTGCACTGCCAGGCATAGGCTAAGGCTGAGTTGCAAAGACTCGGTTATCTTGTGCCACAAAACCAGAGACTGGCCTAGCCAGTGCACAAACTTCAGCCAGACTTCTGGGCTGTTTACACAACCCTGGGCTGCTAAAGTTAAAACCCACTTACTGGGCTCAACTGACTTCTGGGCTTACACCAAATCGAGCCCAACTCAACCTAATCTGGGCTGCTCACAATCAAGCCACACTGCTGGGCTTAAACCAAATCTGAATCCCACACAATTTTGTCAAGCAAACCCTTAACACCAAGCCCATATTAGCTAAATCTGTTGGGTCATCTGCACAAAAACTAAGCCCACATCATTTGGGCTAGAACCCAATTTCACTAGGTTTACCACACCCATTAAGTTTTGCAAACACTTTGGGCTGCAACCACACATAATCCCAATAAACCAAACTGAAGCCCAATAAACAACAAGCCCACAACAAACCAAAACCCAACAAAACCAAATGAAACCCAATAAACCAAACCAATCCCACCAAAACCAAATTAGATTGTGAGTTCAATTTGAGTTGATAAATCATGTCAGGATTTTGGTCCGCATCCGGGGATTCAAACAAATCCCTTAGAGAGCTTGCTTACGGGCACCTTTCACGGGATGAACACCCCACATACCATAGTGACTTTAGGGAATTTTATGGGCCTTCTCGGGGCCCGACCTCACATACCTAATCATTATGATCATATACATCATCCACCACAGGTTGAAAATGAACAATTTTCTCATACCCAGTCATCACTTTTAGATCAATTAGAGGCTCGACTATCGCTTTAGATAGGCAATGCTGCTTTAGAAAGGCAATCAGTCGAATCTAGTTTTCTAGGCAATATGAAATGCATGCTTGCGCCTTAGGCTTAGACCACCTGCTGAATCTTTGTTATATCTTGCATGATTTTAGGCGGTCTAGGGAAAACCATGATAATCCAATATATGAAGTGTCTAGAAGTGACTATTGGGACCATAATCAACTTTGCACACATGCATCATTCACCACAAAGTGGGGAGATGAACAATTTTATACTCCCCAACTCCTAGTTTGCAATCAACAATGGAAACACTCTTGGAGCAAAATGCTAGGCTTGAAAGGAATGCAATGCATGACCATCCATATAGCAACATGTCTGAATTTCCCTTCTCTAGTGAACCTCATGCACAACCATACAATGAATATCCATATGAGGAATGCATACCCACTAGTGAAGACTCTCCTTCAATAGAACAACTCAAGATGATTCTTCAAAGGAACCTAATTGAGTTACAAAATGATAGGATTGAAAATAGTGTTTCTAGTCTTACTCATGCAACTAACATTGAATATGAACCTAATCTAGAGGTAGATGAGTACACTAAAAATACTACAATTTTGAATGAAGAGATGAATTCTTGCTATGATGATGATGATGAATATGAAGAGCATGTGTATTTTGAAAATGTAGTAGAATCTTTAGGTTCAGAGACATCAAGTGTCTCTTCTGTGAACCCTATGAATGATGCTTCTTCTAATATTCATATATGTGATGATGATGTGGAACCTGTGCAATTATCCTGTGAAAATGAACATGATTTACCCTCTTCTGACTTTGGGAAAGTGCGTGATGGTACAAATGATTTTATACATGAAAATAACGTAGATGTACCTAACCTCTCTCCTGAGTCACAAATTGAAACTCCTCCACCAAACCTAGGTGTTGTTTGTCACAAAATTGCAAAACCAACTTTTCTGAAAATGCCTAACTTAGGCCTAGAGCTTTGTGCTTCCAAGTCCTCTTGGATTATTTTGCATCAAAGTATGACACCTTTAGGGAACCACGGTTGGAATATGTATGTCACTTTTCTTAGCAAAACTCATTTTGAGTTAGACCTTTTGCATGATGTACCTTTAAAATTGCAAGATTTTGTTCTCACAAACACACCTGTTCACAAGTTTAGGTTTGGGGGAAACTCATTCACATACACAGTCTTACTTGCACTTTCATATTATATTTGTGTAAGGCTGTTGATGTGTGTACATATTTTCTATTGGGTTGATCCTCAACTCTTTAGATTGTTAGTTTATGGTGAATTTTCATTGTATATATCCAGTAGGACTTGTTAAATTTTCTTTTCTTGAATCGGTTGAGTCTTCATGCGCATATATTATGCTAATCCGATATGATCTCCGTTGAGAATGTTGGATTCTAGCCTTGACTAAAGAAGCTTAACCGTGCTCCATTGACATCCGGTAATCTCTTCCTTTTTCTCTTATCGGCATAGTTCTCTCGGTATGTGACTGTTTAAAATTTTTCCTATCTGTTGACACATTGAGGACAATGTTTGATTTAGGTTTGGGGGTACATTTGCATTTAGAGTTTTTAGTCTTTTATTTTATCTTTTTAGTCTTTTATTTTATCTTTTAATTTAAAAAAAAAAAAAAAAAAAAAAAATTAAATTCAAAACTCTTTTTGTAAAAACCTCCAACTTTTAGAGATTTTAGAGTCACTAGCATGCTTCTAGCTATGTTTACATAGAGAATCTGACCAAAATAACAGAATTTGGAAGTCTTAGGAGAACACAATCGGGTTTCTTAGTTGATTAGAGCGTTAAAGTTGGATTTAACCATACCGGAGGGCGAATTAGGTCTTTGTTTAGATATTCGGTAGTAGAATTGTGATCACCCATAGTGGAGACTACCTAATTTACATCAAGTGGGGCACCAACCTTCAATTTTTTTGCAACTTTCTAGAAAAGCTGTTAGAGTGTGTGTCACCGTACGTAAATTTCGGGTAGGAATGGTGAGCTACCCAACTTCGCACCATTTTCAGCACTACTTTTGATCTCTTGAGTGCTAGTTTTTGTCAATCATGAGGGTGACGTCTAAAGATGAAAACTCCTTCTAAATACCGATTTGCCGTTAGCATCACTCTCTCTCTCAATCAGCAAGACCCATAGAAACACATCATCGTCAACAAACGGAGCATCATCAGAATATGGAAAGAAAAATTGATATAGTCCAAGGTTTATGTGCAACAAAGAAAAGAAAATAGGATGAGAATTAATAAAATTTATAAAATCAAGACAATACAAGTTGTGGAAAAATTGAGTGACAAAGTCCTTTGTCCATGGAGTTAGTTGTTTCATTATTTGTATTTTTATTTTCACTTTTTGTAAACCAAAAAAAAAAAAAAAAAAAAAAAAAAATATTGTAGTTTATTTTTGCTACCACCATGGTAAAGAAGAGTTCAAAAAGAAAAATCAAACAACAAGGAATTTGAGTAGAAAAGTTAAAAAATTGTCAAGTTTTGTGAAGTTTAGAAGTTCGTCATCAACATTTGAAGACCGAAGACCGAAGATTGAAGACGTTTCTATGGTTCTTATGAGAGAGTGATATTAATTGCCGATCGGGTGAGAAGTGAGTGAGTACTCCCACCCCTTGCTAATGGTTGATTTTCCTTTCTTAGAGATCATCGAGAAAAGATTCTTTTTGTCCACACTTACGTGGAGTCTCCAGTTTTATTTCGGAAGGTTATCCTTCTTACCTACAACGTGTGCGGGATTTCTCTCTTTATTCCCCGCCTGCACACATGAGAGACTAAAAAGCGATCTTTTTGAGTGCAATTATCATAAAACCTAATAGTGAGGCGAAGTTGAGACTTATGATCACAATCGAATCAATTCTTTCATATGGTATGGTTACTTCTCGCTCGGCACTTAAGGATGAGAATGCGTTCTTTGGTAGTTCTAACCACATTACTAGCATGCGAAACTCTATGTCCTCATAGCTTCTTGGAGGCTTGAGACTCTTTTACACTCTGAAGTTGGAGAAGGTTTTGTGGGTACACCTCTGGTAAACCCTCACGAGACTACAACTCGTCCACTAGGGACACCTAGCGGTTTAAAGGCTTAGTGCATACGCTAAATGCATTCGAGAGACTGCGACGGGGGTATAGTTAGGATTTCTTCATTTCTGTTTCACTTGAGGACAAGTAAAATTCAGGTTTGGGGGTATTTGATGAGTGCCAAATAGTGCATATTTATACACCTTTTTATTGGCATTTTACTCATTTTTGTGCTCATAAATCGAGATATTATCCCATATTCGTATTTTCCTTGTTTTCAAGAATAAATATTTGTATTAATTAATTTTGTGTTTTTAGGTAATAAATAAAGTCCGGAGAAACGAGGAGCTAAAGAGCGAAGAATTGGAGTCAAACATCTATGGGCGGATAGCCAAAGCCGCGCGCGAATCGGTTGCAACCCAACAAGGAAGACATGGGCTAAAGCTACCCACGACCCGGATCCGAGCCCGTCTCTTCTGAGACGTTGAGATTTCTTTCTCCCTCATCCAACGGTCGCTGCCTCCACGTGCATCGAAGATCGCTGCTCCCGCGCTACACCAGATCACGCCAAAACCGCTTACCTCCCTCGGCCGTTCAGATCGTAGCCGCCTCATCCAACGCTCGCTCCGACCTTCACATCAAATCCTGATGCACCCGCTTCACATCACACCACCTATATAAGCCCCTATCACCAAAACCTATACCCCCACTCGAGCAAACCCTAATCTCTCCATCTTCTCTTTCTTCACCTCTCCTTCTCACCCGACACAGAGCTCTGCTCTTCTCTTCCGCCACCTCTTTCACCCATACCACCACCGGTAGTACCTACTACCTCCTTCTACCTACTCTTGCCATCATCAAACGCGCCCGAGTGGTACTGCTACCTTCTCTACTTCGAGTTATCTCTCTCTTAGCCTCTACCAACTCTAGAAGCTAATTTAAAGATAACTAGAAGCTAGGGTTTGTCCACCAACATCACAAGCAAGCTACCGAGAGACGATGTGACAAGAAGAGGAACAACAATCGAGTATGGGTTTGAGTTATTATTCATTTAATTTCAATTTTTAATGAATTAGGGTTTGGGAATTTTGGGGGAACTGCATGTATAAATAGAATGAGGGGTTTGTGTAGAAATCACGCCTGGATTAGCCAGAGCAGTCATTTAGCTTTAACTTGTAGTTTAATTATGTTCTTGATGTTTTAATTACATTTGGCTAGGGTTGAGATGAAACCCAAAAATCTGTTGCCAAGAGTTTTTCATAAATTGGAATTGTTCTTGATTGTGCATTAATGCTTAGGATACATTTAATCTTAACACCTCAGCATGTTACTTTCACAGTGTATGTCATGCATCCACTGTAGTCAGATTATTTCCATGTTATGTGTGTTGCAATTCATACTTCATTGCCTGTGATTGATCCTCAGACTAGTTGTGCCCTGAGAAGACAGCTAGTGCTTGGGAGAGATACTCTAATTGCGATTAGATATCCATCTTAGGGTAAGTTTGATCATCTAATTAGTAAAACTGATTTGTGATTAGTTGTACTATGATAAGACAGCTAATACTAGGAATTAGTAAACGCTTTAGTTGATAGTAAGCCACCCATTGATGACCCTGGATGAATGGCAGAATTGCCATGACAAGGTACAAGAACTTTATCAAACATTGAGCTGACTTAGCTGGGATTAGAAGGTGGATTCGACACCCTAGTCCTCTCTATCTTGTTACAATCTTCTTTTGCCTTAGCTTAGGATCACTTCATTTCACTATTTCAGCCGTATCGGCAAAACCCCCTGTTGTCACTTGTTACTTACTTGAATTCAGTTGAAGAAGCCTTAGATCACACACAAAGCACACCCTAGTCCTTGTGGGATCGACCCGTACTTGCCGCGTCTCCAATAGACGCCGTGCACTTGCGGTATTACACGTAGGTCAAATTTACATACACTTTCGAGGCCTACCAATAGTTACCCATCAATCATGCGTAAATAGCTTCCTCCATTGCCTTGGTTATGTGAGAATTAGTTCATCATGGTAGAAACACGCTCAAAAGAATTTTTCATTGCTCAAATGGTGTTTACGAAGGTGAAAAGAGTGAAAAACAAGGAAATAGTGATAAACTGCAGCTGCTAAAGGTAGACTGCAGTCGCTAGAAGTATTTTGCAACTAGAAGTCTAAAACGATATCTCTGTGTTGCTGTTGAAATTAAGGTTGCTTCTACGACTGTTCTGGGTAGGCTTTTGTTCTTGGTGTTCTTCACATCAGCAGAAAACAAACTTCCGTGCAACTTGATTTTTCTCTCTATTTCTCGTAACTAAAGCTCTCCAAACCATCGATACCCCCTGGTGTGACCTCAAACTCCATTTATATACTCAATAGGACCCATAAATCCCGAAAATATCTTTGTAAAACTCATTTTCTTCTCTCGCAAGTCACTGGAGATTTTATTCTGATATATTTGAATCTCTATCTGATATATTTGAATCTTCAGAGAGATATTCTTCGGCATATACTCCACGTAACTTCCTTCTCCAACCCAAAAACTCGA
Source organism: Papaver armeniacum (assembly GCA_023531295.1). NCBI lineage: Eukaryota > Viridiplantae > Streptophyta > Magnoliopsida > Ranunculales > Papaveraceae > Papaver > Papaver armeniacum. Next base: position 12,087 of record JAJJWW010009747.1, on the reverse strand, counting down.
AAATATCCGACCTTCCCTGTTCTTTGATAACTACCAATTACACCGATATTTTCTTCTTTTTCAAGTTCCCAAAACACGTCACAATCCACCTTTATTAGGAAACGTAGTTATTCTCATACTTATCTCTATCTAAACTCTTCCAAATATAACATCAACAAATCCCGAGAATTTCCTGTTTGCTTCACACGGGTATCCAGCTCAGTTCTTTCGAATATAATTAGTTAATTACTATACCAAGCCTGTTTAGTGTTAACAGGTACAACCAAGCTGAATCCAGGGATTGAATCTGTCCGGAGATATACCAAAAGTCGAACCCTAATTCTGCCATTATACTTCAAATATTCCCGCCAAAAATAAATTCAAATTTGGGGGAAGAAGATGGTCGCCCTTATCCGTTCATGGGGTCCCTTTAGCACATGCCCTGGGTGTAAATAGTAATTTTACCGGATGCCTTTATCAACTCCTCCGGGTGCCTTTAACGCATATCTGGAGTGCCTGTTTAACACTTTTCTCCGAGGGTTCAAATGCCATTTATTGAGCTAATTCCTCCGCACAAGTGTATTTCTCCAAAAACACCTACAAAAACATAAAATAGCAAAATAAGCAAAAAATCGAGTACTAACATTATAGAAAATCGAGAACAAAATAGACACATAAATGCGTCCATCAAATACCCCTAAACTTATTATTTTCTAGTCCCGAGCAAATGCAATCTCTGAGAATAAAATCATGACTCACTGTCGCAGGCATCGCGATTGCACTTAGCGTGTGCAACAAGCCTTTAAACCCCTAGGTGGCCCCAATGGCCGAGTTATAGCCTCGGGAGGGTTTACCAGAGATATACCCACAAAACCTTTACTCCAGACCCTAGCTATCCACACAGAACCTCGGAATAGCACTAAAGAACCTCCTTGGTTGGCATACTCTCATTGACTACAGGAGGAAGTACCGATGCAAAATTCCAATTGATGTACACGAGTTTGCACTCAAGCATACTAAAATTCATATATAAGTGACAGAGCTCTACTCAGATAGTCGCACTATGGACATCAATATCCGGAATCAAATAAATCACATGAATAGATTAAGAAGATTGAAATAGATGGTTGTGAATGGACGTCAATGCCAAGATGAATCCTATGACCTAATGGATTGAGATACTTTTCTTGACTAATATCACCACGACTGGCATATACAAGGGAACCAGCGGTTGATAATCCTAAGTCTAGGTCAACACAACTGGCATATACAAGGGTACCAGTGGTCGACGTTATTGAATTTATTCCGGTTGGTCTGATGGTCTGGTCTCAATTTTATTTTTTTTTATTTTTTTTTCAACTTTTTTTTTAGTAACTCAATCACCCTATTTCAACCCAACAGACATCAACATAAAAATTATGCAAAAATAAAAACGAAGTAATAAGATGATTAGAGATATCATGTTATTTCTAACACCTGAGCTTTGTGCTTTTATGAATAGACTCTTTAGATGTTTCCATCTAATCAAATTGGTTCCTCAACTCATACAACCAAGATGCTTCCATCCACTTAGATTGGTTAGTGCCATCCTTAATAAGCATAACTTTCTAAGTTCTGGAGTTTATTTATTGCAACAAAAAGGTAACAAAAAGTTTCTACCCCACCCCCAAACTTAAATCTAACATTGTACTCAATGTTTCTAATGAAAGAATAGTACTAAAAGTATAAGTAGCATGAGGAATTAGTAAAGAGATGAGTCGGAAAGATAGTACCTGGGTGAAGCGTAATAATCCTTCCACGGAGAACAAGGAGAGAAACAAAAACAAAAAGCAAAAATAATATACAACTTACAAATACCAAATACCTCGGTGGTCAATCAAGGTAAACAGGGTCCTCCAGAGGGACCTCCTCAATATCACCTGTAGGAAAAGGTTCTAAAAAGGGCTTCAATCTCTGACCGTTAACCTTTGAAGAACTACTACCATCCAGTGTCTCAATTTCAACAGCGCCATAAGGAAAAACAGTACGGACCACAAAAAGACCGGTCCACCGAGAGCGCAACTTCCCGAGGAATAGATGCAAACAAGTATCATATAGAAGAACTTTTTGACCTGGAGAAAATGACTTTCTTAAAATACACTTATCATGCACAAGTTTCATTTTTTTTTATACTCCTTAGCATTATCGTATGCATCTCTACGAATCTCGTCCAACCCATCGAGCTTGAGTTTTCTGTGAGCTCCTGCTTTGTGAAGTGAAAAATTTAGTTGCTTAACAGCCCAATATGCTCTATGTTCTAACTCAACAGGTAAGTGACATGCCTTGCCGAATACTAGATGATAAGGGGACATTCCAATGGGGTTTTAAACGCAGTGCGGTAAGCCCATAAGGCATCAGTAAGCCTTGACGACCATTCTTTCCGATTAGGATTGACTGTTTTCTCTAGAATACGCTTAATTTCCCTATTGGAAACCTCTACTTGGCCACTAGTCTGTGGGTGATATGGGGTAGCTACTTTGTGGGTAATACCATATTGTTTCATTAAAAGTGAAAATGGCCTATTACGAAAGTGTGTTCCTCCATCACTAATTATAGATCGCGGTGTACCAAAACGTGCAAGTATATTATCTTTCAAAAACTGGAGTACGACCTTGTGATCATTTGTTTTACAGCGACAAGTATGTAAAGATAACCCAAAGAATTAGGAAATGGACCCATAAAATCAACGCCCCACACATCAAAGACCTCAATTACTAAAATAGGGTTCAAAGGCATCATATTTCTACGGGAAATGGTCCCTAACTTCTGGCATCGCTCACAAGAAACACAATGACTATGGGAGTCTTTAAACAATGAAGGCCAGTAAATCCACACTGCAATATCTTAGCGAGCAGTCTTCTTAGCACTAAAATGACCCCCACATGCATGTTCATGACAAAAGGAGATAATCTTGGACTGGTCACTCTCGGGCACACATCTCCTAATAATCTGGTCTAGATAATACTTAAAATGATAAGGAGTCCCAAAAGAAATACTTAACCTTGGCTAAAAATCTAGAACGATCTTGCTTACCCCAATGTTGAGGCATTCGACCAGTAACAAGATAATTCACTATATTTGCATACCAAGGTGATTGGGAAACAAAAAACAATTGTTCATCAAGAAATCTATCCCTTATAAGAATGAAATAATCAGGGGAACTAACAACTAGCCTAGACAAGTGGTCTGCTACTACATTTTCTGCACCCTTTTTGTCTCTAATGTCTGGAGAAAATTCTTGTAACAAAAGGATCCATATAATCAATATAGGTTTGGTATCCTTCTTAGACAAAAGGTATTTAAAAGCAGCATGATCAGTATAAATTATGACCTCAAAACCTAATAGGTAGGATCTAAACTTATCCAAGGCAAACACAATGGCTAACAGTTCCTTCTCGGTAGTTGTATAGTTCAGTTGGGAATCATTCAGAGTTTTGCTAGCATAGTAAATCACATGAAGTAATTTGTTTTCCCGCTGACCTAGCACAACACCTATAGCATAATCTGAAGCATCACACATAATCTCAAAGGGTAGGTTCCAGTTAGGTGCCTGGACTATGGGGTCAGTAGTAAGTAAAGTCTTAATCTTCTCAAAAGCTTCTAAAAAAGCATCATCAAAGACAAACTTAACATCTTTTGCAAGCAAATTGCAAAGAGGTCTAGAAATCAAGCTAAAATCCTTAATGAATCGACGATAAAACCTGCATGCCCTAGGAATGACCTAATATCTTTTACGGTTTTGGGACTGTAAAAAGTCTTAATAAGGTCAACTTTGGCTTTGTCTACCTCTATACCCTTTGAAGATACGATATGCCCTAAGACAATTCCTGATGTAACCATGAAATGGCATTTTTCCCAATTGAGCACTAAATTCTTTTCCTTACACCTAGTCAACACTAGTGTCAAATGATGCAAGCACTCATCAAAAGATGAACAAAACACTGAAAAGCCATCCATAAACACCTCTAAAAACCGTTCTACCATATCAGAAAATATGTTCATCATACAACGTTGAAAAGTCGCAGGGGTATTACATAGCCCAAAAGGCATGCGTCTAGACGCAAAGGTACCAAAGGGACAAGTAACAGTGTTTTTTTCCTGGTCTTCAGGGGCAATATCAATCTGATTATATCCAGAATAGCCATCTAAGAAGCAATAGTGACTATCTCCTGATAATCGTTCTTGCATTTGGTCGATAAAGGGAAGGGGAAAGTGATCCTTCCTAGTGACCTTGTTCAATTTCCTATAGTCGATATAGACACGCCATCCCGTGGTCACTCGGGTTGGGATTAACTCATTATTATCATTCGGACTACGGTGATACCTGATTTCTTGGGAACAACTTTGAACGGGGTTGACCCACTTCTGTCTGAAATTGGGTAGATAATACATGCATCAAACAATTTAAGAACCTCGGTTTGAACTACTTCTTTCATATTAGGGTTAAGTCGACGTTGCATCTCCCTAGAAGGTTTAGTGTCCTCCTCTAAATAAATATGATGCATACAAATAGTAGGACTTATACCCTTAATGTCTGCTATGGTCCACCCTAAAGCTTCCTTGTTATTTTGAAGTACGCTAACTAGCCTACTTTCGTGATCACTATCCAAGTCGGAAGCAACAATCACAAGTAAAGTCTCAGATGGGCCTAAAAACACATACTTCAGGATATCTGGTAGTTTTTTAAGGTCCAACTTAGGAGGATTTTCTAAAGAAGGGACTAGGGTAGACTTAGAAACTGGAAGTGGTTCGAACTTAGGTTTCCAACCATGTGTCTATCAAAGGGGCGGAATCTAACACAACATTCACCTCATTAATCACACTATCATCATCAAAATCAATCCCAAAGTTGTCCAGGCATTTCTCTAATGGATCTTCTAACAAATTATTTGGTAATGACTCCTCGACTAATGTTCCTATCATGTTTACCTCTTCTATGCTTGAGTCATCTAGTTCAGAGGGTAGCTTACTAATATTGAAAATATTCAGCTCAATAGTCATATTACCAAAAGACAAATTCATAATACCATTTCGACAATTGATGAACGCATTGATGTAGCTAAAAATGGCAACCTAAAATCACATGTATCTGGTTTTGTGGGTCAGGGACAGGTTGGGTATCTAGGATAACAAAATCCAATGGATAGATAAACTTGTCGACCTCAATAAGAACATCCTCAATAACACCTCGAGGAATTTCGATAGACCTATCAGCTAACTGCAGTGTCATCTGAGTAAGTTTTATTTCACCAAGCCCTAGTTGTAACTATACATGGTATGGTAGTAAGTTCACACTGGCTCCTAAGTCAAGTAAATCTTTTTGTACCCGAAAGTTACCTATTGTGCAAGCAATGGTAGGGGAACCTGGGTCTTTGTACTTAGGAGTTGTGGTGTTCTGGATGATCGAACTTACATGGGTATCTAAAAAGGCTTTCTTAGGGATATTTAGATTTCTCTTTCTCGTACACATATCCTTAAGGAACTTATCGTAAGCAGGAAGTTGCCTAATTGCATCTAATAAAGGAAGGTTTATGGTGACTTGCTTAAAAACCTCCAATATGTCATTAAAGTTTGATTCCTTCTTTGTTGGTACTAATAGTTGGGGAAATGGGTCTCTAGGCACAGAATCAGACCTCTCGGGGCACCGAATTGGCATCATCAGAAACTTTATCAGTCTCCTCAGCTCTTTGGTCCTAAGGGGTGGGATCCCGAGGGGTGAACTACGGTATGTTCACTATCGGGCATGGTTACCTTATTGTAGACAACTCTACCACTCCTAAGGGTTCTAATAGCATTCAATTGATTTGATGGTTTCACACCTACTTCATGAACTCCTCTAAGGTTGGGTTGTGTTTGACTAGGAAACTTACCTTTTTCTCTCAAAGACTCATTTATCAGACTAACCTGGGTTTTTAACTCGGAAATAACCTGACTATTTTCTTGTCCTATCCTGTTACCAGCTTGTAGACTATGTTCTACGGATAACTGAAATTTTGCAGTTTGGTGAGTTAACAAGGCGAGAGATTCCTCTAAACTTAGGATTTTCTTATCTGACTGATTTTGAAACTGAGCTGATCCTGAAGGATTCTTAGTATATCCAAAACCTGGGGGAGCATTAGAATTACTAAACTGACCTTGACTCTGGCCCTTAGACCACGAAAGGTTCGGATGGTTTCTCCAACCAGGATTATAGGTTTCTGAATATGGGTCAAACTTTTGACGGTTATCAAATATAATGTTATTATAAAGAGCATTGGCTTGCTCTTCATTATTCTGGCCTTCCCAAAAAGGCTCCACTATACCACTAGTGTGACCCAATTCTAAAGCTTCTAACCTTTTTGCTATAACAAAGAATTTTGGCATCTGATTCAAAGCATTCTTCTACCCTATTAACGTTTCCTCTACTTAGAAGAATTGTTTTCTGGGGTCCCCTATTATTTTCCCATTGTTGGGTCTTTTCGGCGGTTTCATTCAAAAATGTCATCGCATCATCAACTGTTTGGTTTTCAAGCCCACCTGTACACATAGATTCTACTATGGTTGTAGTGGAATAATCTAAACCCTCATAAAGGATCTGAACTAGCCTAACCTTTTCTAAACCATGATGTTGACATTGTGTCAACAAAGCATTGAACCTTTCCAAATACCTATACAAAGATTCTCCCTCCTGTTGAGAAAACGTGCAGATTTGTGTCCTAATATATGGTTTTTTGTGCCTAAGGAAAAACTTGTTCAAAAAGGCAGATGTAAGTTGTTCATATGTTTCGATTGACCCGGAAGCTAAACTATATAACCACGATTTAGCTTTATCTTTCAGGGAAAAGGGGAATAACCTAAGTTTCAAAGCATCATCATCAAGGTTTCTAATTTTTAGGGTACTACAAATTTCCTCAAAATACCTAACATGGAAATAAGGGTTTTCATTTTCTTTCCCTAGAAAGATTGGGAGCATCTGTAGGGTCGTCGGTTTAAGTTCATTATTTGCTTCCGTTTCAGCTAACCTGATAAACGAGGGACGAGTAGTCCTAGTAGGATTCAACAGGGATTTCAAAGTTGCCATTTATGGCTCTACCTGGGTAATAGGGATTCTCTCCTCAGTAAAAGAGGGATGTTCAAAACTAGACTTTCCAAAATCAGAGGTCTCTAGATTAAGGTTATCAAGATTCTTGTTTACTAAAATGGAACCACTAGGTTTTGCTCTAACAAACCGACTTAAAGCGTCTCTTTTACGTTCAGGCATACACGAGAATTCAGCAAAAATTGTGTACATGCAAATGCTGGGCTCACTAATTTAGGTAAGCTTGGGTTACCTACAACAAAATATACCCAAAGGTACGAGGCTGAGGCTTGTATTGTTTCTGGTGATGACGCCCAGAGGGTTCACCTTACTAAACCACTTGTTTTCCTAAAATCGGTGCCGGACGAGAATACAATTGGTGTGTGCGTGTTTTTTTTTTCAATAAATAAAATAATAACAAAAACCAAATAAAAAAAAAATTACTAGTCCAAAAGGAAATAAAGAAACGAATAAATAAAAGTCCTTAAAAATAAAATCTTCGGCTTTATCCTTTTATGGCAGGCAAGTCTAACTTTCCAATTTTAGCTTCGAGTCAATCCTGCACACCAAAAACAAAAAATACCAAAGTAAAATATAGAAAATAATAAAACAAAATAAAATTCTAATTAAATTAAACAAAGACTAACAAAAAAAATCTAAAACCTAAACCTAAAGACAAGTCCGCATTGGCGGCGCCAAAAATTGATGGGATTTTTTATAGTTGTAGAAAAAGGTTCATTCAAGATTTGTGAAAGTTCGATTCTAGATTTAAATTCTAATGCTAAAACAAAGAAAACTCAATTAAAGTTTGATTTCAAGATTTTTAAAACTAACCAAGACAATAGATTCCACTATTACACGATTGAATGATGTTGAAAATATTCCAAAATCCTAGTTACGTTTTGAGTTCTTTTATTTCTTAATCCACAAATAATCAGGCATATTCTCAAATATTAATTGTATCCCCTAAGCATAGATTGTCAATTGATTAAACAAAGCATAATCTATCAAATTGAATCACAAGTAATTAGGAAAATTATGCAAACAATTTGAAACTCTGCAAAAGCAGTGATTGAGTGAATTATAAATTAAAACTAGAGAAAATAATATAGTTACCCATCAATCATGCGTAAGTAGCTTCCTTCATGTAGGATCAGAATATCGCAACACCAATACTTCGCGAGATTAATAAACAATTGCGTCGCGAAGGATTTGCGTGGAGGTAAATAAATGACGTAATAGATGACGACTGTCAGAACATGAGGAAAGTGTGAAGACTTGGCGAGATTTAGGAGTGTCGCGAGGACAAGCAGTTACACATTCGCGAGGATTCGCGAGTCGATTCCGAAAATAAAGGACAGCTTAGCTGTCATCCACTATGTAGTACCCTATATAAAGGGTCGAGTAAGTCTGTTGTAAGGGGGGCATTCTTTTGAATTGTTAAGCGAGTCATTAGGAGAGAGAAAATCAAGAGTGATTGTAATTTCTTTAGTTATGTTCTACATTTCTTTGTAAACCTTTCAAGAAAACAATTAATAAAAGACATTATTATTCATCTTCAAATGGATTGATTAAGCAAATTCGAGTGAGGGTGTAGTGTAGGATTTCTGCAACTACATATGCGCTAAAACAGGGGACCGAATAAGATTGAGGATCGAAGAGTACAATTAAAATCGTTTGAATCAAGAAAATGAGAAAGGAAAATGTTAAATCAGATGAGATAAAGGAGTTAAGAAGCAAGGAACATAATGAAGATATGGAATACAATTCAATTACAAAAGCAATGGTTAATGAATTCCACGAAAATATTAGAGGAAGGATACATAAACGAGATTTTGAAGGAAAGAAGATTATAGATGAGGAGAAGACATCGTCTTTGAAGGAATGGGAAAAGCGAAAAATAACATTCACGGCCCTGAAGTATCTAGAGAAAATTTGAATCATATATCTCCACTAGTGATCACGATAAATGCAAGCGAAAAGAGAAGAATCGGCAAAAAGCGCGGAAGAATGGGAAATAAATAGAACTTTGGTGGATACAGGGAGTTTGGTAAGTATCATGTTTTACCATACCTACAAAAAATTAGGATATAAAGATGAAGAAATGAGTTCTCCAAGATATTATATTCATGGTTTTGGAAAATCTATAACAGTACCTAAAGGGGAGATAAAATTACGAATTTTACTCGGAGAAATTGAAACACAAGTAACATTAAGTGTAGTGGATATGGAATCGCCGTACCACATATTGTTAGGAGACCTTGGGTACATGCAATTAAGGCAGAGCGTCAACACTCCATCAGTGCATCAAATTTCCTATGCCAAGTGGAATTGGTGAGATCAGAGGAGACATTGATAAAGGAAGAATATATCATCAAATCGAGGTAAAGCATTATGAAGGGCAAGTGAAGAAGCGAAAAGATCGTAGGAAGATGATAAAAGCAGCTAAGAAAGAAGAAGAATTTAGAATTTACATGATAAGAGCAAAAGAGGGAAAAGGAATACCTGGCGAAATCATGGGAAAAGGGAGTGAGTTCGCGAAGGAAATGAGAGGACCAACACCTATGGGAGAACCGAAGTCTAGTTATGTCGCAGAGAGAACAAACAAAAAGAAGTGAATGTTGGAACCGAGGAGGAGCCTAAAATCTTAAAAATTGGGACTAAAATGGAAGCGGATGAAGAAAGGAGAACTATTGAGTTCTGCGAGATTACAAAGATATTTTCGCATGGGATATGGATGAAATGCCTGTATAGATCCATCGGTGGCTTGCCATAAATTGGAAATTGACAAGAATGTAAAACCATTTAAACAAAGAATTAGAAAGGTCGCGACAAGATATCATCCTCAAATAGAAGAAGAATTGCAGAAAAATGTTGGACGCGGGAATTATTAGACAAGCAAAATATCCCGAATGGATAGCAAATATGGTTATAGTCCCAAAGAAGAAAAAAAAAGAATAAGAATTTGTATCGACTTTACTGATCTAAATAAAGCTTGTCCTAAAGATAGTTTCCCATTACCGGATATTCCGATTGGTTGAAGCAGCGGCGGAAAACGAAAGGATATCATCTCTTGATGGATATAAGGGTTACAATCAAATTCCTCTCATAAGAAGACCAAGAACATACTGCTTTCTTTGCTCCAAGAGGATTGTCTTGTTATACAAAAATGCCGTTTAGTCTGCGAAATGCTAGGTGCGACATACCAAAGGATGGTGGAGAAGGTGTTCGCGAGATGGATACACAAAACATTGGAGGTATACGTAGATGATATGTTAATAAAAAGTAGAAAAGCAAAAGACCACGTACGAGGATTTGAAAGAAATTTTTGAACAAATGAGGCAATTTAATATCAAAGTAAACCCGAGAAAAATGCACCTTTGGAGTCGCCTCTGGAAATTTTTAGGGTACATTGTATCCAAAGAAGGAATTCAAGTCGACCCGAGAAAAAGTACAAGCAGTTAGCGATATGCCAACACCGGCGACAAAAAAAGATGTTCAAAAGTTAAATGGGTTGTTAGCTTCGCTAGGGAGGTTCATCTCGCGATCATCCTGACAAATGCAAGCACTTTTTCAATATCCTTAGAAAGGATCGAAGTTTAAATGGACGGATGAGTGCGAGAAAGCCTTGCAAGGAATAAAGGAACATTTAATGGATATATCAATTTTGCTAAAAAGCGAGAAGAAGGAGAAGAATTGTTGATCTATCTTGCGACAACCTCGCATGCATTAAGTGCGGTGTTCTGCGAGTGAACGCAGAGTAGAAAAACCAATTTATTACATCATTGAGAACTTTCAACGCTAGAAAGGAATTACTCAAAATTGAAAAACTAATCTTGGCATTAGTTTATGCAACATTTAAGCTTCGTATATATTTTCAAGCGCATGTTGTCAAGGTGGTGACAAAAGTACCAATAGAATCGGTGATGAAGAATTCAAAGAGGTCGGGAAGAGTCGAGAGATGGAATGCTCAAATAAGTCATTGCAAACTCAAATATGAAATATTATCTTCGCCAAAATCACAGGTTGTCGCGAGACTTTATAGCGGAAATTTCCTTTGGAAGAGGATGAATCAAGTAGAAGAAATGATGGATGTAGAGGAAGAACATGGAGATCCGAAAGATTTGTTAACGGAATCAGAATAGATGGGAAATATTAGTAGATGGGTCATCTAATGGGGAAGGAAATGGAATAGGAATTGTCGTGATATCACCGGAGGGCAATAAAATAGCTCTTTCTTTCGATTGGAGTTTGCGTCAACAAATAATGAAACAGAATATGAAGCTATAATACATGCTTTGCGATTTGCAATAGAAATGAAGCTGGAGAATGTAAGGATTACTAGTGATTCACAATTGGCAATTCGCCAGATAAAAGAAGAATATGCCATAAACGAATTATCTTTGCAAAAATATAAGAAACTTGTTGACGAGTTGTCGGCTTAGAGATACCAAGAATAAAGTGGAGACATATATCAAGGAGAAATAATAGGCTCATGGAGACGCTTTTGCCTTTATATCAAGTATGATGATAGATCCGGTTGCGAGAAATATTAAAATACAAACACTTTTGATGCCGTCAATTGACAAAGAAGAAGAACAAGAAACCGATGTAATGGTAGTAGAAGACGGAACACAAACACTCTGCGAAGAAGATTGGAGAGCAGAGCTTCATGCATATTTGCTTGACGGGAGAAACACCAAGAAATAGATTGGAGACACACAAATTAAAAGCCGTGCAACAAATTATGAATTAAGAGATGGAGTGCTATACCGACGATCTTTTAACGGGCCTTCACTTAGATGTTTAACAAGAAAGGAAGGGGAAATCATATTGAAGATGTTGCATAGTGGGGATCTTGGTAATCACAGCGGTGGAAGATCTTTAGCATATAAAGCAAAAATGCGGGGTTATTATTGGCCATATATGCATGAGGACGCGAAACAAGTGTCAAGGCGTTGCGAGGATTGCCAAAGGCATGGGAAGAAAATACATGCACCGGGAGCTCCGTT